>VWYH01006358.1:1353751-1511082 GCA_013399365.1 Pampusana beccarii
AAAAAAAAAAAAGGAAAAAGCTTTTCTGTTTCACGCACAAAGCATTGCCAGTCTGAGGCTGAAGTGGGTGCAAGGTATCCATTTGAGTCTAATTACCCAACCAGGTTGAGCACAGCCAGTCCAACAAAACCCCAGCTGTAGTTTTTAATTGCCTTAAATGAGCTCCTAAATAACTATGTGAAGTTAAACCACAGCACAGAGAATACAATATAAGTACATGGAAACTCTGAACACTCAGGGCACTAGAGTGCTCAATTAAAGTTTGCTTGATTATTCAACAGAACAGAAGTGTGCAAATTAAAGGCTTTCATGCTACAGCAGGCTACGACCCCGTTCTCAAGTTTCAATATTGCAATGGAACTTAATTAAGATATTCCCCATACAAAACATAACCCTAGAGGTAAGTTTTGTTCTGAATACCTCATATAGGCATGTCTCCTGCTATTAAGTGAGCGGCTCTTGGTGAATCAAAATAAATGTTGTTCTGGCATAGGCTCACTTTTATTGTGTACACTGTGAGAAAGTAACAGTATGAAATCATTAAAACATTTAACTCACCATGCTGAAATACAGTTGCTAAAAAGCCTTGTTCTCATTGCATTCAGACTGTAGAGTGTCTTAAAAATAGTTTGGTGAGCACTCACACTAATTCCTGATTCTGTGACAGACATCCACTTTAACAAGGAGTAAATTATATTTCCTTGGGTATGGATAATTGCAAGTGTAATACTTGCACCACATTTAGGTCATTGGTAAAAAAAAACCCAAAGAAACCAGCCAAAGCAATATTCAGTGGAAAGATTAGTTTCATCTCAGGATATTTGTTGATTCATATAGTGTCATATGCCTGTTGTTATTAATAACTGCAAAGTACACTGCAGTCACTGCATGAAAGGCATTTTAAGTTCAATGTGTTATTAATTATATGAACAGGATGCCAAACACATTGGACATGGTCATGTAATGTAGAGTTTTTGTTATTTATACTTTGTTTAAAACCACAGGATATATTAATCTCTCTTTTTAAATTGCACCATTAAGATAGAGGTCTTAGACAATAAAATTATTTAATCTCAGTGCCAAGTTAGTTTTCATACCAGAAGTCTTTTTATACTATTGGAAAAAAATTGTGCACCTCTAAATGTTTAAATTATGTCCCAACTTACATGGCTAATCATGATGTAAACAACGTACTGCTACTTTGCTTTAAACAGTTATTTCTAAATAATTATTAGTGAAACCAATTATTGAAAGCAAAAAGACCTCTTAATTTTATTATGCATTTTGTTTGAACACATTCATCTAAGCAGACTGAGAAAGCCAAGTCATTTTAAAGTTTTGCCTTAATCATTAGACAAATTTATCTGCTGCCCTAAATTATTCATGCCTGTCTTTGGCATTTCTCTTGTCTTCCATTATTTTATCATTGTCTTTTATTTCCCATCCAAAAAAAAAATTAGAAGCTGATTATTTGGCACTGAACATCAGTTCATTTTTTTTTTCAAAATTAAATTTTCAATATAATTTCAGGAAATTAAAAAATAAAACAATTCAGCACTGACACAAGAGTTATTCCATTTTTCCCTATACTTTCTTCACGTGGTACACATTAGCTTAAATAACCTTGGAGGCATCTAAAAGCTATTCATTGTAATTGCTGATTTTAGGTACCTACGTGCTGTATTAGATCTAATTAATGACACAGAAGACAGAAACCTCAGTTTAGCCTAAATACACTTCAACAGGCTAAGACAAGCTATGGATATTTTACTTCTGAACATTTATCATAGAATCACAGAATATATCAAGTTGGAAGCGATAAGCATCATTGAGTCCAACTCTCTTCCCCTCACAGGACCACCTAAAACTAAACCATGTGACTAAAAGCACCGTCCAGATGCTCCTTGAGCTCTGACAGACTTGGTGATGTGACCATTTCCCTGGGGAGCTTGTTCCAGGGACCAAACACCCTCTCAGCGAAGAACCTTTTCCTAATGTCCAGTCTCAACTTCCCCTGACTCAGCTTCATTCCACTTCCTTGGGTCCTATCACTGGTCACCAGAGAGAGGAGATCAGCAGCTCCTCCTCTGCTGCTCCCCTTGAGGAAGCTGCAGACTGTGATGAGGTCTCCCCTCAGCTTTCTTTTCTCCAAGTTGAACAAACTAAGTGATCTCAGATGGTTTCATAAGTCTTGCCCTCAAGGTCTTTCACCATCTTGGTCATCCTCCTCTGGACACCCTCTAATAGTTCGATATCCTTCTTATCTTGAGGTGCCCAAAACTGCACACAACACTGAAGGTGAGGCTGTCTCAGTGCAGTGCAGAGTGGGACAATCACCTCCCTTGACTAGTCAGTGATTCTGTGCTTGATGCACCCCTGGACATGGTTGGGCCTTTTGGCTTCCAGGGCACACTGTTGTTTTGTGTTCATTTTGCCATCAATCCAGTCCCTCAGATCTCTTTCCACATGGCTACTCTCCAGTCTCTCGTCCCCCAATTTGTATGTATAACCAGGATTACCGCATTTCAGGTGGAGACTCTGGCACTTGCTCTTGTTAAATTGATATGGTTGATGATCGCTCAGCTCTTGAGTTTATAAAGATCTCTCTGTAAGGCCTCTGTACCCTTGAGGGAGTCCACAGCTGCTCCTAAATTATTATTGTTGGCAAACTTCCCTAATGCACATTTGATTCCCATGTCCAGATCATTTCTAAAAACATTAAAGAGCACTGGCCGTAAAATTGAGTCCTGGGGAACCCCACTGGTGACTGACCACCAGCCTGATGTAAAACCATTTACTATAACTCTTTGAGCCTGGTGCATCAACCAACTGCTCACCCAAAATATTACGGACTTGTCTAGCTGTGTGCCGGACAGATTATTCAGAATTCTGTGATTCTGTAAGAGACAGTATAAAAAACTTTTCTAAAATCCAAATCTACCATATCTCCTAGCTTACCTTAGTCAAACAGATGGGTGATCTTGTCATAAAAGGAAATTAACTTGGTTTAGCAGGACTTTGCCTTTGTGAACCCATGCTGGCTACGACTAATGACTGTGTTGTCTCTCAAGTGTTTTTCAATAATTCCCACTTGTATTTTTTTTCTCAAATTAGTTAATGTCTGATAAATTCCAATTGCACAAAAATAAATAAATAAGCACATACAGGTATAGTTTTCCAATAATTCTCTTAGATTTGCAAACAACCACACACATAAAAGGCATAAAATGACTATGTAAGTAACTAACGTAACTTCGAAATACATCCTGAATCAAGACTGCAAAAAACCCAAATAAAATTGGTCCAATTGCTACGATAAGTGTTAGGCATGCCGAGTGAGTTCACTGGAGAAGTGCACTCACTTCTTCATAGGCTGAGCATAAAGATTACAATTGATAAAAGGAATACATTTTAGAGTGTTGACATTGTTTAACAATGGTGAAGACATGAGCACATAGTGACCTGTGTACCAGTATGTACAGGTAAATGGTTACCAGAGGTTTGGTCTGTCCTGGTTAGGGGTCTATTTCAGCAACATTAGCTCAGAGGAGAGTTAACAAATGATTGCTGTGGTCCCACCTGAAGCCTCTTCTTTAGAGCTACATATACAATCAACAGCTGGTGGTTGTACTTGCTCAGTGTTTGGATGTTAGACCATGTTATCATGGAACAGCATGGATTTTTTCTCAGTCTGTTCAATCCTGCCAACATAGTTCACACACTTTTTAAAAGCAGATTGGGCAGCGACCCGAGGAGGATTAGATTAAGAAAAGAAAAAAAACCAAGATAAATTATCAGAAGGTACAGATAAGTTTGAGGTAAATATTTTATTTTGTGTGTATATTTCATCATTACATTTCAGTTATTTTTAAAAGAGGTTTTTGACATAATCTGTGTGATCTGTACCTACATTACTTACAGTGTGACTTCTGGATGTAGATGTAAATCTGTCTTCCTTTCTAAAGAAGTGGGAAGTCTTTCTCTCAGGTGCTTTGGTGGTAGGGTAGTCGATCAAGAGTACAAAAATGCCTTTTCAACCAAGCTCTGTCTGCAAAATGTCATTTGCAAAAATAAGAAGCTAAGGCTAAAAAATCTTATACCTGTTGTATGTTTGAATGTATATAGTGTCAGCATTGGTCATCAGGCAACCCCAAACTGTCTTGAGAAAACGTCAACCATCCTTGTGAGTTTAGTGCTATAAAATGCTGGGGTGGCAATATCATCCTTCCAAGTATTTCACTTGTTGGAAAATGAATAATAAAACATACTTGGTAATTAAAACGTTTTCTGGAAAGAGAGACTAATACTGAGATATTGTATCATTAGAACTTGCTTGGACCAGAAAGAATGAAGGAGGAAAGCACACTCGTTAAGTCAACAGATGATTCTCTAGGAGACTTTTTTTATTTGTTTCCTCCATAATATGAAGATTTCTTTAGAAACTGTAGTTGAGAAGTATTGTTTAATGTTCAGTCAGTCTAATAAATAGCTGTGCAATAGCCACCGAACTGATGCTTAAGACCAGTGCACAAACATTCTGAAATTATTTTTATTGTGCAATTTTATAGTATTATGAAGCTGCTAATTGAAGTATTATCTCTAGCTTCCAATTTATTTTATGAGTTAGCAGTAATGTAATATTTTCAGGAAAGCAAATGAAAAACAACCATTCTTTGCTAATATAGAACTAATATAGAAGTAATGTTAAGGAACAGCTGTTCTCTCACCATTTTCAGCTGCTTCAGTTACAACAATAATCCCTTTTAATTGCTAAACACCTGTCTTTTATTACATTTGATAGCAATTCATAATTTAATTTAATTTCCAGTCTCTTTTCTGATTTTTAAAATGTTATATTTCTCTAATGCCCATTTACATGGTTTATTACCTTAATTCCTTTATTTAATCTTGAGAACCCTAAAAGTTCTTATGGGATGAATTGTGCAGGGAAATAATGCTTTTCCCTTAGAGTCTAAACCAGATAGTTGCTCTCCAGTCTTTCTAGAACAAAAAAGAGAATGAAAAGGTGTCCTGAGAAGTAAAAGTTTCTTCTCAGTGATAATCATAGTTTAGCATGAAGATCCAGTCTTGCTCCTTAAACTGTTGCCACTGGAACTTGTAATTGTTAAGCCTGTTGAATGTCTGAGTATCACAAATACAAGTAAGAAATAAAATTGAGCTAACAAGACTATTTATTTCAATAAACAGTGACAGAATAATATCTTATTCTCACTTGTAACATCTTATTCCCCCTTGCTGTCACAAGCTGACCATAAAGTGATTTTTGTGTTTTGCGTCAAAACCCATGACACAAGACAATTTTGGTATTCTAAATGAGCTACTGTCACTATTTAATTGCAGGGCGACAATAAACTGTGGCAGATGCTCTCTGTCAACCCTCTCCCCACCATAGCCACCCCTTCCCCGACTAAGGAAAGGGCATAGGAGGAAAAGAGAGACAGACTTGCAAGTTGGAAAAAAGTTAATAATGTTTTACTAATGCTACTAATAAAATAGAGAAAATAATACAAAATATACAAAACCAATCCTGAATTCCCTGGCACAGCTCAGCACTGCTCCAGCAGCTGCAGGGCAGGCACCCAAAAGTCCTGGGTTGGACTCTGTAGCAAACCAGAGCTGGATTCAGTGATGTAGAGTCTGTCACTAGCCCTCAGATTGCAGGGACAACTGGCAGGGTCCTCCCCAGATGCCAGCCATAGTTGAAGAGAGCGAGACCCTTATGATCTCCCACCTTTATATGATGTATGACATGGATGGGAGGGAATACTTAGTTGGTCAATTTTAGTCACCTGTTCAGTTGGCCCCTCCTTCCAAATGCAGGATGTCCATCCTCATCAGTGACCTTGCACTTCATTGTTATGTCTGGAAAAACATGTATCCAACTTATCCAACTTCAGAAAAGTGCAGTTACTTAGAAGAACTTAGCTGAAAGGAAAATTCACTAAAAAAGAAACTGGGCTTGTTTTTAACAAAACCAGTACAGCTACTTATCTACTGTACACGATTGCCCTTTTGTATTGGGGGGGGAAGCTGATTAGTTACTTCACCATAACAAATAAAATTTAGGTCTTCCTTACTCATAGGTGGGAATGGGATCATAGGAAGTGTCATATTTAATTGTACCTGTGGCATAGTCATTATTTTACCATAAGATCTGGCCCATTTCAGATAGATAGCTGATATAGGAAATCTTTCAGTTATCAGATACAGTGTGCCTTAGTGAAACAGTTTTTCCTCTAACCTCATTATTATTGTATGCTCTGAAAAATGAAAATTGATATCTTTTTTATAACTTCTGTTTGTTTCTTTTTTATTTTTTTATGTACATGGGTACAATATTGTCTCTGTAGTGTGTGTGTATATCCACGTTTTTTTCTTTGTATATGTAACCATACAATGATTAACTGTGAAGATTCACACATCAATGTTCTGAAGAAAAATACTGTATTCAGACCTATAATTTCACAAGCTAAATAAAGTTAAATATTAGTATCTCTGTTCATCCAAAAGACTGTTGGATCTCCCATTTTCATGACTGCTGAAATATAAGGAATGCAATAACAAAGGCTCATTGGCTACAACTGTGGCACACTGTTTTCAGTACTGTGTGCCTTTTATCTCCTCGTTGATGTCTCTGAAATTCGTGCTGGTAAACAACCTGCATAACATCATTATGTATTTCTATAGTTGCTTGCACTAGTAGATCTCAAAGTATTTTATTAAAGTATGGCATAACTTTTTTATTATACATGGTAAAGGTAAGCTAAAGGAATTTTAACATTTTTGCTCTAAGACAAGTGAAAAACGTGGCAGAAGGGTTTCCTCTCTAAGCTGGATCATTTACAGTCCTCATTGCAATTATGAGTGCCAGCTCTAGGCATAGACACAGAAAGCACTGGCTGAGAGCAGCAGATTTCTGGGAAAGGCCTGGGCAAGCCTATGCCAGGCTAGCTGGACACACATCTGTGCCACCCTATTATGGACACTGTAGAGCTGTGTCCATAATTATAAGGCACACAAGCCATAGATCATACAGGACCCTGCACCTGGGCCTGCAGCACACTAACCTGTTCAGGTGCAGCCACAGAATTATGAAGTCAGGAGTTCACCTGCTTAAGTTCAATAACATGACTGGTTTCATATCTCAATTACTTTTGCCTCTATATCGGTCACTAAGATGATGGCCCTCACACATTATCAGGGAAAAGAAAAATATGGAAAGTACTTATTGTTTCCAGGGATTTTATTGATCATAGAATGTCACAAGTTGTAACTCCCTTCTAAGGGACACACAAGGATCATTGAGTTCAACACCTGTCCCTGCACAGAACAACCCCACAGTTCACACCATGTGTCTGAATTACAGAATCACAGAATGGTTGCGGTTTGAAAGGGCCTCTGGAGATCATCTAGTCCAACCAACCTTCTAAAGCAGGTACACCTTGAGTAGATTGCACAGGAATGCAGGTGGGTTTTGAATGTCTCCGGAGAAGGAGAATCCAGAACCTCTCTGGGCAGCCTGTTCCAGTGCTCTGGCACCCTCAAAGTAAATAAGTTTTTCCTCATATTTAGATGGAATATCCTGTGCTTCTGTCTGTGCCCATTGCCCCTCATTCTATCATCGGGCATTACTGAAAGGAGTCTTTTGCCATCCTCTTGACATCCACCCTTGAGATATTTATAAACAATGATGAGATCCCCTCTCAGCCTTCTCCAGGCTGAACAGACCCAGCTCTCTCAGTCTCTCTTCATAGGAAAGGTGCTCTAGGCCCCTAATCACCTTCGTAGACTACCGCTGGACTCCCTCCAGTAATTCCTTGCCCTTCTTAAACTGGGGAGCCCAGAACTGGATGCAGTACTCCAGATGCAACCTCACCAGGACAGAGGATAACCTCACCAGCGCAGAAGATAACCTCCCTCAACCTGCTGGTGAGACTTTTCTTAATACACCCCAGGATACCATTGGCCTATTTGGCCACAAGGGCACATTGTTGACTCATGGTCAGCCTGTTGTCAACCAGAACTCGCAAGTCCTCTGCAATGCTGCTTTTGAGCAGGTCCACCCCTAACCTGTACTGGTGCCTGGGGTTATTCCTCCCCAGGTGCAAGACCCTGCACTTGCCCTGATTGAAATTCATTAGGTTCTTCCCTGCCCAGTCCTCCAGCCTGTCCAGGTCTTCCTGAATGGCAGCACAGCCTTCTGGTGTGTCAGCCTTTCCTCCCAGCTTGGTATCATCAGCAAACTTAGTGAGGGAGCATCCAGTCTCTTCATCCAGGTCACTAATGAGCAGGTTGAAAAAGACTGGACCTAGTATTGACCCTGGGGGAACCCCACTAACTACAGGCCTCCAGCCAGACTCTGCACCATTGATCGAAACCTTCTGAGCTCTGCCATCCAGCCAGTTCATGATCCATCTCACTGTGCAGTCATCCAGCCTGTACTTCCTGAGCTTGCCTATGAGGACTTTTTGAGAGACAATGTCAAAAGCCTTACTGAAGTCAAGGTAGACAACGTCCACTGCTCTTCTCTTGTCTACCCAGCCAGTCATATCATCATAAAAGGCTATCAGGTTGGTCAAATATGATTCCCCTTTGGTGAACCCATGCTGACTACTCCTGATAACCTTTTTTTCCTCCACATGCTTGGAGATGATGTCCAGAATAAGTCGTTCCATCACCTTTCCAGGGATGGAGGTGAAGCTGACTAGCCTGTAGTTTCCTGGGTCGTCCTCCTTGCCCATTTTGAAGACTGGAGTGATGTTGTCTTTCTTCCAGTCCTCAGGCACCTCTCCTGTTCTCCAAGACCTTTGAAAGAGGATGGAGGGCAGCTTAGCAAGAACATCTGCCAAGATCTACGTGCGTTCACAGGGCATGATCTCATTCCTATTACGGAGATGTGGTGGGACACCTCATGTGACTGGAATGTTGTCGTGGAAGGCTATGTACTTTTTAGGAAAGACAGGCCAGCAAGGCGAGGTAGAGGAGTTGCACTTTACGTGAGAGAGCAACTTGAATGTTTTGAACTCTGCCTAGTGGGGGGAAAGACAAATGATTTGAGTCATTATGGGTGAAAATTAAGGGACAAGCTAACAAAAGGGGGACATTGTTGTGGGTGTTTACCACAGGCCAGCTGATCAGGAAGAGGAAGTTGATGAGGTTTTCTACAGACAGCTGGAAGTAGCCTCACAATCACATGCCCTGGTTGTCATGGGAGACTTCAATCACCCTGACATCTGCTGGGTGGGCAACATAGCTAAGTACACACAGTCCAGGAGGTTCCTACAGATCATTGATGGCAGCTTTTTGACACAGATGGCATTATTCAATCGCTTTTTGGTTACTGACAGGCTTGGGGACCTGACTGCCTTCCTCGGGAGCCTGTTCCAGTGCTCCACCACTCTCTGGGTGAAGAACCTTTTCCCAGCGTCCAGCTTAAACCTCCCCGGCATGTCTTCCTGCCATTCCCTTGGGTTCTGTCATCGGTCACCAGAGAGATCAGAGCCTGGGCCTTCGTCCCCATGTGAGGAAGCTGCAGACTACAATGAGGTGTCCCTCAGTCTCCTCCAGGCTGAACAGACCTAGTGATTTTAGCTGCTCCTCATACAGCTTCCCCTCCAAACCCTTAACTTGCTTTTTGTTATGATGTTCTACTTCCCCAGATTTCCAAATTAATATACAGAGTGTTTGTCCCTTTTCTACTACTGGCAATCTTTTATTTGCACTCTGCTTTCTCTTGATGACTGGTACCATTTTTGTTCAGTTACAGACTTTATCAATCAAGCCAAAAAACACAAGCTGTACCTCATTAATCGAAAGTATGGTCTTTTTTTTTTTTTTTTTTTTTAACAAAAAGCTTCACATCCACTGTTTAATCATCTTCAGAAGTGGTTAATTCCTTCCAGAGATGTGTTTGTTCCTCTTCTGCTTTCTGTTTCAGATGTTAATGGCAGTTTCATTATGAATAACTAGGAGACTGCAAAGTCTCTAATGTTATAATTATGAAAGGTAGGTTGAGTTTTTATCACAGCTAACATTGGTAAATCTTAACCCTAGGCAAAGTCACTATGCTGTAGCTTGCAGGTGACTTTGAAAATACTTTGATTTGGTTATTTCTCTTTCTTTGTAACTTTTACTGGTCACATAGCTGCTAACGAACTGAATGAGAGTTCTCCATACATAAAGATTGCTAGATCCAGATTACAAGTATTATTTTCATCATTCTGTTTGTCTGAAACAGAAAGTGACAAATTCAGATGTTCAGATGTTTTGCGTTTTTACATATTGGAAGGTGATTACCGGATGGTTCAACGTTTAAGTTTGCCAAGTGCTAACTCCTTTGGGTACACTCATGAACTTGTAAAGAATACTAAATTTGTCTGCTACCATGAACAAGATGCTGAATAAGTCACCAACATACTGAATACTGTGCCAGTCATTTTGCCTTATGGGATGTGGGGTTTTGTTCTGAAAAATTAATTGATAAGCTTCAGAAATGTCTAAATACATAAGTAGGTGTATTTACTTATCTGAAAGTTTTCAGTAATATTTATTTTTTAAATAATTTCTGATCAACTAGTGTTCAATTTAATTAAGAACTTGTGGAACTTTACACGTGACTCTTTCCTGCAGGAAGAGGAGGGAAAGGGTGAGAGAGGGATGTGGGAGGAGACACAAGGAGGAGGTGAGAAAAGAAACATACCAAAAACCCCCTCTTGGTACATTTTCTCACTCCTACTACAGAGTAATACAGTTTGGCTTTGAAAAAATGTACTTTGAAAAAAGTGCACAATGTTAACTATGATTAATGCTCACCAGTAGGTGAGCATTTTTGGGACTGAAAAAAATGGAGAAATCTAGAGAAAAATTGATGCTGTTGATAAGTGTACCTGTGACTCAGAAGTGTGCTGTAATAACAGGTTGACTTAAGGTAATTGAGAAATTAATTTTACCCTCTGCTGTGTTCTAAGTAAAAATGCTTCTAAAAACTTGTTACCTGCTGTCTTTTAATATAGTAATTTTGTCTGGGCAGGTTTTTTTTTTTTTTTGCTATTAATCTATGCCTTGAAAAGCCTGATGCCAGTATGTAAATATTAAATTTTCAAACTGTGGCTCAGATAATTTAACCATTTCACCAGGAGAAAAACTGTGAAAATTAGTACTTGATTCAGCAGACAAGAAGAATATGGTGTTTGTTTATATGTAACCAGGTCATAGCTAACTAAAGTTGATTTCTTCCTGGTCTTAGATTTGAACTGCATCTCTTAGGTTGCATGTTTTAAAATCCTAAAGGGTTGTGTTTATGTGTGTTTAGAAGGAAGAGCAAGATGAATGCTGGTGGCACTAAACAGCCTCTCTTTTCTTATGAAGAAACTGTATAAATTTTTTTTTTTTTTTCTATGAAACATTTAAATGCACATTGGTGCAGGGTCTTTATTTTAGCCTGAGAGCAAAGCTAAAGGATCAGCATTAATTATTAAGCACATGGCACAATAGTGTGACAAACTCACTGTTAACTTTCCGCTGATTGAAAAGCTCCAGGCATGCTGAACATAATAGGGGAGCTTCACACTGATTAGATCTCCAACCATCAAATACACAGAGACCACTACTGTGAAGTATTTTATTTTTTGTTTTCCAACCAAACCCTGTAATTTGTTGTGGGCAATGAAAACAGTGGCATATGTTATATTGTCATAGTTTTAAGCATCACTGGACTGAAAATTTCCTCTTACGTACCTGATAAGATTCATGTAGCTTAAAATCGTTATCATGATTCTACTTTAACTAGATTTATAGTGTTTAAAGCAACAAGAAAAAGCGTGTCTCAAGATCAGTAAAAAAACGGGATTTTAATACATTGCAACTATTCTCCTCATCCAAATGGTGTGTAGCTAACAACGGCATCTACCAAACAACACACAGCTTCTGATACAGAAAGGAAAATGAGGCTGCTTCAACTTTCCACCTGGAATCCACAGTCTGGGAGCAACCAGGCTCTGTTCCACCAGCAGGATCATGAAAGGTGCATTAGGTACACAGCAAGTTCCTCTTCTGAGGAGGACAAACAGTGAGTTTCTCCTTAGGCTGTGAACTGAAATGAAGTCTACAGTTTATTGGAAATATCTGGGTTGACCTCAGCACTTGAATTCCACTATGCTTTAATCACTTTTTTGCTGCTGTTTTCAACATGAAGAAATACATGATGGGTCTGTGCACTATATTGCAAGACCAATTTGTGGTTCCAATTGGCGACAAAGAGCCCATTTGTATAATACAAGTAAGAGAGGGGAAAGACAGAACTAAAATAACTTTTTACTTAGATACTTTCTCTATATATCTTGAGATCAAATGAAGTCACCTAGAAAATCACAGAGAGCTGTTTCTCAGACGACTTGATCTTATTGAGTATTCACCTACTCTTAAACAGAAATTAAGTGTTTGGTTTATACAAGGGTAATCTGCTGAAACAATTATATGAAACGGTGTGAGTATTTTTTCGTATTAATGTCACCAACATATTCTGAAAGTTCCAAATAGTCTTCCCTCTGTTCTTTGGAAGGGCATAACTTCAGAAGTTTTAAATTGAATTGACCCTATAAGGATGATGATAACTTTCACATCTCACGGAGTGGCCCTCTCCAAAAATCAGTTCTTTTCAATGCAAGGCACGTTATTGTGTCAACTCCTTGTCTGAATTATTCTTTGGAGACTCTGTAAAATGATTATATTAGAAATGAATAAAATCAAACCCTAGACACACAATACAAAAGCCCTGAAAGCGCTTGTATAATAGGAAAAATGAGTTATTAAGTACAGATAAAGACAGTTATTGCTCAATGGAATGTAATTCAGTAGAAAAGAAATAAAATAAGGGTTGAATTATGATTTTAAAAAAAGTTTACTTTTATTTTACATTTGAATTATACGTTGAGAATAGGAAATGACAGTGTTTGATAAGGAAAAGATTTAACGAATAATTAAATATATCATTCATTTGTTTTGAATAAAAGTTGGACACTATCTCTGTTCTGTTGCTTTACATACATTTTATATTACTGATGTCTGTCAGGAATGCACTGTATAGATCCATAGGGACCTCCTTGGTCTTCTATTTGGGAAACCATTGCCACATAGAATTACTTTGTTATTTTTTGCTGTTGAACTAATGTTTTTACATGAATGTCTAAGTCAAAGAAAAACAAGCAGTAGCAAGGGGATGCTGATTACATGACGGAAAAATTCTTTCTTTGCTCCTATCTGTTTAAATTGAGGACCTTTGCTTCACACAATCTCTTTTCTCTTCTTTTCTCCTTTCCTTTCCTTTCCTCTCCTCTCCTCTCCTCTCCTCTCCTCTCCTCTCCTCTCCTCTCCTCTCTCTGCTACTGTTTTGTTATGAGTAATGTAGAGAAATAAATAGGTGCACCTGCAGCTGTGCTATTAATGATAGTGGATTGTGCTTTGTTGTAGCCACTACTGTATTTTGTAAGTAGAAGCTTGTATACTGTGCTGACCAATCATATTATCTATGTTATTTTGCTCTTGATTTATGCAAATTGTAAGTTGTGCAGATACAGCTTCAAGACATCAGCACAACACAGGATCATGAACTTTAAAGAGTTCCAGGTATAACAATTTAACGAACTAAAATGCCCATTTTCTTTTTTTGTAGATAAAAATTATTTGTTCAATGTAGTTAGTAGCATAAGGAAAATCAATACTTTTTAATAAGTGTGTAATCTTCTTGTACCTTGATATTACATTTAACTGAATTAATTTCCTGGGTATGCAGTTTACAGATTATTAAAAATGGACAGTAAAGCAGGTGATAGCCTGTTGATATATGCACAGATCTGTAATTTATCTATTACCTCTGAGGAGAAACTTCGAAGACCTTGTGGTAGTTGTCTGACAACACCAACTCAATGCTCAATAGAAGTTAAAATGCAGTGCAATGTTAGGAATTTTTAGACTTACTGGGAAAGAAAGTAATTGTTTTATGGTGCATCCACAAATGATGCACCCACATTTTGATTAATGCATACAGTTAAAGTCCACAGGATTTAGAAAAGACATAAAAGGCCTGCAATAGAATCAAGGAAAACAATAAATATTAGGAAGAATGGACTAAGGTATGGAAGAGTTTCAGGCAAAAGCTTTGTGTAAAAAGTATCATTAGTGAAAAAAAAATCCAAGGTGTCACTTGATGAAATAATTGCACAGTAGATTTTAGAAAAGCAGAAGGATTTTGTTTCCACAGAGAGAAAAATTAAATTGTAGGACTCATCTGTGACAAGATATTCTGGAAGCCAGAAGTGTGTGTTAGTCCAAAAAACAGCATTGAACAAATTTAGCTATCAAACACAGTGGTCTGGATTCAACTTCTAAACCTGGAAATTGTAAAACAGAAGATTGCTAGAATTTGGAAAGATGTGCCTGTGGAAGTTTTTAATACACTTTTCCCCTTAACATCTGCTACTATCTACCGTTGAGAAGCTGATGATAGGCTAGATGGGTGCAATGACTGCATCTCTACTGCTAAATAAAACATGGTAAGGGATCTTTCTCTGGCTTTGAGGCCAAGTGTTACATCTTGGCTGTAACCAAACTTTGCTTGGCTCTGTGTCTCTTCTGGGCTTCATGCCATGCTTTTTTTTCGTCCCTAGGACATAGTTATAATTTTGTGGGGATTTTGTTGTTGTGTTTTTTTTTTNCCCTTGGACTTTGTTTTTTTTTTGTGGGGTTTTTTTTGTTTTTTTTTTTTTTTTTTTTTTTTTTTTTTTTTTGTTTTTTTTTAATATTCAGAGTGTTGGAAACAAACTGAAGGCTGCCCACGGCATTGATATTGTCATACCATAAATCTGAGAATATCTTTTGCAGTCTCTGGGATGTGGCATGAGGGCCAGCAGGGATGCTTGAGGGTCTGCAAATCCTGCTGAGATATGGAGCATGAAGGGAGCCAGATGTGGTGCAGTCTAGTTCAGACTCTGCATAGTGGGAATGGCAGATGGCATGTACTGTCCCCTGAACTGTGCCCAGGCACTGCCCCAGCGACTGCTACTCAGCATAGCCTAAACCAAAACTCTGTAGCTAAGACTTAAGTAGCTCAGGTAATGAGACCACCACTGCTCAAGCTTCTTAGAGTGTTTTTATTTAGCAGTATTTCACATGCACAGACAAAAGGAAACATTACTTTCTCACTGAGGTTATAACACGGCTTCTGTTTGAGTTTCTGGGGAAGGTAACTTAAAAATGCGATGCATTTACTTTTTATCCAAGGAGAAATCCCTGAATAAGTTTTTAAAGCATGGTCAAGCACAGCTAGGTATTCTGTTGTTCATAAAGACATGTTTATGTTTTGAAGTTATTTCAGGTTGGGGTAAGCTAACCAGAGAGTTTCTTTTGCCCAGAATTTTGCCCAGGATCCCCCATACTCCTTCATTGTTTCTTCTCTAGAATATAGAGGTTTAATTTTATTATTGTTTTGTCTCAGTAAAACCCTTCACAATTTATTTCATATGCTGTACCTCCGTTTTCTGTGCCTTGGAGATGTAAAACGACCTGCACTGGCTGGAGTACTCTACAGTTTGTCTATCATATACGAAAACAGAAACTGGATGTGGCTTGTCAGTGACTTTCACTATGGTCTGTGTTTCTATTCCCTTACATTTTCAACAGTTATTTTATTAAATGGAAGAGATGGTTCAGTCAACAGTTGTGTTTTATGCAGAACTAAGCTTCTACCAGAACAAAGAACTGAGAAGTTTAACAGAGCATGTAAATGAAGCTGTGAACAAAATGAATCATTTGTCTGATCTAAACCAAAACGTAACTATCTTAGAATATGGTCAAGAGGCAGTTATAAAAAAGACACAGTAGAGTAGGATTTTGCACCTTTTTTGACAATTAGATTAATATTTTTAGTTGGTTGCAGTCCTTAAAACACATTCCAAATGCTGAATGCATCTGTGGGGACACAGGAGATAGCAACAGCTACATGAAAAAAGGGATATTCTGCCCTCTAAACCAGGCCAGATGGGGTTCCTGGCCTCATGGAGTGTATTTGCCATCACAAGCAAGATATGTTGCTTGTGCCAGTAGAAAGTCTTGTGGCTTGAATGTCTCAAGAATCAGAAGTCGCCCAGGAGCTAAAGACTTTCAACCCTTGCATTACGAGAAAGGTGAAATGCAGAAGCAGGTGCTTCAGACTACAGAAATAACTCTGGAGGGCAAACCAGAATGCTTTCCCCAATTTTCACTTGTGCCATGCAATAGCAACTGGGGCTGACAGCAGTGAGTGTTTTAGGAATCATAAC
This sequence comes from Pampusana beccarii, assembly GCA_013399365.1. Classification (NCBI taxonomy): domain Eukaryota; kingdom Metazoa; phylum Chordata; class Aves; order Columbiformes; family Columbidae; genus Pampusana; species Pampusana beccarii. The sequence goes on from VWYH01006358.1 coordinate 1,370,086, forward strand.
AAACACATGAAAGTTGAAGAAAACATAGGAAACAGGAGAATGAAGGAAAACTGGAAAGATACTGTTATTTACAAGGTAGAAAAATGATGGACGTATGTACAGAAAAAAATGCAGCAGCTGGAAGAACAAACAAACAAACCCCCTGATGTTAAGAATTAGCCCAGGAAACTCTGTGTTTTATTTGGGTTTGAATAGCTTAGTTTTCAGGTGCAAGCGTTAGAGTGAAATGTAGTACACAAACCAGTACCTCTTGCACTGCAACAATGTGCAGTCTCTGCGGCAGCTCCTTCCAAATCCCTCTGTTCGCCCCATGAAACGACTGTTGCATTGTTCTTAGAGCACATTAGCAGTCTGCAGGCTCCATCTCAGCTATTCTTTGCATTCAGCAAGGCACTAAAGTGCTACTCCAGGCCTTTGGCTGGTGATTCAGGACTACAGCAGGTGTAATTAGGCTCAGGCATGCTGGTAGGAAACCCAGGACTGCTCTTACAGTATGTGTGCCCTGTAAATGAAGCTCCTATTGTTCTAAAAGAGTCTGTTTTCAGTTTTCTGCCATTCCTATTGCAGCACAGGACTGTTCTGCAGCAGGGAATCCTTTTAGATAAGGGCAATAAGAATTGACTACTATGGGTCAGCTTGACATGCTTTTGTAGGACCTGAGTAAGGAGTTCAAACAGTAAGATTACAGGTTTTTAAAGCCATGAATACCTAACTTAACTCTTTGATGCTTACAGTGAGGATTTTCTGATACTAAAGCAGCACCAAAATAATTCATGTTAACAGTGAGATGATTGGTATCACAAAAATCAGAGCTTATATGTGAATTACTGGACTGCACAAGTATACTGTATCAGTGTGCTGCTCGAGGAACTTGCTTAGTATTGAACTTTTGTCAGAGGAAAGCCCTAGTGCAATGTGTCTGTAGATGTATGTCTAATTTGTAACTGCCCTAATTAAAATGAGTAACTGTTTCTAGTAAAGTTCACTCTGTCTGATATGCATACAGATATGACTGTGCTGTACATTAAAGCTAAAATCTCTTTACATGCCACCTTAAGAATATAGCTTGTTGAAAATTTAGTTTTTCTCATGAAAATTCAATGGAAGGATTTTTTTTGTCCTTAGAGCAAAACTTCAATTCCAGATTTTTTAGAAGAGCTGTAATAGTCCACTTATACTCAGTGGATGGAACATACACTAAACTGATCTTAGAGAGAGCAGAATATTTGCCTTCTTCAAAACCCAAACCAACTCTATAAGAATGCATAATAACCTTGGCATATTCAGCTGCATAATAACTTTTTATTCATTTAGGTCCCAGCTCACTGCGGTACCAAAGAGAGTACATTAAATATGCTCAAATAGTCCCACTGAAATTAGAGTGTGCTCCTGCAGTTAGCTACCTGTTAATAATCCCTGGTGAATCAGAATCTTAGTATATGAGCTGCTCTTGCAGAGACTTAATATTTAATTAACCTCTTTTATGCCACTGTACAGATATTACAGTACTATTGAAATGCAGTAGTCAAATCGTGCAGCCTGAGAAAATAATTTGATTGTCATACGGTAGGTGCCATGTCAGCAAGAAATCTATACACAATCTTTTTTCTCAGTACTGGACAAAAACACCTCTATCCTCTGCATACTTGGTGGTGAACACAGGAGCACTAAATTTGAAATACTGTAAACAGAGAGACATATCTGTGCAGTTAAAAATAATGATTTTACTGCTGGAGATTGTATAGAAAGCAACACTCTTATGCTGTGCTCTCAGATGAATGTTGTTTTACTTAATATTATTACATAAAAGCAATCCTACAGCAATAGTGCCTGCTTTTCCTAATAGGTACATTAGCCACCGCTTCTGAAATAGCTTTATTAGAAAGGAATAAACTGGCTGAGAGGAAATAAACTTCTAAAACCAGTAGGAAAAAAAAATGTAGGAGTCAGCAAACTACACAAGTTGTTCTCTGATTTTCTGTTTCCTTCAGAGAATCTGTATTAAAAATATCTGGATGTTTCAGGAAGATTCAACCAACAAAACTATTAGCTCAACATTAACATCAAATATAACTTCTGATTCACAAAAAAAACTTTAATATGGAATACAGCTCTTATAGTTTGCAATCACAGGAAGAGGTATAATTCTTCCAACCAGTGTAACCCTGCCTATCATGCTGCAATTCAGTATGAGTTCAAAATGGCCATCAGAATCCCCAAATCCCAGACTTTTTTTTCATTTGTTATCACTCCATCACTTTCATGATTAAGGTAGTTTGCTAAAATAGTGGCTGAAATGTTCTGAGTCTCACAATAGCAGGTAAATTGCAACCTTAATGGGCTGGTTGTAGAGGGTAATGACAGTACAAATTGTGGCCATATTTGTAATCTTTCTCTACAGCTATATCAGGAAATGAGCCAGTTGGAGGCAGGGCTCTTCGATGAAGCATGTAGACAGCTTTAGACCATAGGTCAGTTTTGGAGATAATACTGTTTTATTACTTATTTTTTTATTTCTTTATTTTTGGATTTGGGAAAAATTCACTCATTGAAATCAGAATCCTTTAATTAAGAAGGACACTATCGACACAAAATCCCCCCAATCCAGTATGTTCAGTGTGCAGAGCACTTCTATGGTTTGCCAATGCTTCAGCTTTTGCCTTTTGCCTGCCTAGTCTGTCAAGATGATGGGCACTCTGGAGCAGAGACCATGAGTGGGGTTCATTTACCAAATGTAGACTTGTACATCTGATCTAATCAACCTAGACCTCTTTCTAGGGTGCAGTTCATCTTACTCTAATTTGTAGACCTAAAAGAAGTCAGACGGATTGTGCTCTAGAATTGCTTCTTTGTCTCCCTGGATTATATACAGAGCCTGCAGTGAAAAGCTCATGCTGTTGGCATCTCCAGTTAGGTGAGACAAACCCCATCCTCTATGTTGATACAGCAGAGCATAATGCACATGAGGACCAGTTCTTAATGTAAGGGGTGAGGCTACACTGTTACAGTGCTGTATCTAATAGTAATAAATATTATTTGTTTTGTGATATCTAGACATTGCTGTAGGTTACATGCGATTTCCGCCTCCCCCACAGATTTGCTCTGTGTGTAAGCATTTGCACAGTAAAATATAATAATGATAATAATAATACTACTCTTTTTGGGTAGCATTTTGTATCTGTGCTCACTGGCCACAGTCTTTATGGGGGAGTAAAACACATAGGTGCTGCACCGTTGACTTTTAATTGGTAATGACAAAGACTAGGCTTTTAGAAATTTTAGTTCTGAGACAGAAGAGTTTACATAGTATTTCCTCTCAAGTACCATCATTCTTCTGTTAATTTGAGTACTAACACTAACATTTCATACTTCAATTCTTACCCTTAAAGTAGAAACACTTAAAAAAGATAATTCCAAATAAAATAGAATTCCTCGAAGGTTTTAATACATGTAAAGGGCCATGTATGGCTACCTTTCTCTTTTTAATACGCCATTATGAAGTTGGCTCATTTCTGTGGCAGATTTATGGATCTAGTGGAGAATCCATCACCGCTAGTCTCAGTTTCCATTGAAAGAATTGTATATGCTAGTGCAGAACTATTGACATGAAGTTGTACACTTATCAGAACTGTATACAGAGAAGACACCACTAGTTGTAAGAATGAATTAGCTTTTAAAACTTATTTAAATAACTTTTCCAGTGTTCCTAAAAGTGCAGACAAATTGCCTTTACTGTGTTTGAATATCCCTTGCTGGTCGTGCCCCCTCTGCTGGTTGATAAGTGCAGGGTCATGTTTAATGTGGTCTCAGTGGGTAGCATCTGAAGTCTGTATTTTAAAAATGAGTACTTTGATATGCAGGTAAACCTATTCTATGGTATTTTTAAAGTGCATTTGAATTTTTTTATGCTGTGAATTTTCTTGGTAGGTTTCTTTTTTAAAAGCAACATAGGCCTTTTGTAACACAGCTAGTAAACTACCAATGATGAGTCTAGCAGTCTTTCAAGTACTTACTTTCTTTTCGAGAGTCTTCATATTCCAAACTAAGGGTGTATAATCACCTGGGTACTCTCTGTATTGCCATCCTTGTCAGTAAAGGGAATAGTTTTGCAGTATAGGAGTAACCACAGTGAATGTGTGCCATCCATGTGGTCCCTGGGGAAGACGGGGTCCTAAAGGAGATGGATTCACTAACTCAGCCACTATTTCGCTCCGCAGAAGCAGCACAAAGGAGCTTTATCTTTTTGCAGGAGGGAAACTGTGATTCGTATCTGTGTGTGTGTTTTGCTTGGGATAATCCATTTAACCTGAGTGATAAAATACACATAGAGATTCTAGGTGAGAAACTAGCTGTGTGGCTTGCTTTATCAGTAGATGTGGAAAATAGAGAAAAGAATCCGGCTTTTTACTTTCTTTCTTTCTTTTTTTTTTTTTTTTTTTTTTTTTTTTCTCCCTTTTTCTTATTTTTTAACTTAAAGTTAATTATTTTTTTTTTTTTCCCCCATAGCCTCATAGTACAACATAAAGTGAATGATCTTGCTGTATTGCCCTTGTAACTAGGAGCAAGAATGTTTCGCTGATCAAGGCTTAGAGAAAATGAAGTGGAAGAAATTAGTCCATTCTTTGTGATTGTAACAATGGACATTTTTATTCTTAAAGGATCTGTGTCTTTGTTGCATTCTCCAGTGGTAAACCTGAGACTTGATATTTTATTAGCGAAGTGTCCTTTTATAACATAGTCCTGTGTTCATAAGGCCATGATACTCGCTGGGTTGATATATTTCTCCTGGTTTCCTCAGTTGCAGGTTAATTTAAGTGACTTTAAAACCACAAGTCAGTCTGGTATTGAGCCTTCAGAAGCCTGATTTTTTTATTAACATTCGTTTATAATATATCTTTTTCTTGCACTGCTAACTTGTTTTATGGTCAGTTTTGAAGAAAGAGCCCCAAAGACAGAGATGCATAGAAGTTCACCAGTTATTTTAAAAGTTAATTGTCATGATTTGAAGCAAAGTACTCAGCCAAATTTAGCTTTGCTGAGATAAAGAATAAATCTCTGGGATAAAATTAGTAGCAAGGTTTATACATACACATAAGGTACAAACTTGACTTTTGTGTCAGAAATAGAGAAGTCAAGCCTTCGATCAATATTTGGAAGATGAAAGGTAGAAGCAACTTCCCTCTCTACCTCCTACCACAGTTACAATGAAGGTTATGTTTCTACGACATCATGAATATTTCTTAAATATATATTGAATAGAATTTCTTATATTTTTAAAAATATCAATTTACTTTTGAAATCTTTGGCAGTTGTTGAAATAACTGCAAGCCATACTTCTTTTAATGAAAAATACATCAACTTGTTCTTGCTTTTTGTGTTCAACTCCTTCAGTTATTAATAAACTTAGCAGTTGGGTAAGCAAGTTACTGCAGCTAGTTGGCTGCCTTAGGGAGATACTGCAACTGTATGTGAGAAACGGTGTTTGTATACTCACCCTGCAGACTGAAAAACATGAAAAAGAAATGGCAGGTCATATTCAGACCAAGATGTGCTATAGAAGTCCTTCGTAGTGGTAAATAAAGCAGTTACCATATGTAGTCTTACAATTTCAATTATATTTGGGGGAATAATTTTTTGGGAATAAAACACAGATATGTGGTCTTCTCAGTACACTGGCAGATAAAAACTTACTTTAAATTGAGAAATGTCTTTGCAGATTTCAAAGGAGGCAAAAGTTTGGGCGTAGGTAACTTCTTCCATATGCACTCTTCACTTGATTTGTGAATAGAGAAAGGCATTCCCTCCCCATGAGACTGGGCATTTTGACAATGTTCAGATGTGATTTGCAAAGCAGCCATCTCCATAATTATTGAAGTTCCCAATGCCTCTTGGTGTAGCACAGCAGTTAAAGAATGTCTCTTCCAAAACTGAAAGAGCAGGTAGAAGCAAACTTGCAATAAGAAAAACAGAGGTATTTCTTAGATGTTACTCCTTCTAGTAGCGTAGTTTTCTGTTTAAATTTGTGTCTAGTACCTGAAATGCATAGGTGCTTAGCAGTGTTGCATTATGGTGAGTGATGCTATCTGCAATTGAAATCCCCTTCCCCAGAGGCAGAGGGACAGGGAGAGAGAAGGAAATTCCTCTTAATGCAAAGCTTGAATAGCAAGCAGCCTTATATGCAGTTATACAGGTCACTGCCTTCTGCATTTAGATGGTAGCAAATCTTCATAAACCATGCTGTACTTGCTCTGCTGCTCAGAAGTATACAGTAAATCCCCTAGAGACCATGCTGAATTTCTAGGACAGGTACGCCTATTGCAAAATGTGATTGGATTTTTAATATTCTCAAAATCTTCTAATGTACTTTGATTAACACTGAGCCTTCTTGAACTTGTCTGTATGTTCTAGACATTAAATGAGGCATTGTATTTGCATATACTACTGCATGCATTTCCCCAACATACCTCAGCTGGAATCCTCATTATTTGGCTAAAGTAGATTCCTGTCATGTTTGGGAGGGAATCTTGTCATGCAGAATTAATTCAGACACTCTGCTCATTTAAGTCTTCACGCAAAAGACAGGCATTTTTACATTAATATGAATTTTTTTTTTAGTGGAAATTAGTGCAGTGGTATGGAAGAGGGGTTGGAATTTTCACTGAGCACCTGAGAAAAAGCAGCAAATGGGACAGAAATGTGCTTCTAGGCCTGAGACTACTTTTTGAGTCCAAGTGTCCTGTTGTGTCCTTCTGTCGTGTCCTGATTTTGTATGAAGGTATGATGTGTGGTGTACATCACCCCCTGCTCTCTTGTTCCCCAGTCTCCGTGGAAGAGAAAAAGATGGGTATCTGAGCTAGGAATGAGTGGCAGCATCTCCCTGATCCAAAAGAGTAGAAAACAAGTGCCTTGGAGGATGGAGAGCCCATCAGATAGCTTTGGAAGCAGCCTGTCACGTTGATCTGTCTTGTTGCCTATAATGTTAGCAAAAGTAAAATCCTCAATGTCTCTTTTCTTCCCAGGAGGACTGAAGTAAATAATGAAAGCAACTTTGTTCATTCTGGTGTTTTAGTGAAAGTCTTATTGCTTCCTGAAAAGAGACCAGTGTGATAGTTGGACTTGGAGGGTGGGAACTGAAATATAACCAAGAGAACAGAAAAAGAATAGACTAAATGTTGCTTGATGTAATCCCCCCCAACTGGCACATTGTATGCTCACAATTTAAAAGCACTTCTGAGCAATATTAAAAAAAAAAAAGAAAAAAGGAGCATAAAACTTAGATGCTTACATAAAAATTTATATATTCTATATATATTCTTGAAACAGTTGACATTTTTCAAATGAAACACATTCTGTTAAAGTTACTCTTTTTCAAAAAGTTGTCTTTTTCAAGTTAGAGGGCTCATTTATGACACATCCACATACACAAAGAATGGTATAAAAAGCTTAGAACTATTGTGTGAATAACAAATGTCTTGCAAATTTAGATAGATACCTTGAAAATGCAAACTATTATCTTCCCAGGTAGAAATATAATAGAAGATTTTTTTGTGATTTAAAACAAAAATAATTCTGATATCTTTAATGTGTCACAAGCTTAATTCAGCTAGCAGATGTTTTTTTCTCAGGCACTAGTCTGTGAAAGGGTAGCTTTCAAGTTTCTGTTGTCTGCTAAGATGAAGATGTCTACATTTGAATCTGCAGAGACGAGGGACTGAAGTAATACCTCTGTGAGGGCTTGTCACAGACTTATTCCAGGTTGACTTGATTTTATTTTAACACTCTTTTTCAGATGGGATTCTAAAAAAAAAAAATAAATATTTGAAGCTTAAGAAAGCCATGTTGGTTTTCTCCAAAGTTGACAGTGAGAAGTCATTAGCAGGAGCTGACCACTGAAGCTGCTTCACTGCTCAGTATCTGGGTCCCTTGATGGGTACGCAACGGGGAATGTGCCCAAATCTGTGTAGGTAGGCACTAAAATTTTGCCTGTGCTCTAAAGTAATCTCTATTAACACAGCACTAATGTGCTGTATTCAACAGCATCTCCTTTCCCAGGTGATGTTATTACTGGCCTAAACAGGTAAAAGAAGCTGACGGCTGTGCACCACTACAGTCAGTTCACACAAATCAGGCCTCTCCTGCTAAACAGGATGGTCAGAGAAAGATCCATGATCGTGAAGCCCATAGACCTGCAGATATGAAGTTGGACTGATCCTTTTTTTTCCAGGGAGAAACCTAAAAATGATATAGACGATAGGGAAAACAGTGTTTGGATTTCTCCTTAGAGTGTGGACATATCTATAGGGGCCGTCCAATAACCAAACGGCACCACAACTTGAAGAAATCTTTGCCTTCTATTTCTGGAAGCTGGATATATTAATGAGGTTTAAATCTGGAATTGTATTTATATATTAAGAGAAGTATGCAAGCGTTGAAGAAAAAGTGCAATAGTTCAGACTTCTAGTATGATGCTTATAGTGGATACTCACACACTGTCTCTCAGTGGTGCTAAAAACTCTAAAATTATAAGCTCATTTTCTTTGTGCTGTTTGAATCCCCAGTTTCAAATTTACAACAAATGGAACTTGCGGTCTGTTTTTCAAACAACGGATTTATTTTTATTTTTACAGTAAATCAATGCTGTCATTTTTTAATTGATGTGTATTTAAAAAAATTGTGATTTGATTTCTGAATTAGGTCTAAATGGTAAAGACAATCAAATATTTTTTTAGTTTGTTTAAATTTTGGTTTAAGTATAATACCTGCAGTATTTTGTTCTTACAGTAGATGGCAGATGTAGACTACTTATTCCTTTGCAATTTAATTTTGTCAGTATCTTAACAGGAGGGTTATCCTATTTTCTAAAAATTTGTATAAGTGTTTAGGAGCACCTTCATGCTAAAAATCTTATTTCCTCCTGAACAATTCTGTTTTAAGTACTGCTAAAGTGTTATAATGCTGAATGATGATAATAATAATAATAATAAATAATCACAGGTTAGAAAAAGAATGGATAGGAATTAACCCACTCTGCTTCATTAACCTTGAAGTCAAACTTGTTTGTTTCGTATGTTTTCATTTTCCTGTAGTTTAGTAAGAGCAAAAATGTTCCTGTGGAAGAACAGTTGCTTTCATACACAACAAGCAGTATGCTAGATCTAGCATGTAATATGTTGTCTGAACCTGGTTTGATTTCTTCTGGTAGCTTTATGCAACAATATAGAGCCTCTGTTGATTAGAATAGAGTTGCAGCTGCAGAATTTTAAAGAACAGATTAAAGTATTACACATATATTTTCAGTGGCAGCTAATGGAGATACAGCAGGCATTGTACCTGTCGAGCCATAGATGACCTTACAGAGGCACATAATTCTTATGTAGACTGAAAGACCAAGATAAAGTGAATCAGTCTGAGAAACAATAAGGGTGAGTGCTAAAATGAATGACAGGAAAGAAGTGTGGACATTGGGTTTCTGGAATCTGTTAAAGAACATTTTTTTTTTTCTAGTAGAGATATTGACATTTGCATGCTGCTGCAGCTTTTAGTTTACTCAAGCTTTGTCAGAGTCTTGCAGTGTGGGTTGTTCTGTGATTTTTATATGTGCTCTTACACTGTACTTATTATCATAATACCTGAGTACTTTATGGTAGCACACTGAATGATTAACATCCACTGCATATTTGTACTGTCAGCTTCTCCCAAGGAGACAAGTGTGTGTGAGAGAGAGTTTCTCTTGGCAATTAAAGCAATGCACAGATGCACAGTGATACGTGCTAGAGAGGGCACACTACAAGAAATATGCCTTGTAATTAGAGTGATTTGATGGTTCTTTAATTCCTGTGGTAGGACTTCTAGTTTTTCGTTAGCTGTATTTTCTCTGCATTTGGCTCTTTTGCAAAAGGGTGAAGCACCATTGTCTCATGAGAGCATATTTATAGGAATTTTAACTCATGTGTGAATACAGATATGGTGGATGCTTATTTAATAAGCTTACAATTAAATCAGTAGAATTAAAATGGGAATCAGAAGGAACGTCTGTATTGTTCTCTATAGAATATATATTTCATTAATTGTTGCAGCCTTGCTGTAGGGAAATTCTTCAAAGAATTATTTAAAATTCTACAGCAGGAAGCAAGTATTTTATCTTGAAAATGCATCCCATTTTCCTTTTTTTTTCTTCCATAATTTCTTCTCTTCTCGTGCATCAGATAGTTGTTTCGTCACATTCTCCAAGGGCCATACACCTTTGTATGATTGCCGTTGCTGTGATATATACTGGAAAATGTACACATGACAAATTCTTCTTGTTTAGATAACAGCCTGATCACTTTAGATAACAATTACTGCTGGCAATGGATGGATAGTAACTCTCCTTTTGCAACCAGAGAGCAAAATCTGTTAAAGTAGTGATGCTGGATCCTATCCAAACCTGGTTTGTATTTTATTCTAGTTACATTAAAATATAAATAAAAAAGAGCATGTTATCACTCCCTTTATAGATTTCACTCTTCACCATGTCTTCTTATCCAAATTACAGATGTTTTCATTTGATCTGATTCTTAATAATGGTCGATATTAGTTGAATGTATTTGTCCATCAGTTACCAATGTTTTCAATACTAAGTAGAGAGGAATAGCAAATTCTGTGATCATTTGTATGCCTTATTCTCATTAAAGGCATGGAGTTGCCAACTAATCACATTCCTCCAGCTAATGAACAAAAATAGGAAAATCTCATTTTCATCACTTATAAGAAAAATGGAATAACTGAACCAGTTTTTTTGGGTTTTGTTTTTCTTCAGGTAATTATTTGTGTTATCATAGAATCTAAGAGTCACAGCCCCAGTATTCCCGTTATGCATGGTACTGTCAAGACAAAACAGAAATAATTCTCAGAGCCTGCAATCAGTATATAAAATAAGGAAAAAGAAGTGAATTTGTAGAAGGAAAAATGGGTTACATTTTGAATGTCAAATTGTCTTTATGTCCTGTAAAGGCTGAATTAGGGATTTATAGCTTCTAAAGGACATTTTAAATTTAATTACAAGAAGGCACTGAAATCCTGGCTTTTTATTCATCCACAGGATGAAAAAAAATAACACTAAAACCCACACAGTGGAAATGATGTCTGTAATAATGTTAAACCTTCCTTCATGAGCCACTTAGGCTGAGACGTTTCCTCTCATCTCTGTTTCTTGGCACCTCTGCTGAATATTTACTTGAGTGCTGGGGTCTTCGCAGGGTAAAAATTTCCTGCATCCTTTCTTGTAAACCATAAAATGGCCTTGAAAAGAAAAGAAAATAATAATTCTAGTCTACATTCCATCTCAGCATCTTCTATGAGACTTGTTAGATGCTGGCCTTAGATTTGTCTTGAGAAAATGTAGAAGTAATAACCACTTTATTTCTCTTTGAATTACAAATTCTAGGTTTCATTAAAACTCAAATAGAATCTGTCTTCTTACTAAGCTAACAGAATGTAGTCTTTGTCAATTAGCAGTAATTTTCCGTAATGGAAAATAAAATTATGGCCAAAAAAGATAATGGCTTTTTAAAAAAGTGTCTGTTGATTTTAGTTGCCTCCAGACATGGAAAATCTATTACAATCAACCAAATCAAATGCAAATGCATTAATGTTTGCCCCTGAAGGTGCAGGATTTGATCTAGTTCTTGGTCTGTATTTTTTGTTATTTAAATACATATTAATATTGTGGTTCATTGTTTATATCTGCATTCTGCTTATTTTGCCTTGGATTACTGTGCAATGGTTTCTCGTTTTTTATTTGCCTGAGTCCATTTAGACCCCATGTTTAACTGTGTCTCCTTTTGTATTCTTATATTAAAATGTTACTGCCAGCACTCATTTGGGATTGTGAAAATAAATTGGAATTATGCAATTTATTTCAAATTAAATACTGAGATTCATGTAGATCTAGTCCATCTGCTTTGACTCTACACAGTCACGCTAATTTAATTCTGCTCACTGTATTTAAATTCTTGTGTGTATGTTGTTCATGGTCGTCCTTCAAGCAAGAAGGTAATTATCTGGTAGAGCTGAAAACATCTTGGGTTTTTATTCTAAATTAGGTCTTGGAAAGTGCTTCAGTGCTTTTTACATAGTTTTTTTTGTTTGTTTCATTTGCTTTGCCTTTTTTTAAAACACATATTATGCATTGCTGTTCTTCTGGGCAGCACAATTACACTGAGTGGATGTCTACTTATTACAGTCAATTCTGCAGACTGTGTGTATGTGTCTAAATTGCAGCTAGAAATAGTCTTTGACTTGCACGTAAGGGCAGGGTGAGCTCAAATTGCCCAATTCTCTAATTCCTCTGCAGTTTACAGTGGACTGTGGGGTTGCTCTTACATGTTCTGTATGTGAAATGAATTCAATAGTTAACATGACCTGACAATCACATGTAATCCAAGTCCCAGGACCTCACCATGAGCCTGAAAAGTACTTGTTGATTGTGTATTTTCAGAAACACATATTAATGTTTTAAATCACAAAGAAAACCAAAAGACACTCATCCAAAAGTTGTTTGAAACAACAAAATACAGTTGTACTAAGAAGAAAGAAAAATTAAGATCGACTTTGAAGATATAACTCTTTCCTATGCTGTGTGAACAATAAAATTATTCCACCTAGTGTGTGTGTTTGGGAGGTGGGAAGAGGTGGAGCTAGGACAGAGAAGAGTTTCAGAATTGCCAACAGGAAAATGCTGTTCTAGAAATTGAGTGGCAGATGCAGAGACTGGTAAGCTGTTTGTGTTCTTCAGACTGTCGTAGAAAATATAGAGTACTGCAAGGGTGAGATGGGGATTTTTTTTTCCCTGTCCAGTTTTTCCAATAACAGAAATAAATTGTGGGCCATGGACCACTAAAAGAGGACACAAGAGGGGCTGTGGTCTTGTAATCGGGCCTTGTGGATGGCATTTTTTCCACTGGGGAAGGTGGGACAAAGCTCCAGCCCTGAACTTGCTCTGGGAACCTTTTGTAAGTTTTAGATTAAAGTATTAGCAGATATAGTGCAGGAACAGAAAAAGGAGACCAGAATCTGGGCTAGAAAGAGGATGTGTCCCTTTCGTCTCCGGGTGTCATCAAAATGATACTTAAGATCTACAAAGGATTTAGGGGGATATTTAAAAAAAAATAAAATTGTTTTTATTTGTCTGTATGCAATTTTATTATTACAAATACCTATTTGTTTAAAAGCAGGCATACTAAAGCTTTAATTCAATAAGCTACGGTTAATAAGGCCCAGGTTTGTCCTATTTGAATTTAGACAACTAACTTCTGAGTGTCAGGAGTGCATGACCTCTCTACAGTCAATAAACACTTCCAAAGGATGACTTGGCCCAAGTAAAACCTGAATTGACCTGTGGAAATTCCTCCCTGCTGACAACAGAGGAAACCTGGAACAATTACTTACTTATATTTAGGAGGCTGAAGTTAGGTAGAAGGAATCTGAGCCAAATGTATTAACACTTGTGGNCTGTTATCAAACACTACTCAGCCTTGGTTGCATGTGTTCAGTCCACTAAGAAAAACATGAGAAAGGTCTGAGAACAGAAAGAAGGGAAATCAGTTTTTTTACATAGTACTCTTAGCTGCATTCATGTCAAGCTCGTCATTACTATGAGAAGCAGCAGACTCTCTTAAGAATTGAAAATTTTTCTGGGCTTTTGGCAGGTATATAAAGCTAGAATTTCAATGTGTTTGCTCTAAATTCTGTGCTTTACTCAAGAAGGGAGAAACATAGTTACACGAAGTCCCAATATTGGAGAAAGCTGCCTTCACTTTCTTCTGGCAGAAAATGTAATTGGTTACAAAATACAAGTCAGAAGAGCTACATATACATGCCTGCAGAGTATTCTTCAGTTTGAAAGCTGTAATGGTGCTCTATATGGGTTTTCAGGTGACAGCTTATTTCCCTCAATTGGCGTGTAAATTATTATAATAGTGTAAGGGGACTCTTACATTCCTGATATTTACATCCATTAATTTTTGAGCAGCTACTGCAGACTTTAGGGCATGCAAATTCCTAGGCACCAAGTCAAGCTATTTGGAGTTTAAGAAGAGTTTTATTTTAAGTCTCAGCAAACTTATCTATAGAATTCAAGTGTGGCACCTAGAGATATCATTTTGGTTACTGTAAATGTTGGTTGTTGTTAATATTATCAATTATCGTTATCATTGTTACAACTATAATTATAAATTACAAGAATGGGTTGTAATGCTTTACTGAGTTCTTATACATATAGAGATCCCCTGGCATCAATTATTGTCTGTTATTATTGTCATCAATGATTACGACAAATGATACGTTGAAAAACATTTCAAGAACATTTGGAGTCCCCAGCTGAGCTCACAGTCTCATTCCGCCAGGCTCTCCAAAAATGCACAGCAAAAGACTATGCCTCTCTTTTTTAGTTGACTAAGGCCATGATTTCAAAAATGCAAGCCATTCTGGCTTTAGTAGAGCTTTAGTTCTGTTTTTTCTGCATTGTTCCAGAATACAGGGGATAATTACTAACTTGTTGTCTATTTTAGTAATTTAAAAATACATTAATCCAGTAATATGACTTTAATTTGACCACCTACAAAGGTCCACTTGTGCAAGATCTAATGTTTTCAACAGTCAGCTATTGATTAAATGATATAGAAAAACAAGAAATATCAGGAAAATAGCACCTTGAAATGTTCTGATTATATCCTCAAGTGATACAGTATGAATTAATTGGAACTGGGTGAGCCTGTGGAGGATCTAGCTCAGTACAGTTATTTGGCAGGTTAGCGACTTTTTGATCATTTATGTTCGCGAAGAACAGGGAAAAGTTTATTTAACCTGTAATATTAATATCTATAGGGTGACTTATATTCAGAAGCACAACATAAAATAGTACTTAGCATTTTAGATAGAAACCATGCCTAATGAGAGCAAGATCCCTCATCAGAGACTGATCACAGAAGATATTAATAAGTTGTTTTTCTGACTCCTCATACATAATAGAGGAAATGGAGCCACCTTCTATCAAACATAAATCAATAAATGTTTCTTTTCTCTGTTCCTCAGAAAATCCTCTCTGAAGATTTAAAGAAACCTCAAGTTTGACGTTCTGTTTATTTACTTCCCTTGAAATGCCCATCTCCCTTTATTTCCTTTCTCATTTCCACCAGCGCCCTGAAAATGAGCAATTGCTGTTTTTAGTGATTACTTTTACACTAGGTTAGAAATAATCAATCCTGAGATTAAACTCAAATCATTTTCTGGACTACAGCAAAGTGTGGGTTGCTTTAATTTTCCTTCTCTATTCAACAGCATGGTCTGGGAAATTGAGAGTTTGAGAGACTCATTACGTTTCAATAGCAAAATGCTGCAATCTGTTTCAGATGTATAAAGCTTGTACAGTGACCTCCTGCAAGATATATGTCTCTGCTAAGCACTGAAAATGTTTTATTTGCATAGACATTCACCTTATTGGTTGCAGTAGCAAAGACAACAGATAATAAATGTGATAAAAGTCAGTGCTGCTCGAATGAGTACTTATTTTTAGCCTGCATGAAAGCTCAGTTGGAGCTTCTGTGATAGGGCTAGTCTCAGAAAACATTTACGTCTCACAAGCATTTTGTAGAAAATCTGCATGAAGTGATATATAAAACCAAATGAAATCACAGCTTTATATTCACGTCAGTGAGACAATGCCATAATTTGAAAATGTGAATGTACTTTTCTTGATCTGACATCTTCAAAACATTTTGGTTACTGTACTTTACAGATATCCTGTGGCATGCCACATGCATTTTTGGTCTGTATTACAGTTGCAAGAGCTTTATATTTCCTGCAGGTTTTACAGAATTCAGACAGATATTATACCTTACCCTATGCCTTGCTGTCTTTTATTACCTTATCTAGCAGTTTAAAAGGATGTCCTGTGTCTGCACATAGAACAAGCTTCGAATCTCAGATTCACATAAGAGATCTTGGAGAACAATGGATAAAATGTTTTCCTTTCACGTATGTTATCACCCTTGTCTCTAAGATTCTTTATGGGAGGAAAGTAACCCTTCTTAGAAACACACTTCTTAAGTATTTCTGTTGTAGTAATTCATAGTGACAATTAAAGCCACAGGTGAATGATTGACTTCATCTGTCTTCATTTAAACATCTGAAAGTCAAATGCTTAGATATGAGCTAGTCAGCCTAGACTCCCTGTCAGCCAAGTAAGAAAGATATGTGCTTCATAAGGGTGATTTATTCCCAAGGAGTTTTTAAGGTAGATCACTTGAATTGCCTAGAAGCGTGTCTTCTCCCAGCAAGAGAGCCTCTGGCATCAGAAATGAATGCATGTTTTTCAAGTCTGAAACTAGTTATGCTGAACCTGTCCTTGTCTGCCTCTAGACTTAGATATCTGAAGACACCAGAAACTTGCCCACTTCATGTCAAATACAGTGCAGTTTGAACAGCTGATAAAGATGATTTTATGCTTTGGTTATTTTTTTTTCCTTAAGTGAAATAAGGAGCTGTCATGGAGGGCTCTCACTGCTGCTCTTGTAGGGCTGGTAACTGCAAATGAGTATATGCAAGTGGAAGTGGCTCAAGTGCTTGTCATCTAGTGGGAATCTCAAAAGAATACAGGGTGCTTCAAAAAGATGGACCAAATTTGAGCAAGATTTGCTTTGAAATTGGGTCTATCTTTCTGAAACACTCTGTACTTTGTGGTGGGGGTGCGTGTGCGAATGTTTACTTATAACACAGCGGAAGTTTAAGAGAAAGGTGTCACACAAAACAAGAACAGTATAATTACGTAAGTTATTAAGACAGTACTAACTCCAGGAGGATATTTAATGGTTGGATGTTGGAAACCTCCAAAATGACCACGATCAGGGTTAAAGGACATTGCTACTTTCTCCTGTTTGCCTCTTTTCATGCTAAGCCCATGCTGCCACATGCCTGTTTTTGCATATGAATGCGGTGACAGCCAGCACTCAGCAGCACTGAGGTCTACATCACAGGTGCACGAAAGCATGGGAACTCTGTAATGCTGTCACTGAACTTGTTTAATCAGTACTAAAAATCTGTCATTCAATTGCATCATAAAAAGAAGGGTCAAAGCATGCAGTTACAGAATGAATTCTCACAGATCACCTCAGGCGTGAAATTACAGGATAACCAGGGTAGCAGGACCAAGCAATTCACTGTTTTTCATGCTCAGCCTGTGTCATTGCACACCCACCTCTGTGACACAGCGGGGATCCCTGCTGATGTCTAGGCTCCCTGTGCTACTGGGTACTTCCTCTCATGATGTGTCATGGTGCTGGCGTTGGTGCTAGCACGTGCGACCAACCCTTAGCCCAAGAGAGAAATGAAGCTCAACAAGATTTTACCGAGGGCTATCAACTCCTGAAAGCGACGGATCCCGCTTACACCCAAGGTAAGAGACACACCTGAGTTACAAACCATTCAGTGGTCGCAGGTTTTCTGAGTGCTGCACCTGTTTCCAACATACTGGCTTGGGTGCAGCTTTATCATGGACAAAACCTGCAAAAAATGGTAAATAGCCATAAGATTTGTAAGTCTAAAATACAAGTAAAGCACCATTCTCTCAGCTGGAATATGAAGAACCTGATCCAGGGCTAAGTCTTGGGACACCATGGTAGAATTCACTGGAGACTGGATCATGATCAAACTAACAAGTAAAAGAGTAGAGAAAGGGGAGTGCTGAATTCAGAAATTAAATCCAGGCTTTCAAATTTCAGCCTGGTGTCTAAACCATCAGACTTATTTTTCCTTTACAATTAAATGTCTGGTTTCTGCAACTGAAAGTACATTTTATTGATACTTATGATAAAAGTTGGCAACTTTCCAATACTTTTCTACTAAAAGATAAAGCTGTGAGCACAGTTGATATTTCAAGCTTATTTTCTCAAGTTGTCTTATCCTTGAATATATGTCTGCTTTATGGTAAAGGAAGATATTAAATATATGGGATCAAAGTATTTATTGTTTGTTCTGCATGAAGGGAGAATGTTATGCTGACATAAAAAGTAATCTATATTTTTTTGCATCTGTCTATCTTACTGTTCTGCTTACACAACAGACCGTTGAAATACAAATAGCACAAAGTCTAATCTTCAAAAGTAAAAAATAAAGGGAAAAATATATTTTTAAAAATATTTTTGATTCTTATTAAGACCTCATAGCCTCCAAAGAGATATTGCTTTGTGTGTGTGTGATTTTTTTACGGGTTTCTCATTATTTTCTTCCTAGTTTGGGTCTTAGAAACTGTTTACATGTTTCTTTCACAATCGCTGAAAATAAAAGCCTGGCTTTGTAGTGAATATATTAACTATGGATTGTTATAAAAACATGAGAGATACTACAACTATTTAGAATGTGATAAAAATCTTCATTCTCCTTTACTTTGCAAACAGAAAATGCAAGATGTATTATAACTTCAATAGCAAGTGCGTATATTTAATGTTCAGCTTCCTTGAGATTACTGCAAAGTATTATCTTTTTTGACATTAAGTACCATGATTGGTCCAAAAATAGTTGTCTTTAGAAGTAATCTGTTAGTATTTATGTTAACATTAACATGTTAAAATGAAGGGCAGTTGGATTTATTATTAGTAAATGAAAATACTGCTAAGTGTGTACATTAATATTTTTCTTGAAACCATATCTATTTTAAATATTCTGTAACATAATTATATAAAAGCAAATTCAGTTTTAATATGTCAGATAGTGTTATCATCTTGCAGGCAGCCTTCCAAGGTTAATAATGTCAGGAAATATAAAGTGTTTCTTACTATAAGATTAGACTTCTTATTTGGAAAAAGGCTTTACATTTCCTTTCAAAAGCAGATTTCATGCCCCATGAAATTTAAACCATGACATTTAGAAAACATTCATTTTATTATAATGTAGTGAAAAAATATAGTGTACATGCTTCTTGCTCAATCTATCAAGGCTGCTTCTGGAAAGACTGGAAATCCTTTCACAGGTAAAAAAAAGTGAAATTTACTGAATAATTGATGCCACTGACTGTTCATCCTCAGGAGATGGATAGTTAGGCAGAAATAATTACTTCCTTGACTCTGTTCACTGGAGTTCAAAAACAAAACCTTAAAATGTGTTCAAAACTTACTTATACTTAATGACACTTCTTCCTGGAAAGGTTTCAATTTCACATAGAAACTCAAAAAATATCTGATAAAAATTAAACAGGTAATGCCGGTAATTCTTTCTGTATTAATTGTTAAGACTGACTGAGCTTGAATAGGTAGTATGATGACCCCACAGAGTCTTTTCAGGAAGTGAGGGTTGTGCTATCCAAGAAAGATATGTACTTACACTTTTCCTTTAGTTATTTTATTTGTTTGTTTGTTCGTTTTTTATCACAGCTTTCAACAGAAAAAAAAAAAGAAAAAAATAGGTTTAGTGTTTGGTATTTGTTTTTGTTCCCAAAAGTATTTACCATAACCTTAAAACAGGTATGTGCTGAATTGTATTCTGATTTATTACCAGACTGACTCCACATTCATGAACTGGTTTACCTCCAAAATTCAGATTAGGGACATAGATTTTTTCCAAATTATTCTTTGCTCATGGTATTTGGGAACCCAAGACTGTAGGGCATGCAGAGCTCACCTCTACTACAGTCTAGAAGTAATCAGAGCAGATGTGAATGCAATAACGTTTGTAGGAGAGGAAGATGTCATCGGGCAAAATATTACCAGTGGAACAGATATATTACTGACACTTTTGAGCAAGTGTAGAGCACACTATGCAACTATACCTGTAGGAGGCTGGTCTCAAGTCCTTGGGAAAGAAAAGTTACTTGAAAAGATGTAGGGAAGAATTACCAGAATGGTAAGGAGACTGGAGAGTCCACCTAAGAAGCAGTAATTCAAAGAACGTATCTTGTTTAGTAGAGATTGAAAAGAAGACTGACCACTACCTACATATATCTGAGACATACTGGAGAGGGGGAAAACCTGCTTAACCAATGGCCCAGAAATAGGGTTGAAAACTGCCGTTTAATATATTTAGAGTGGTGACTAGGAAAATTCTAATTTTGAGAAGAGAAGAATGAAATCCTAGAACAGCCTTCTGTTAGAAGTACTAGAAGCCAGACACTCAACTGAGGATCTTGGTAAATTAACAACCTGATTATGTTTCAATACCAGTGCACAGGAATGAACTTCCTTGAGGGCTAGCTTGAAGGGTAGGAAAGTGCCTACTCTGTGCAGACAGAGACCAGTGGAGGAGGTGAGGGAAGATGCAGAGTCAGAAAATCAGTTCAGCAGGCTACCTTCAAGAATTGTTGCTAAAAGGAGATTTGTTGGAAGGAGGAAAGAGACTAATTTACTGTTCTTTGAGCACCTTGGCTGTTCCTCATGCAGAGGTGGGATTAAAAGCAGCCATCCCTTACATCCTTCGATTGCCCTCTTAACGATACATTTTTGTTAAGCATGTAGAAGCAACGCAACTGTGATCTGCGTTTCATTAGTACTGTAGTTGGAAAGTTATATCTGAATCATACTGCTTCACTTCGCGTCAGCCAGCAAGTGACCACTAATTTAATCAGTCACAGACTGTGCTTCATGGACTAGTTACAATTAACGTTAAGTAAATGGTGTTTAACAACATGTATAAGCTCCAACGGATGTTGTCGTTCTCACTGTGCTTTGCGGCTTTTTATAAAGAAATCTCTTATCCCTCAAATAACATTTTGAGAAAAAATAAAAGGTGAAAGAATAGATATCTTAAACAGAAAGTTCAAGACCCAAAACCAGTTAAGAATATAGATACTCAGCTGTATCCTTCACAAACTTTTGGTAAGTGTCATAAAAAGGAAATTGCTATGTCAGCCAATAAAAATGTGAAGATAAAGCTCTTGGATAATTAACTACTACTGAGTTTAGAGTCTCTTGAAACTCAATTCAGGTCTAGAACAATTTTTTGCACTCAAGAACACATTTCTGCTTATCTGAGTAATAACTTCAGCCTTGTGTTTTAAGATAAGTTTCTGATAGTGTTCTTACTTAGCTTATGAATAATAGTCCAGATTACTTCATTTAGTCAGAAATTTGGAGAAGATGAGAAGTTGAATTCAGTGCTTCCCTCAGCACGGAAGTGTTCGAAGACATTTTCCCTGGTAGGGAAAGGAGTTCACTAGTAGATTATAAATTAGTATGGATGGAGTCACCTTTCAGATCTTCAGTTGAGCTGAAACATTGTGCAAAGCAGAAATCAAGACTTGAAAGCCCAAAAGGCAGAAGATGAGAGGAGAAAGCAAGCGAGAATGAGGAAAAAGTCATGAGTTTGTTGAATAAAATACAGAAACAGGAATGTAGTGGATTGTCTCTCTGCAGAAACTGCAGATCAAATGGGGAGAAATTGTTATGCTGGTTTCTCTTGGTAGTTTAGGAGGAAGGTTCAGGATTGTTAAGGAACTTACAATTGATTTACGCTCTGGAAACCACCCTGTGTAATTTTGATAAAATCAGTTAAATGGAGCATGGTTGTTCTACCACATTCTCAAAGGAAGAAGGAGTGTTACGACAACTTTCTGCATTTTTCTGCAGGTTGTCAAGTCAAATACCTTATCGAGTCAATAAAGAATCCAGAGGGTCTGAAAATAGGGATAAGATACACAGGCATAAAGCTTTAGTCAAGGAACAAGGTCATACAAAACGAAAGTGACTATTAATTCCTAAGTACGGAAAAGCAGAAAATTTACCGGTCTGATTTATGGAGTAGTGGATAAACTGAAAGATTTTACTGGTAGGTGGAAATATTGTGTATTAACTGCCTGTTCTAGGTGAGGTGTCAATGATTAAGGACCCACATTTTCCATATAATTACTAATTGATTATTTCCACTATTTATTTTTTATAATAGGTGGACAGTCATGATATTTTGTCAAATCACTGCAAATTCTTTCATAAACATAAAAGAAAATTATTGTAGGATAAAGAGAATGTGTGAGAATGAGTAAGCAGAGGAATCTGAGGAAACTGCAACTACAGAGCAATTGAATAATCACAGCACAGGAAAAAAATATTTCCTGCACCTCAAAATGTTATTGTTACATTTTAATGTATTTTTTATTTTAATCAGAAGAGCAACAAAACTACAGCTGCTGAACAAAGCTGCTGAAGAAGAACACAGTCTTACACACTTGCTCTGACACAAATTGTACCTGAAACAAATTGTAACTGAAACAAGAGTTTCAGTGATCTAGAGTGTTCAAAAAGCTTTAGTAAGAATAATCCTGACAGCATTGATTAATTGATAGCAAGAAAAGATTTAGAAGTACTAAAACTCTTTGCCAATCTCTTTAGTTTATTCAAATGGAAGCCTAGCTTCCAACTGTCTCAACTTCATTTTCTTGTATTACTTCATTCTCAAGTTATTGAACAAATGTTTTGTGAGGGTATATTTCTCTAGATATGAAATGCCATTACATACATTGCATTGCATTACATAACGGGCATTACAGGAACTACCATGCATATTTGATTTCCACATTTCAACTTTCCAGGTGCTCTCACAAAAATAATAATAATAAAAATATTTAGATATTAATATGCTACAACTACGTAAAATTAAGATGCACTTACCACTACTGTATAAATGATTGATTTTTAATTTTTAATTATAATCAAATGCAATCCTGCATAATCTACTGTTATACCATGGTTCTGTATGTTTTTTCTTCACAAAAGCTGCTTTGCAGACAACAAAATTATACATGTTTTCAACAATGTTCTCTGAGTACTAACTGAAGTTTCTGTTGCTTTTTTGGTCTATGTATTTCTCTCTCATTTTATTATGTTTTCACTCTTGATAGAAAACTATTGCTGTCCTTATCACTTTGGGAAATGAATTATTTTTAAGCACAGATTAATACTTTTTTTGTAAAAGCCATTGTTATGTGCATATGACTGAAGTGAACACAAGTAATTTTATTCCTCTAGACTTTTTAAAGCTGCAGCTTTATTGGCTCTCTCAGTCTCATTGATTTCCCTCACGTAAGCACATGAGGTTTTTTAAAGTAATGAAATGCTAGGGTTCAGTGTGGTGCATCTTTCATTAAATCTGTAGTGATGAAATCTGTTTAATAATGTCTATGTCATTCTTTTCCCCTCCCCCAACTTTCATCTGGGATAGAGATGCAATTGAATTGTTTTTCTTTCATAATTTCTATGGACAGGTAGGAAAATCCGTGATATTTTCAAGACAGTGTGAAATTCCACTTTTTTGTCAAATTAGAACCTTGCTTTTATATATATATATATATGTATATTTGTTGCAAGCAAATACGAAAAGGATTAGCAAAGACACCTGATAAAGCATCAGATTAGTACCCACAACTAAGCAAAGAGTAAAACAAAAAGGAAACTCATTATCAAAAACCACACTCAGTCCTCGATCCTAAAAACACTGAAGATTGTGCATACTTTTATATAAAAGAATGATGTGTTGGAAGTTCATGGGTCATTGTTATAAATAAAATTGTAGCTTTGCTTACTTTCTACAGTGAAATGATTAGCTGTGATTAAAGTTTCAGTTTTATCTCATCAGAAAAAAAAAGTAAGCTCTTATCTTTATAACAATAGGTAATTAATCTTTTTTATTGAGTGCTTGGACTATAAACGCAAATATGTTAAAACATTCAAGTTGAATTTGTACAACAAGATTCTGAATCTTGGTCAGTACTTTAGATCATTAATCATATGTTATAGAGAACTGGAATTGAAAAGACTGAGACCACTGCCCTTTGTACTGTGTACACAAACATATATTAGTTCAGAGAGAATGTTTTGTTGGGTAAAATACTTGAGCTCGAATTACAGTTTTGTCTAGGATATTGATTAATTGCAGATAAAAGTTAAAATGCTATTTTCTAGGAATAACTAAGCAAACTGCCTCTTTTCATATTGATCATATTGACTTATTAAGCCTAAGATTTTCTTTATGGTATAGACAACTTTATTCTTCCAGGTAATGATGGTCTGCTTGTAGATTACTTTAGTGCTGTCCTATGTTAGAATTTTTGTGTCCATTTCAAATTTCAGATGAAGCTCATAAAAAAAGCCTGTTTCTATATCTTCTTTCCTTCTATCAAATAGGGAAGAGTTTTATATTTCAACTACACATTGACATGTTAGATTTCCAAAACAAATGTAATTCTACGCCACAGCATGAGTTACTACATGGTTTTGATGGGGGTAGTGTAGGGATCCAGTTCTTCAGCTTCCTCTACTTTGAATCAACTTATTTTTCAGTACCATCAAGTATAGATCCTCTGGTCTCCTTTTCTACTAGTTACAAATTCATTGAGGCGATTCAGGTCTGAAAAAAATGGGCTCATAAACTTGGGTACGCTGAAAAGAAGGAAAAATATGTTTTAATCCAAGAAGGAAAGGTTGTTGCAGAACTATGGTTTTAAGGGGAGGGTAAGACACTGTTATACAGCACAGCTGAAACATTAAAGAGGTTGTTTACAACTGTTCTTACGTTACATGAACTGTTAATAAGGCAAATGGTTACCTCTTTGATCTGCTTTCCACAGGGTTTGTGCATTACTAGATGGAGTGCTCACATAGAGTGGACACATGACCGCCCTCGCTGCCTAAACGTTAGCTTGTTCCCTGGCTCTCGGCTGGGCTGGCTCTCTCCAAGACAAAGTTTTTACAGGGATTTAAAGCTAAGCAATGTGGATACAAACTGCTGATACCACTTTGCTTAGGATCATCCCTTGCACTTTTACTACAAATTACAGCAGATAGTATGACCTCACATTTGTGAAATACCCCTTTTTTACAAATCTGATGATGCTGGAGGCTTTTCCAGATGAAACGTGTGTGACTTGCTTCCCCAGCACTGATGAGATGATACAAGGGCAGATCAGCAGAAGTTGATAAGTGAAGGACTTCACTGGGGAGCATAGACATACTTAAGTCTATCTTCTTCAAATGGTAAGGTAATGGGTACAAGGGCTGAGGGGAAGTATTCAGTCATCCACCCTCTTCCTTATTATGTCCTTACGGCTTGAGATCAAATGAGTCTGTAAATGTAACATTGTATGGGCTTATTCTCTGT
Organism: Pampusana beccarii; assembly: GCA_013399365.1. Classification (NCBI taxonomy): domain Eukaryota; kingdom Metazoa; phylum Chordata; class Aves; order Columbiformes; family Columbidae; genus Pampusana; species Pampusana beccarii. The sequence goes on from VWYH01006358.1 coordinate 1,395,199, forward strand.
ATTCTCCAAGATGTTACATTCCTGTTACCCACAAAATGGCAGCTGTACTTTTTTTTTTAAACTGGACTCCTAGAAATGTGATGCATCTGAAGGCATGAGCACGTATGTTGTATGTATGTATACAGTATAATCTTGTTTTATTTCTTTGTAATAGTCAGTGCATACATATTTGTTCAAAAATGAGCATGAATACTTTAAAAACATTCCATAATATTTAAGGAATCATCTCTGTAACTGTCTGGTGTTACTACATAGTAGTCCTGACTAAGGTTCAGAGTAATTTCAACAGTTTTCAGAATTTTGTCACCCCTAGTATAGGTTAACCCCACATTTTTTTTCCTGTATGGACTTTTCTTTTAGCTGTCTGAATAGCTATTATTACAGCCTGGGTTCTTATTTTACCCTCTGCGTTTCTTCCTGTTACTTTCCCTTTCCAGTGAACTCTCTTTAGAGATAACTAAAAATATGAATAGCACTTATAATTTGTTCTCTTTTAGAAGCGCTTATAATTTGGTCTCTTTTAGAAGAACATGTCAGTAATTTATCTTTATTTGTATCTACTCGTGTAATTTGTGCACTCTACTATTGTGCACTCTGCTCTTGTTTGCTTTATTACTCCTCTTAAGTATCACACTGAAGGTTTGGGAGATTTATTCTTTCTCCTGTGTGATGCAAGGCCATTTAGTATATGTTCCCTTTTCTCATCCTTGGGTCCTTGGTTTTTTTAAGCTTTTTTATTTTCTTTTTCTTTCTTCTACATATAAACCACTTATCTGAAAAGTCTGAATGTATTTTGACTGAACACAATACATACTCTAACAGTTATATCTTCCTTATACTCTGAAGAAACAATGAAAAATCTGGTTAAAAAGGGATGGAAGAAAAACAGTCCATCTCTATGTACAGGACAGAAAAACATGATTAAAATAGTCTGAAAAAGTACAATTACAATTCTGATATTTTAATCTGAAACTTATATTTGTTGGAATCAAAATGAGAAGCCTCATTGCTAAGGCAGTTAAAGTTCTGCAGTTTTGACTGGTTTATTTTACAGTCTTTGTAGGAATGGCACAAAAATTATCAGCATTTATACATTTCCCAGATTATTATTTGCTAGTAATGAATCTAAATTACAGTTTATTTCCAGTTTAGGTAAAATTTGGTTGGAGAGATAGAAGAGGAACCAAGTGGAGGAACCATCTCTCACACAATTGCTTAAACAAATCCACATTAGCCACATTATATTGAGTCTAATTCTGAACTCTTGCTCGTTTTCCATACTATCATTGGTTTAAATGCCTTCTGCTGCAGTTTTCTGCTTAGAATGCACCAAAGTTGAATGCTACTTCTTGGAAGCTTTTTAGGACATCCCACTGATACTGATTGGACTGGTTGGATACAAGTGCAAATTCCCATAAAGCTTAAAAATATATTCTGAAAGAATCCAGTCGCTTTCAGAAAGCTTTCTAACACAGAGAACACTTGTGTGCAGCTCATGTGCTGGCCACAAAGTTCACTCAAAAGCTCCGTTAAAATTGTGTCTCACCAGATATTTGTTCTCAGCAGAAAGAAAAATAGGGGAAAATCCATCTTTGTTCCAGAAATTTGTTCTGAAGTATTGTTTGCTTTGAAAGTCTAAGCCCCCAATTTCTTGTCACCCAGTGGCATCTAAAGCATTACCTTTTTCTGATTCTTCTTTAAAACAGCTTTTTTTAGTCAAACCCATAGTCAACAAACAGGTATATCAAAGAATCACAGGGTGGTTGTGGTTGGAAAGGACTGTTGGAGGTAATTCGGTTCAATCCTCCTGCTTAAGCAGGTCCACCAACCTATATACTTGGATTTCAACTTTTCGATGAAATGTGTGGAAATAAGAAACGTTTTGCCTGGATCCAATACAGTCATTATCTTCAGAACCTGGTTTTAACCGTATATGTTTTGCTTCATTATTTTGTATTTAGGTGTCATTTGGATCAGGAGATGTTCTGGTTTCCTCCTAAGGTCTAAACATTGGAGAACAGTGGAACAAAAAGTAGTAGTTCGTGAGAAACAAGAAACAACAAAAGATTATTCTTAGATTAAAGGGAAAGCTTTACAATTTTACCGTAAAATGGCAAAGCAGTTCTGAAATTCATAAAAACTGCTTTTCTAGGAGGGAATTTAGTTTACCCGTGCAGTCTTAAGAAGGTACTGCTGTCAATGAACAGGAGAGATGGTTAGAAGAAATGGGACCAGATCAGGGTTCAACATCGTCATGAAGAATCTGGAATGATAGAGAGTGAAGAAAGTGAGGTGTACAGATGTTTTGAAAGAGAGTATGTGTGACTTCTGGGAAAGCTACATCTCACATCAGCATTTATTAAATGGAAGTGAATTTTTTTACTTCTGAGACGTGATGTACTTCTAAGCACTCAGTTATCGGTAGGCATAGTCAGAGTGCTGGGTAGTGGATCGTTTTCATCTTCTTTGAGGCTACATCAGAGAAGGTGGAAGGCCAAATAGCTTGTTCCAAAATACTAGCAGTTTGATTTCATAAAAGCAATCTCAAGTAAAAGTACAGATGACCTGGTTATGTAGTACCAGCTGCCCTCATAGTCCATTCCTCTGGCTTAACTGAGCAATTACTATTAGCAAAACAGCTTGACTGTTTATAGTTAATTGTTGCTGTATGGTAGTGCTTTAAATGCCAACACTAGTTGTACTTAATGAAGTAGATGAAAATGATATGGATACTTCCTTGTCAGAGGAATAAAAAGTACAAAGAAGATAGTCTAGAGGAACTGTGTTTAAGTATAGACAAAAGAAAACAAATATTATTACTTACGAAAGAGGATAAGAGAAATGTTAAAGAATAAATCAAAATACGTGTATTGTTGCTCAGCTAAGAAGGAAGCCACGCTACTTAATAGGGCAAACAGTTATTGAAATATGTGGTACTTGTTAATGTAGAAAAGCAAGCTGAGATAAAGCAGAGACATGTCAGAGGAAGTCTTCTAAGAAGTCTGAGGTAAGAAGTTAGTAATGAGAAGTCTTCTGGGAACACTAAATAATGAGGAAAAAACGTTGCATAGTACTTTAAACTGGGCTAATGCAGAGACGTAATTTTTCAAATCTCAAGGACAGTTACTGCGGAGCGAAAAGCATTTGGTGATAAAGATCTGAACAGTGATAAAGAATGCTTTTAGAATCTGCAGAATCCGTACTTTAAGATTTGAAAAATAAGGATGAACTTTTAAGAGGGGTAAAAAAACCAGTAATGATACTGTGTGTCATCAGATCTTCCATTTCCCAAAAAAAACCCAACAGAGTAATTAAAATCAAAGGCCATTTCCACTGCAGCTGTCAGCTTAGCATATGATGAATCAACATATACTAGAGCTGTAGATTAGCACTTTTTGAATCCATTGTGTCAGTATTAAAAACTTTGGAAGCTCAAAAGATCTATTGTCTTTTCAAACTCTGCATGTTAGAACCTGTGTACGATATATAGTTAGTTCTGTTCCTTTGGACTGTAGTGAACATCCACCTAATCCCTGCAGTTACTTTAAATCCAGATGGAGTTTACAGTATCCCTGGAAAACTTTTGAACCTCACTTTTATTTCACTGCTGCATGGATTTGTATGGGCTAAGTTTACCACACTTATAGAGGATAGATCTGATTCTGTGATCCAGACTAGATTCTAAACTCTAAAAATAGTGCCAGATTGAGGATACTGTCATAATGAGGGGAAGAGAATATCTTGGACCTGTGGGACCTCTTTGTATTGAAACAACTGTGCGCTTACACACTGTGAGGTAAGGCTGGTATGCTGATGCCTACACCAGCTACACCTACTGTACACCATCTACCTCTATGTACCCAATCTGTCCTTCTGGTTAAGTCCCATGAATAGTACTAAGCCTTTGGTTTAGCCTGAAAACTTTACTACATTGGTAATAATTGTATTAGCTTTGGCATAAGAACTTTATTTCCTTTCCTAATTCAAATAGGGCAGGTCTCACCAGATTTTTTGTGATTTCAACCAAACCCTTGCTGACTATGCCTGCATTAAAAAAATAAAACAGAGCCAGAAGATGGGCTTCAGCATTAACCTGTGATTGTTTTTACTAAATTCTTGGTGTCATCACTGGTTCAGTTTTGACTGTGCCAGACAGCATTCCCTCAAATTTTATCTGAGCACAAACTGAAGATAGCAGATGCCAAGGAACAATCCCAAAAGGCATTATGGACAACATTGTTTTGTGTCTGGGTCCCTCTGCTCTGTTTTGTTCCCTCCTACTGTCTCAGCAGGCTTTGAATCCTCACAATCCCCCACATATTTTTATTCAGTGTATATATCATGTAATCTCAGTGTCAGCTGTGGAATTTTTGCCAGAGACTTTGAACTGATAAAAATAGATAAAAAGTAGCAACTAGGTCTCCTTGCCAGCAGTGCACCACATAAGGCCTAGAAAAGATCTGCAGCTGAGTGTTATCCTGTGCGTAGGTGGCGATATCACACTACTAGACCTCAGGGCCAGAGAATGGTTCCTTGTTCTATTTGGCTTACAAATATCTGTGTGCCAGTGTCTGCTGGTCTACTGGCACCTAAAAGAACACTTGCTGTGTGCCAGCTCTCTGAAGTGGGAAAGTGTTCAGCAAGTTCCCAGCTGACTCCTTACTGCAAAACAGAGGCATTTTGTGTCGTCTCTCTCTGTTTTTCACTTCTGGCACCGATAAGAAATCACTGCAGGTTCTGGAATTGTGTAGGGTAATCTTTCCTGCCAAACCACTTACCTTTTGTCTTGATGTCATTTACTATCTACCATATATAATTGCTGGTTTCAGTTTAAAAATATTTGTTGTAAACTATAACAGAGAGTGTATGTATCCTGATGCATCCAGTCAACTGTCTTCACAGAGAGCTCCACCTTTTCTGGAGACTCTAAGGTCTTCTGTTACCACTCTGCTACCCACCTAGCGAGAAACTCAAGAAATGAACTCTCCATTCCTAAACACTTCACAGACTTCATCAACTGTCTAGGGAGAGGGGACAGAAATCTACATGCAATTTTCTACAGAGATGCACAGTCCGTACTCTTGGTGAAAGCAGCAGTCTTGTATTTACTTTCAGTCACATTTTAGCTTAATAAATCACCACTGGTAGACAGAATGAAAGTCACGGTTTAACCCCAGCCACAAACTAAGCACCACACAGCTACTCATTCATTCCCCCTGAGTCAGAGGAAGAGAGAATCAGAAGGGTAAAAGTGTGAACGCTCGTGGGTTGAGATAAAGACAGTTTAAAAGGTAAAGTAAAAGCCACGTATGCAAGCAAAGTAAAACAAGGCATTAATTCCTTACTTCCCATTGTCAGGCAGGTGTTCAGTCATCTCCAGGAAAGCTCCATCACATGTAACAGGTACTTGGGAAGACAAACACCATCACTCTGAAGGTTCTTCTCCCCCAGAAGACTCTGAAGGTCTTCTTCCCCCAGCATGATGTCATATGGTATGGGATATCCCTTTGATCAGTTGGGATCAGCTGTCCTGGCAGTAACTTGTCCCAATTTCCTGTGCAATACCAGCCTACTTGCTGGATGGGCAGTGGGAGGAGCAGAAAGGACCTGGATGCTGTGCAAGAACCGCTCAGCAAAATCTGAAACGGTTGGTGTGATATTAACACTGTTTTCATCACAAATCCAAAACATAGCACCATGCAGACTACCGTGAATAAAATTAACTCTATCCCAACCAAAATCAGTACAGTGAACCAGCTATCTCACTAAGCCTTAATGCCTGAGAACTGTAGCATGCTTCAGGGAAATGAGAGGCAGAACCATCACTCCTTTGAAGCGGTAAAGCAATTTAAACACTGTGTCACGCTGGATACACTGTAATACCTTCCAGATGGAGCTTCTTGGGGAAACTTAGAGGTAGACTCAGTTTGTGGAGAACAACATATATTATAAAATAAATATATGTGAACATCATAGTCTTTCAGAGAAAAAAGGCTTGGTGTGGGGCATCTTTAATCTAGAATTAGGTGCCTGAAGGTCAGCTAGGGGTCTGAAGATTCACATCACACTATGATTACATTATAATCTCGCTTTAATTCTGGTTAAGTAGCTAAGCCTGACAAAATATTTAGGTACCTGAGTTCATTTATGGGCACAGACAGTAACATGACAGGATATAATAGTACTGAGTGAGAAAGGCAAGGATACCACATATTGTTGTTTCACAATGAAGAATTAACCTATAAAAATTAACTGGATAATATTTGTGGAGCATTTGGTTTAGGCTAAAATTCAGTAATGCATGCTGAACTTTTAGGGCTGCGGTCTTATTTATGGGTTAAGAAGAATGAATTGGTCTGGCAATGCATTTTCATGGAAAAAAAAATAATTCAAGCACTGTTCATGAGAGAGCAGGGATTTAAAATTGTGTGTACTGCTCAAAGCAAGTTATGGAGCCATCAGTATGTAATTAACACCTAACAGTAGCAAAGTTGTTCAGGGCAATTAGTTAACATGTAAATAAAAGTGTATGGGATTAACAAAACAGTGGTCTAGCTTTTCTGAGCCATGTATCCTACCACAATAGGAAATACAAATGACAAAGGGGCTTCCTCCTCCATTTTAGCTCCTTTCTCATGTCTATATTGTTGGTAAATGCTCCACTCAAAGTCAGAATTTTATGTCTTTGGTAGAAATAGTGATACTAGGAGAGGTTAAACATACATTAGAAAGTTAATATACATAAAAGGACTACATGATTTCCTTCTGACAATTCAGTGTTTGAGTAACCTAAATCTTTAAATTTTGATACAAAAGTACATTGCAAAAAATGGTAAATAACATTTTTAGCAGAAGGATATTTCTATAGTGTACAGTGCACCACAAGACAAAAATCTAATAACTAGTATCCTTTACTTCATAAATCTAGAGCTTTTAACATGTAAAACACCAAAGACAAGATTCTGACATTATTAGTCATAAGAAGCAGTGTCTAATTTTGTGTGTATTTCCCATGGTTTCAAAAATATTTTATGTGATTATTAAATTGTGAGTCCTGGGTGCCAGCTACTACAAATGCTATAAATACCAAAGGCAGACAAACTTTCTTTCAAAGCCTCAGAAGAGTGTGGAAAATTTCCCACAGGTTTCAGTGAAAGCTGGATTAAATCCCTAAATAAAGAGGAAGAAATATACCTTTTTTTTTTTCTTTTGTTTTCTTGTGTAGGTACTTAATATGTTAGATTCATAGTGATTTCAATTTACTACAACTTCCTTGCTTGCAGACCTATTTGACTGCGGTTTGTGAAGTGTAACATTGTGTGTGAACTAACAACAAAAACTAAAAGAGAACTGCCTAATTCTGTGTTGTTCCTTTGAGGTCAGTTCCCCAGCAGACAGTTTAACATAGACCTCCAAATTTTTAAATATTAGAAGGTCTTTGAAAATCACTGAAAATTTAAATAGTATTGCAAAGCTTCATGCAGTTTCATGGGATCACATCTATTTGAACAAATGCTATGAAAAAAAAAATCTTTAGTCCAATGCTATGAGGCAGAACAAATGTCTTTTGATGAATTTTTCAAAGCTACCAAGGAAATAAAGCCTGAATTTTTTTCTTATTCACAAGACAAAGTTAAAACTGCAACTACTATTACACTATGTATGTTTCCTTTCATATATTCTGTGTAGATAAACTACAGATGTTTTTTAACCCATGGTCTATTTTTTTATTTGTGTTAAACCTGAGAAATGAATTTATGGCTAATAAGAAATGCAAAACTAAAATTCAACCCACACGGTAAATAAAATGTAATGACTTAGAGATATAGTAGCTGCTGTCAGCTTGTGGCAGATTATCATAATCAATCCCTGGGCTTGTTTAAGATGAGGATGATACACTCTGAAAGAGATGGAGTTGCTGGCAGGCATTTTTAATAATGTTTTAGGAAGGTGAGGTAGGATATTGGTGTGGTATACTAAAGCTGGATGAAATCTGTTTCAGTAGTGGAAAGTTGTAGGTGTGGATCAGTAGCACTTCTGTAAGTGTTCTGGTTCTGTCTCTAATAATACTATCTCCTTAAATTACTTTTCTGTATTAAAAGTATGTTGTAAAGTGGCAGTAAATTCTGTGTGTTGGTGAAAAATCTTTTGAATGCTTTCACAGATGTTAAAGGAACCAGATTAGTTAGTTTCCCTTCAGTCTCACGTTTAACTTCACCGAGACAATAGATTTGCAAAAATTTACAGAAATTTGCGAAGCCAAAGCAAATATGTAAGCTTATAATGGTGCCCATTGCACAATTTTATTTAAATCAGCTTCTCTCTTGGCAGACACTGGGAATTTGAGCTGGAGACTTCTAGAGGCAGTAGTATGGGTTTCTGTGATACAAACTAAACCACATTACTAAGATCAGATCTGCAGCTGTACCCTACAAAAAGCTATATAGAAGGGTACAAATCTAAATTCTACACCTATAGTCTTAAGAAACTCCCAAAAAAGATATGCTCCAGTGAGCATCCCAAGTGTGGGGTTCAGCTATATCCTTTAAAAACTTGATGTGGCTTCCTCACTTTGGAGCTGAAAAGCATCCCAGAGTGTAGTTTCTGACAAAGAGTTTAAAAACCTAAAAATTGTACTTATGTTCATGTTCCTATTCTGACTTTGGTATCTATAATGAAACTTTTTATTTGATTTTACCATTTGTCAGTGTTCTAGAAGTCTGTAACAATATCTTTCAATTATTTTTTTTATTTTAAAAAGTATCCACTAATTATCTGCTTTGAGTTAAATTAAAAACAATTGACATGTTTTTTTATTTTTTTCCTGGTTTTATGATTGTTATGGAACATTTGTGAGAGCTTTTTTTAAAGCTATTTATTATTTCTGTTGTGTACAGAAGGCGCTGGAGCTTGCCATGAAAAGCCTGTTTTCTTCAGGTTTTACGGAAAATAAATTCAGAGAGAAGTTTCTGATAGATCTAAAACGTTTGTTTTTAAGACTAGTGTGAAGTTAGTGACACTGTAGTATAGACATTAAAACTTGCTTGCTTAGCGCAAAGACTTTGTTTGCCTTGAAACCTCAACGTTTTTCTCTTCGAACTTTTAAAAAATGTGCTAATTGATCGGATGGTCTTCATTAAGGAAAAAAAATTGCCAACCATAGAGAACTTTAATGGGGTATTGCTGTCTTTAAAAGCTTTGTAAAACCTTCTATTTGAAAAATATTTGCTTCAATATACAGCAATACTCTAAGATTACCTCCCACAGATGGCTGAATAATCTGTTTCACTGGCCATGATTTATCAGCATCTCTTTAGTCAACTAGGTAAGCTTTGCTCCCTTTGCACAAAGAGAGTATTTCTTATTTAAATTATTTAAAATTGTAGAGCATCGTTTATTTCATCCATTTGGTATACCAAAATAATTTAATTAAAGAATCTATAGACTGTCATGAACGTACATACATGCACAATAGAATATTAGTAATGATAATATGGAAAAACCACATAACTTCTATCATACATTTTTGTAAAATTACTATATTTCTGTGAACTTGGACTTTTTTGTATTTAAGGCATATGTTTGTATTGTGGCATGTCTATCCACAAGTGTTCCAACAGAGAACTTCAAAGCCACTATCTCTGTCATCACACATATTACTAAGCTGAAAAACTTACAGGCATGGTATGGCTGCAAATTCAGTTGTGGAGGCAGCATTTCAGGTTCTAATTACATGAGTTATTCAAGCAGCTTTACATGCATGGCTAGGCAAAATATAATCAATATTGTGGCATGTAAACATAAAGGGATGGGAAAATTATTTTTGTCGATGCAGAAAAATAGCAGACTACATCACGCATAACTCTGCAGTGGTGATGAAGTTTCCAAAACCACTAAAGCCTAGTGGAGGCAGAAGATCATGATGCAGCTTCAAAGAAAACTCACTGAACCTGAAAATATTGTTAGCTGTATTTATTACGTTGCATAAAAAGGAAGCAGTTAGCACAATTTAATTCACAACCCAACTAAGCAATTTGGTATTAAGCTAGGCTTTTGTTGCTGACTGGGAAAATGGTTTCTGAGTCAAGAAAAGAAGCTTAAGGGAAATGCTGAAGGTGCTGGAAAAATTTGAAACATTTATTTGTCTCAGCAATTTTCGCTAAATTATACACTCACAATTATGTGGTGGTAAACCCAACACAGTTATGTTAGAATGTAGCTTGGCAAAAGGGTTTATTGCTACAAGAAGGGGAAAAATAAAATAAAAAAGAATGCCAGTGTTATTTATAAGACAACCCATCTTAACGTCATAGACCAGAACAAATTGCCAGAGCTGACAGTTTAAAAGGAAAAAAAGGAAATCCCCAGAAATATTATTTTTCTTTAAGAAAACAGTAAAAAAGCTCGCAGCTTTTCATTTGGGTCACAAATGCCCTGGGAAATCTTGACGTTTAGATGTACTCCATAGTGTCCATCTACATATTTAAAAACCTATGTTTCAGACCAGGCACTGGGAAACATCTCTTTCAGAGCAGCATGTGACATTGCTTCCTCACAAAATGGTCCATGGTGATTATTAAGAAAACATTTATGCTCAATGATTCCTGTGGGGTACTGTACAATGAAAAGATGCTTTGCAACCTGGTTTTTAAGATTTTTTTTTCTACATTAAAGAATGGAAGCTACCCCTTTATGCTATTTTAGCCTCAAATTACACTTTGCAGCAGACAGACTTGAGTAGAAATAAAGCAATAGTTTATTCTACATTTTATGCACCAGCAATTTAGAATCAAGCTCATAGCTATCTGCACCTTACATAAACTCTATGTTTCTTCCTTTGTTTCATCTAACTAGCAAGTAGTCAGAACGATGACAAAAACTTTTTGAGGCTGGTATCTCATCACTATCCTTATTAAAAAAAAAAAAAAAAAAAAAAAGAAGTATGAACATAAAAAGTATTTGTCTTATGTACTGTTTTACTGAATAAGATCTGGATTTGAAAATTCATGTATTGTGGTATGCACAGATTAGAAACTCCTTCCTACAGATTCTCAGAACTAAATCTAAATATTAGCTCTGGCAGCTCTCTTGAAAGATTACTCACTTCTTATCTTTCAAAAGTGACATTATCGCTCTACTGTGAATGTCAGTTAGGCATAAATAAGTAGATCTATCTCCCATCCCCATTACAGTTAAAATTTGTTGATAATAGTCTTGGTAATTGACTGGGCTGCAACAAATTTCTAGTATGTTGTGAATACTATGTATTATCAAGGTGGGGAAGAGAAGGCTCTGCTGTCAGTTTATTGTGTTTGTATACTTTATATACTGGAATCTATATGTGAATTATATTACATAGTTACAAGATACAAAAGATGTTAGTTTAGATGTCCTTATTAGCTGTTTATCAAGACTAAAGACAGTCACAAAAAAAATTCTGTGATAGTTTCGGATCTACAACTCTAGTCTGACTTTTCAGAGACCCTGAAATCCCTGAAATGTCACCACTGAAGAAAAGTCTCATCTGGAAATATGATACACAGTAAATGTGAAATTTGAAAAAGTGCTGAAAGAAATATCCTTTATATCGTGTAAAACCTGAAAAAACCCCTGATGTATAGATTATTCCTATTAGCTTACTAAAGAGGAACCAAGTCATAGCAAGATCTATGCTAAGCTCCACTCAGATTTTGAAAATCACTTCCAGAGGACATCTGAAAGAATTTCACTTGTATTTGCTTCTGCCCTAACATCCTGTATCTATACCCCACCCACCCCGCTCTCAATTATTTATCTGTCCTGACTGGAAACGGTCCTAAAAATGACATACTATACTGGCTAGCTGAATGATTTTGGTATAAGGTTTCACACATCAAATATTTGGCATTCAAGTTCATGAGATATCTCACACTCATAAGCAAGTCTAAATATAGAAGAAATTCCATTCTGTTCTGTAATATCTTTTCACATGCCATTATTGGCATTTAGACTGTGAATGATAGTCAGGTAAAATCCTTATTGGCATGCTAATCAATACTAGTGCCTCAAGAGGATTTACAGACAGTCAGAAGCGAGAGATAAATCATTTCAGTGAAATGAGTTTTTTCGTTTGCAGATCTTAACCTCAGGACAGAGACCTGGAGGAGTGACTTTAAACAGATCAAGGAAGGCTTTATCGAAGAGATAACAGACCCTGAACTTCTGCTCCCTGCTAAACTTCATGCTGTTTCTGAGAATAAATTTTCTGGGGTATAAAAATCTATCACTTGGTAATCTGATAAAATCAGAAGAGACTATACTGAGGTTGATGAAAGAGACTGGAGAAAGGTAAGCAAAAATATTGACAATATGAAATCTCCATTGCACAGCCAAGGTCTTCTGCTCCCAAGTAAACTTCATGCTGTTTCTGGAAAGAAATTTTCTGGGGTATAAAAATCTATCACTTGGTAATCTGATACAATCAGAAGAGACTATACTCTGATGAAAGAGATAGCAGAAAGGTAAGCAAAAATATTCAGAATATGAAATTTCCATTGGACAGCCAAGGTCAGGAAAACTAAGTTTTTACTTCCCTTATTTTGCCTTTTAAAAATGAATGTGAGATTTAATAGTTTAACATTAATTATACGAAAAATATAGGTTATGTTTGACGGATTTCACTGAAATGAAAAGAGTTACTATATGAAAGGGCAGGTTTTGGTAGAGACTAATAACTAAGTAGTTGAGACCTTTGATACTTCATTTGTCTTTACCTGGAAACCAGCAGGTTATATAGTTAGAATAATTCCTTGGAACAGCTTCCAGCTTACTGAATAAGGCTTGAAGAGATCAATATGGCTGTGTTTCACAAAGGTTTGCTCCTACAAACACAAGTACATTTACATACTTAAGAACCTGTGCAGTTTTAACAGAAAAGATCAGCAGAAGGGCAAGCAATACTAAGGCAAACTACAGTTCCCTTCTCCTGTTCACCCTGAGAAGAGACTGTGCTCTTGCTGTGGCACAATAACAGAAATATACAATGCTTTTGTGCATGCAGTGTACGTGAATATGATTCTGCCGAATTTACATGTTTTTTTTTTCAAGTCAACAACATTATTTTTAATAAGCGATTTAGTTGTTCAACATCTGTTTTCTGAGGTTTTGAGAGGTCAGAATGACTTCAGGTAACCTGAAAGAGTATCACTGAATGAAAAAAAAATTTATAACACATACAATCTTATATCCACCTAAAGTGTACCAGAATGAATGGAAAACACGCATTATAAATTAAATTGCTACTGTATGAACCCAACCAGAAAGATGCACAGAAAATGTTCACTTTTAAAATTTATGCTGATATTTTCAGAAACAAAGGGTCCTCATAAAAGTCATGATGCTGCAACTAGAAAAAAAGCTAGAATAATCACAGATATCATAGTAGTTCATACTGAGATCAATATTTTTAAACTTCCTATTTATAAAGTAAGGTTTCTCAGTATTCCTTTTGTCTAGCTATCAATTAACCCACTACTGTCATGAATAAGTCTTGGCACGATAAGAGACATAGTTTTTACTGCTGTCTTTTTTTGGGTTGTGCTAAACTCTTCTCCATGTACACATTGAAAAGTAAAAGAAACGGTAAGTCATAAATGAATGAAGAATAAAGAAATTGCTTTGTCTCAGTCAGCACCTGTATATGTTGCACAAGTTGTTAAGCCATATGCTAGCAGTTAAGTGTTGGATCAAGAATTAAGTGAATCTCTTCACATGTGTTTTAGAAATTGCTTCCAGATCCTCTCAAATTCATCTGATGTATTCTATAAACCACAAATTATCTCCATATATGAACAGTGGGTATTTCTGTAAAATTCACAATTCATTGCTTCTTGCTTAACTCTGTCGTGTCTGTAGGTGTCTGAATGAGATTTATTCTTTTGAGTCTCACAGAAGAACTCATTCAGCACCTCAAGAATGTCTTTAGAATTTGAATAATGTGCTAATGCAAAACTATTAACACTGTGGGTCTGTTATTATGTTAGATACTCATTCATATAAGAGAGCTTCCAGGTAGATTTGTCTGAAATTTTTGGTCCCTTAGAAATGTTTAGTGATTTTAATGCTGTTGAAAAATAAATGTGTAGAAAATCTTGGCTACATGTGTCTTAAAATGTTACCATCTGAATCTAGACATGTGCGATATTACATTGGCAAATCTCTTTGATTTGAACATTGAACAGTCCATGTGAGAACCCTTTATATTAAAATGAGAAAATATAATTTTTTTCCAGTTTTTAAAATTTTTTCTTAATATCCTTAATTCTACTGACTGAAATACTTACATCTTACAGTTATTTTAGACTGAGATATAGATTTCAGTTATTTATGTGTGGCCAAACATCAAGACTTCTGTGCTTTGACATTTTTGTTCAGAATTAGCTGTATGAGGTCTTGTTCCCCTGGTTCATTTCATTGTTTCTTTTTCTTTAGCCATCTCAGTCTTTCTTGAATAAGATGTTTTGATTCCTTTCTCTTGTTTTTGTTCGGGAATCTCATAGTATTACAACCTTGAGCTATTATCTCTTTTCACCCTGTAGGTTTTTCCATTAGATCTGTTCTTAAACTGATTTCTTATTTACATTTGAGCAAAAAGTAAATAACTAAATTCAAATGTGCGTAAATATCACACCCAATATTTACACTTAGGAAGTTTTCATCAATGACTGTTATCCAACGGGAAACATCTAACATGAAATTCAATTTACCGTCACTTGATGATTAAGATTCAGTTTGTCAGGACTTGGTGGGCTCCACCAGGCCTCGCTGTCCCAGCTCAGCCTCCACCACGGCTCCCTCGCCCCTGCCCATGGTCCAGGATCCACGTCATCCCTCCAGGGCCGTCAGCCTCTGTCCCAGTGATGCCATAGCAGGACTTGTGTCCATCTCCACACGGTCCTGCCCTGCCTAAACATGGCCCCCACTGAACTGAGCCCACCCACAGGCATAGGTTTTCTATAGGTCCCACCTTATGTCTATCAGCCCCAGGCAGATGTTTTCGATATCTGAAAGTATTTCATATGATGTTAAACTCCCATATTTAGGAAACTGTAATAAAGCCCTGATCAATACAATCATGAGTCCAGAAGGATATTCAGATAAAAAAAATTCAGATAATGTAAGTCTGTCTTAGTGTATGATAAATATACCTGAATTCCATGTACTGTACTTATTAGATTTTCATTAAGTATAATACAAATGTAGTGACCTACACTTAAGTGAACTGAAATCCACTCAAGAAATTAAGATGGGCTGGATTCAATTGTCCTTTTTGAAGTAGTGTATGGGATGAACTTTCTCCAGAAAGTGCCCTACCTGGAGTCAGGAGAGTCACTGGAGCATCCCAGAACAGGTCCAAGGACTCATCCAGCTATTAAATGCTGTGTGGATCTGATTAACATTCCAGGCTTGAGAGTGTTTTGGTTTGGTTTGGTTTTTTATCAGAAGAGACAGACCCTTGAGTTACCCAAACCTGAAGTTATTGGCCTAAGCCATTTAAACATACAAAGAACGTGGGAAGAGCAGAAAACCTGCATGCTTCCATTCAGTTACAAAGAAACTTAACACACTTGCAGAACTTATTATCTTCATAACTGAATAAATCAACTTGTGCTATAAGTTTGATTAATAGAATTTAGTTAAACTGACACATGGCTTATTCCTCCCAATTATGCCTTTAGCTTCAAAAAGTACATCAAGTCAATAGGATTTATTGCTATGCACATGTCTAAATCTCTGATTTGGTTTCATTTTTAAGTAGAGAAGACAGCCTGGAGTCTGAGCACATAAACAAGCCTCTGACATTGCCATTCTGAATGGACTAGTACTAGCAAAATTTGCTAGGAAAGCAAAACAGCCACCTACTTCAGCAAGTCTCAAGCCAGTAATACGTGATTGCAAAGCTACTGAATTCACATAGGTTTTAAAAGTAACAAAAATTATTTGCTAGATAATGTCAGGAGTGACAAAAAGGAGGTAAATTCCTGTAAGTGTATGGGTACATTTTTCAGAAAGTTGTTGCACCACATTTTGTAAATGGATAGATACACGTAACTTACATGCAATTCATAATAATTAATTGTCTATGCTCTAGAAACAGTTGTAATATAATGAAGGAAATAGCTAAGTAGAATGATCATATTTAGCTTAACTACAAGAATTTATTCCCATAATATTTTTTAAAAAATACAATGAAAAATGAGAAAGGTATCTCCTTAAATAATATTATAGTAAGTGTCCATTTGACTTTTTAGGAACTTTATTTATGTGAAGTCCATGGGGTACCCAGCACAGAGAAATTACTCTGACAAAGAACCACAAGTGTTTGAATATGTTCCTGTAATAGAACCCCTCTGCTAAATGTTTAGATTGCAGTTTTGAGGTTAAAGAGAATGGCTGTTACTGCATTATCAGTCTAGCAACTGCTGTAGCTTATGGCAGACACCATTCAGTTTAATGACTTAGATTGGTAAGTCTTATTTCATTAATTTTTCCACATTTAAAATACTTAAATTTTAAAAAAGTATTTCTTAAAAGGTCTCACAGGTTATATAGTAGTCATATAGCACAAAACGTATCAGTATGGAAGCTGAAGCTGTTACATAGTGTGATTTAAGAAATTATCTCGGCATCTGGCCTAGTAGCATGGAAGACTGAACTGGAACCACAATCATGACACTAAGCACTGCTTTTAAAGGATTAGTAAAAGAAAACTAGTTTTTTTTTGTAGGCAAACGACTTAGAATCCTATTATCTGTTTTCCAGAATTTACTCTTCCAGGGTGTTCTTCCCTTACTCTAGTATGTCCTTACTTCTGGCACCTTATGCCAACTCATGTAGTATGAATGTTTGTTGTGTTTGCAATGTTTGACCAAAAGAGAACAATGTGTTTTCCTTCAGAAATGGAGGAAGAGATTGTAGAGAAGAAAGGTCTTGCAAATAATTCCTACCAAAATTTAATTCCAGTGTATGAGATCTTCATATTCCCTGCAGTATCTGAAATATCTGCTCTAGATTCCACAGGCTCCTATGAAAAGGTCAGACTTTCACAGGTGTTTGGAAGAACTCAGGCAGTATAGCTCTCAAATAAATCAAATTTCATTATTTACTAGGCTAGTGTGAAAATTAATTCTGCCTAGAGTATACAAGTTAGAAATTAAGACCACTTTCTTTTTTTTTTTTTTCCCCAGTGTTTTTCTTTTTTCTTATGTGGAAAGGCTCAAGGCCCTTCACAAGGCCATAACATAGCAAAGCCAGGTAAAAGGTAGCTCTAGTTCTTGAAAAGTAAAGACAATGAACACACACTCACTGTTCACCTTCTTTGTACCATTCATGAATTCATGGATTTCATCATCATTATCATAATCATTATCATCATCATCCTTCTTTCTCTGTTTCTGCTTTTCATTTTTCCAGTTGAAAGATGATTAGCTCCAAGTTCCTCCAAATTCTTCGATGATCCCTTTGCTCCTCTTTGAAGATTTCTCTGTTTTGTTGCATACTTTCTGAATTAGAAGGACAAGAGCTGTACAAAGTATTAAAAATCCACATGCAGTATGAATTTGCAGTGGCATTTTTTTTTATTTTTAACTCTCGTCTTTCCTAGAAACTCCTAAAAATCAGTTGAATTTCTGGTTACTACTGAACACTAGAGTGATCTTTTCAGAGAACCACACATGGTACTTTTGAGATCTTGTTGCTGTATAGCAGCAGTAAGCTCAGAGCCCACCAATGTATCAGGATTTTGTGTGTGTGTGTGTGTGTGTAGCTATCATGTTCTCAGTGCTATACTTTTTCCACAAGGGCAAAAAAGGACACTAACCACTTATCTCTGTAGATGTTGTATGTACTATCTAAATCACGAAAAGAAGGGGAAAAAAAAAAAAAAAGAAACAAGGGAAAAAAAACCCCAAATGAACAAAAACCAGAAGAGGTAACATACATTGCAAAACCAGGTTTGAGAGACCTGGAAAAACACTTCACCAAGGAATTGATTCATATCTTTTTCATTATTCAGTTAATTACATTGAAAAATAAAATGCTTTCTCAAAATTGAATCATAATCAAGTATAAGATGACTTCCTAGTTTTTCAGTATCAAGTCACAGGGAATTCTAATCTTAGAAATAAATGAATGACATTCAATGTCAGCTAAGCTCCTCTAGTTCTACATAATTAAATCTGGGTGACATGACAAAGCAATTTCCCCAAGGGCTATCTGATGTCACATTTTTATCTGCATAATTTCATTGTACAGTGCAACTCATTTTCAGAGAGAAAACAAGGCAACGTTAGGCAGTGACCCCAAATCTATCCAAACCACCAATCCATTCCAGGGAAGGGAGAAAAAACAAATTAAAATTCTTAGCTGGTAAATATCTGGCAAGCTATACAGAGTTATCTGTACTGACGCTAATGCGCCATGATGACTTATACCAGCTAAAAAGCTGAGTTCCTTTTCCATAATGGTTCTTAGCTTGAACTGCAGATAATTAGTGTAAAATGCTATTTTAAACTCAAGTATTTATACAAACAACAGTCCTAATTATCTATATTATATAATTATTCTTAAAAGCAGCTAGTAAGGGAATTTCCCCTAAACAGTGGTGCTCATTTGATGTTTGCAGAACTTGCCAATGATGTGGTTTTGTCCTCCTAGCCTTTAAATCTTCTGGTGTCCTAGACTGACTTCCATTTCAATCATTCTGAAGTAAAACAGAAATAATTACACCAAGTCACTGGAGCTGCAGGACAATCCTAAATAATATTTAATAAGGATGACATTTAATATGTATTAATGAACAGATTAACCAAAAGTGGTAGCATGAGGTATTTCAAAGTGTATATTATATTATTCACTAAGATATGCATAAATCATGTGGTGTGACGTCTAGAAAGTAAGGGCCTGTCTTGGGAAGGGAAGACTTGCCAGTGATGTCTCTGAATACAAAGATGAACAGTCCCTCCTTAAACTCCAAGTGCAATGAGTCCCTCAAGTCAGGAAGGAAAGGATCAAGGCAGGGAGAATGTGGTGCTCCTCCAGCAACCGCTTTCGGTCTGAACCAGAATATGGCACTGAACCAGGAGCGGAACCAGTTACTTTAAGTGTTTGATATGTGAGCTGTAATTCCCAATCAATTTTTCTGTGCTAACATAACTTTGTATTCATGTTGGTAATTTCCTGGGTGTCTAGGTGGAGGCTTGAGTTGCTTAAATGTTTTCAGAAAGAGTGCACAGAAACTGACCCCGGACAGCTTGGCTGTTCGTCAGCATTTGACAGAACCATTACTTGTGCTTGTCTTCAAAAGGAATTAGTCCTTCTGTGAAGTATTTTAGATGGAAATGGATAAACTGTTAGTCAATACAGACCAAAGCAAATTGCCTCTATGTATTAAATATTAATACATGCCTACTGGCTAGATCAACATGGAGACTTGCGTGAAATTTAAACATCTGACTATCTCTACATTTTTTCCCAAGCCAAAGCTGCTGACTCCTGCATCCCAACCACCACTAGGTGGTGACAGATTCTGAGAATGTGTGTTGTTACAAAACAGAGACATCTTTAATATCAGAATCTCAGCATGCCTGAAACATTTTACTTTTATTATTGCAGAACAGGTCTGCCTCTACTGTAACATCTACAGAATGCTTCTTTGCATATCTTATCTGCCAAGTCAGATCTGTCATGTGTTCTCAAATGCTAATAAACCAGGCTTTTGATGAAAAAGAGACAGTAAAAAGAGCCAAGTGGAGACTCCAGTAATAGGAACAACTGCAGAAACATCCAACATGGTATTTTTCACAGATCTGTGCTTTGTTCTGATCTATTTGGTACAAAATGTGCCACAGCTAAAGGAATACTTGGACTTAAAAGTGCAGAGCCTGAAGCCCAGTTGCCTGTTTGAGCTATGGCTGGTTGAACCTACCTTATCCAGTAGAGCACCCTATAACATCACAATGTATTCTGTTACAAATCTACTATGATTCATCTTGGCAAGGTTATTTTACTTTTTATGAAGCATTTTCATAAAGCAATTAGAGTGTGATTTTCATGTTCAAGTCCTTGTTTTTATGGTAGATTATATACTTAATCAGAGATCACTGTATGTGTGTACATAAATGAAAAGACAAGAATATATTTTAGGACTAAGGAATGGAAATAAGATCTTGCTTCTAGCTGCTCCTGCAATGTTTTAGAAGTCACAAGTCACCTTTTAGAAGAAGGGATTGAGATAACAATTGCTGTTCTGCTCCTAAAGCTGTGAATTCTGAGTATAGACAGAGCATACTGTAAGATATGTTCTGAAGCCCAAGAGTACTCTGTTCTGATCTGATGCCTAAAAGTTATCTGGTCATGCCAGTCAACCTTTATATTTAAAAGAGAGACATCGTCACCTCTAGGGGGTTATTCATCTATTCGTCTCCTCATAAGACATTAAACCGAGACAGGACAGGTGAATTAGCCTCGGCATAAGGCAGATTAATTCCATCACTACTTGACCAATTAACTCTTTTTATGCATTGAATATAGAGCCTGAATGTTTAGCCTGGATGTATTAAACCAAACTCCACTAGACAACTAGACGTCTAAAAATAAGGCATGTAGTAATATAGACAAAGAAATTAAGAAAAAAAAAGGGGGGGGCGGGGAACTTACAACAAAGAAGGTAGATAGGAAGCTTTTGCAGGGATGGAAAAATCTGCTAGAATGGCACTTTTGGTTTTGTTTCTGCAGCAGAGATGCTCTAGTAAGCACCTTCATAAAACAGGGCATAGCAAATAGAGAGAGGAAGCACAAGTCTGACAAGTTTCACCTATAGGGAGCTGTTACGTCTACTTCTAATTTCTAAGATTTATAACTCAATTACAAAATTGTACCTGGTTAGTAGCTGAGTTTATGTGCAAAACATGCCCCGTTAAAGAGAACTCTATAAAGACTGCTTATATTTGAAGTGCCAAATGCTTGCTTTTGTTTTCATTATGAATACTGACTGGTCATTGCTGCCTTTGATAGGGTGGAGGAGACGAGAATAGAAGTTGCTTTGCTTAAAACTAGTTTTTGCTAGCAGAGGGAAGGGCACAAGTGAAGATGTTCTGTATCAGTGAGGACATACGGTATGAAATAGGAGAAAAGTTGTTCCTTACTTTCTCCATAGACAGATAAATTTAGTTTGTAGGATAATAATTTCCTTAATGTTCTCTGCAGTTCAGACTACTGCGACTGGAAATAAGGGCCGAAGTATTTTTTCTTTGGTGATAACTGTGTGTGTGTACTGAGTCTGGCTGGGATGGAATTAACTTTCACTAGATGAGCCAGTATGGTGCTGTGTTTTGGATTTCTGACTAAAACAGGCTTATAATACATCAGTGTTTTGGCTATTTGTTGAACAGGTAGGTTCTTATCCCTCTCCTGTCCCACCAGAGGTGTGTGGGGGATTGAGCAAGCAGCTGTGTGGGTGTTTAGCTGCTGGCTGTGGTAAACCTGCTACACAGTAGAAAAGTTTCCAGTAGATAAATACTACTGTGGAATTTGCCAAAGCAGACTACTTTCAAGTAATTCAAGTAACATGTATTGTTGCTTTGTATCGCATGGGAGAAACAGAATATGAGTCATCTAACCTATTCCAGATTTCTATACTAACATGAGGTGAATCACCCTCTCAAAACATGTTTCTTATTATTTAGTCAGATGAATTCCATTCTTTGTGTCAGTAAATGACGACTGGTCTCAGCTAAGCAGGAAGCTTAAATGTAAGAAATTTATAATGACAAATAGAACAAAGTGGGTAACTGGAGGATGATTTGGGTTGGCTTGGAGAACTGGAAAGCTGACATTATTACACACCAGAGGGGAGTTCCATTTTAGGAATATACATTTAGTAATTAGCAGTAAGCCCACATATTTCTTAGTTTCTTGCTATGTGACAGCCAGACTGATGCTAGAAGGGATTATAGTATCCCCCTGTGGGTGGGATATAAAACTGTATTAAAAAAAGTTGAGAATGAATTAATGAGCTCATTCAAACCATATACTGCATTTGCAGAACTAGAATGGGAAAAAGCATTTACGTAGAAGCAGATGACTCTGGAGGATGAAAGCTGTGAGTGACAGCTAAGGTGACATAAAATAAAATATTTGAACCAAAGACTCTTGTAGAAAGTAAGAACTATTATCTACTGCAGCAGAACAGAATATTCATCAGATAAACTTGCTGAACAGTTATGAGACACAGTTGCCATAAGAAACATTTGAACATTTCGGTGAAAAAGGTGCCAAGAAGGCTACAAGGGAAAAAGAAAGAACAATAAGAAATTATAAGGGATTAGACAAGAAACAAACAGTGTACTTTATACATATTTTAAAGTAAAATCAATTTAATATCGTCTCAGTATGAAGGAATTAATTAAAATTGTGTTCCATGTAATTCCTTAGATGTCTGATGTTTCATGGTGAGACACAACATCTGTAATGTATTAATGACAAGATCAGTTGTTTAAATTAAAAGTTAATTTAAGTTCATTAAGATTGTACTTTTAAAAAGATGCCTATAATTATTTTAATGAGATGATAGGGGAGAAAATCTATTTCAGTACCTTGTCTATATTCAAACTGAAATGAAGTCAACAGCTGCAGGTTTAGCATGAAATTTTATCTAGTTCAGCATGCTAATTTAATTATAATTGCTATTGCTAAACAAAAGGTTAATTATAGAGCAGGAGAATAATGTTGTGGAAAAGTACACCAAATCTTTGTAAGCAGATCTGTACTTAAATACTACAAAAGGTAAGGAACAGGTAGATGAAATGAGAGAATCGTGCAGAAATGAAAGCAATTTTAAAATAATCCTATTTGCTTTGTATATTCTGTGTCTGAGAGTAATAAAATTCTATACCATAGCAGAATTCAGCTGTTGTCAACAGAAGTAGTACGTGGCAGACATCATTTTCATCCAAGTCATTCCGGCCAGCTTCACAGGCAATGTTCTACCTGCCTTCTAGATGCAAGTGAATAGTCCTTACTTTCCTCCTGAATTCCCTCCTCAATCCTGTATAATAACATCTGCCAACGCCCTCTTCTATTTCAACCATTCTCATACGAAGCTGGTGGAACAATAGACACACTGTGCTTCTTGACTTCTGGGTACTTAACCACAAGAATAATAGAATTACTTTACTGATTCAGACCAAATGTTTAGGTCACCTAGATCTCCAGCACAGACCATCAACAGATGATTAGGGAAGCATATAATGATATGGTATTTACTGTGAAATGCTAATTTAATCACAATTCTACACTCGTGTTTAGAACATTAATGAGTGGATTATGAAAAAGGACTGGGAGATTCTGCTTTACTTTCTGTTATCTATGAAAATTCATAATGTTGGTAGTTTTTTTTCAGTGAACTACATTCTGCTTTCAGTGTGCATACATGACTTTTTTACTGCAATGGAAGTTGTCTGTCTATATCTTCAAGATGATTTTGTTCCATTGATTTTTCTTGAGATTTTGTGTAAGCTTACAGAAAAAAAAAGTAAACATAAAATTAAATGTGATAAAACTTGTGAATTTATTGGCAGTATGAAGCTCAGAACTGTTCGAAGCAATTTTCCATGTTAGCAATTATTTTTGAGAGAAGGTGCTCTTTGAATGCTGTTTGAGTAGCTGCTTTTTATTTTTGGGAATGGAAGCCATGGAAACATGCTTTTAAGATGACTATTAAAGAAGTTATCTTAGAGCAAGGTACAACATTCTAGCAATAACACTGTCAGTTACAGTGAAATACTTCCAAGATGATTACTGAAAAGTAAATTTCCTTTTGAGAGCACCAGTAAGCTCAAATCAATGAGGTTGTTTTATTTTTTTTAAATAATAAATGAGCCTAAAAATTCTCAGTATGTTTTAAACACAGAGATATAAAGAATTTTAGAAAAACTTGGTGTTACTCATGGCTCCATTGTGGTGCAAGTTTTATTTTCTATTCCTTAAAATTTTCTTCCATATTGATAATTTAATTTAAATGTACACACTTAAATTAGAATACATAACATATATACAATTCTTAATGAAAGACATTACATTGTCAAGGATTAGTTGTACTTAATTTTCCCTCAGACATTTTGCAGCAGTGAGATTTTTTTCTTCTTTCTGTATAGTCTGGGGCCACAAAGAGGAGTACTAGATAAAGTTACATGAGACAGTTTGGTTTTTTCTACAAAATTTCCTTTTGTTCCTTCCTATCAATTTCACCTGTTCTGAATTACAATAATATCTCTACGGAGATGAACCAAAGGAGGACAAATCCATGTAAATAAATCTGGGTATTGAAGCAAAAACCTTAAGAAACTGTGTGGTACAGACTGGACAGAAAGTCTGGCCAAAGTAAGTACCAAACAAAACTTAAGTGCGGAGAAACATCTTATACAGGCATTAGAGAGGAAACAAATGGAAGAAAGCAGACTAACAAGGGAGACTCAATTTTCCAGAGAAGAGAGGAAAAGGCGGAAAACGGATGGATGTGGATGACCATAAAGTTAAGAGCTCATCTCTTTTACCCGTTGTTGGTTTTCGCTCTACTGCTGTATGTTTATTTGTGCAGTTTTGGTGCTCTGTGTTAACTTCTCCCCAGCATTCCATAGGCTTCTGAAATCCAAGGGATTACAAGAGAAAGGATTTCTTAATGTCATTTGAATGGACAGGGAATACTTTAATTTCTTACAGTAATGCTTTTATCTCCCTTTG
The DNA here is from genome assembly GCA_013399365.1 of Pampusana beccarii. Lineage (NCBI taxonomy): Eukaryota > Metazoa > Chordata > Aves > Columbiformes > Columbidae > Pampusana > Pampusana beccarii. The sequence goes on from VWYH01006358.1 coordinate 1,419,976, forward strand.
TCCTTATTCTTACAGTCTTACATACTCTGAAACCTCACAAAGAGGTGAGGATTTCTAATTATGCACATATATCCCTCACCACTCATTATTTTCTATTGATTTTGACAACATCTTATTTTTTGCCTAGGTAATATAATCACTACTCTTCTATTTATATTAAATACTGCTGAACTTCAAATTTTATAACTTAAATTGAATTTTTAAAATAATTTTTGGATATTATTGAAAAGCTTTGCTATTTATTATTATTGGAAGGAGAAGCTCGGAAAGAGCAGAACATTTTAATTCAGAAGTGGTACACCATGAACTTTTGTTGCACATATAATTTACGCTGGTTTCTTGTAGATGGTTTTAAAAGTAGTTTAATTGAACTGATGGAAACCATACTATGGACACCCTCCAGTTTAATTAAGAATTTCTTTTCTGCATTTGATCCAAACGGAATGAAAATTAAATGTTCTATTTCACAAGGGTCTGCTTGGACAGTTGTTACAGTTATTTATGGCACAACTATCTATCTATAGTAGGACTATTTGTTCCGCTGTCCTTATGCCAGTCTTACATCTGATATCCACTTATTTTTCTCAACTGCCTTTTAAATTTTTCTAGTTTTCTCCATTGGTTTCCATTTGAATTTTTCCAAATATTTCAAACACATTAATTATGTTTCACAGCATCCCTTTGAGGGATAGAGACTCTGTAGAAATAATGTAGTTGATTACTGAAATTCAGCCTACAGTAACGTGGTATCTGCAGCTGACTAAATAAGGTGTGCAAAATAATTAGTTAATAATTCTGAGAAGGAACTGAAAAAGAGTTGTATTGAATAGAACACCCAGAGGGGTTTTAGGCCTACAGGTTGCAATTTAGTGAATTAGAAATCAATTAGCACAAGGATTCTGCTGTAAAAAATGTTACAGAATCTATGACACTCACCTGGTATAATATTCATTAAATGAACTTAAGCTGCCCAAAACGTAGATGAATTCTGCCAGTTGTTATTACTGATGTTCCTATGGCACTTTTTATAAGATCTTACTCTGCCAATGGATGTAATCATGTGTCTGGTGCCATTTCACTCATCCTTGCTTACCTACTTGCCCGTAAAGACTTTGTACTCCCTTAGGTCAGGCACTGTATCTGACAGTCTTTGTGGATATCTTGGATGCCTTAGATGTCTGAAATTAATCTAGATTTCTATGTTTCTGAAAATATGGAACAAGCACTAAGGGTTTCAGATCAACTTCAGATTGTAGATGCCCAGGGTAGGATCCAGCTCTAAGTCAGGATACCAAATTAAGAGGAAAATACACAACCTTTTCTACCTCAGTTACGTGTCTAAGGTCTTAGGGTCACTGGAAGTAAAGGGCTTTATTTGCTTGCCCAAATATAGGTATCCACTACTCTCTGATGTGCCCCAGGATATCCTCCTAACTGTTCTCTAACCATATCTTCAGAACAGCACACGCCTTCTGTTGGTGCCATGTTGCATCTGCCAGCCATATGTAGATGTTTTTCATTTCCCAGAGCATATGAACAGGCACTAAATGCCCACATTAATGGAAGTAAATCAAGTCCCTAATCAACCTAGTGCATAAAATCTAAAGGCATATTTAGCTGGCTATCTATGGGTACCCAATTTCAGGTGTCTATAATCTAGAGCTGAATTGTATTCATGAAGTCTGAAGGAATCAAATTTACTTATATCAAGAGTTTTGCTTTTGCATCCCACTCATTACACATTATAACATTTATTTAACTTTTGTAAAAGGCATTGTTTTCCAGTTCAATGTAATAATAACAGAAGTGAAGACTTGGTCAGCTTGTTAGCGATTTAGTGTTAAATTAATTTGATTTCCTAAGGGAAAAAGAACTGGAATATGACTTGAGAGAACTCTGACTTCAACTACCAGAAACTAACTGGATCAGTGTGGCCCACCCACTCACTGTACTGGGTCTTGTTTTGGCCCTGTGTTGTGCCCTTCTGGCCTTAAGACTTAATTATTAATGTGTGGAAATGACTTTGTTAAATGTGCTTGAAACAATGTAAAATTAGTGTTTGGCCAATCAGAATTGTGTTTTTATAATACAAAACTGAAGATACATATAGCATTTGCAGAAGTGGGGTGTAAGGGATAGGTGTGGACATTTCAGGATACAAAATCTTCTGTACTACTGTAGGATACTGTGACATGCTGTGATGCAGATCTGCTGTAGTTTTTGTTCACATCCATTCCTAGTCTTAGAATAGTCTCTAGAGTGCACTCACCTTTGAACTCTGCTTTGTTTTCACCCTAAAAGTAACTATGTAGGTCACTGTGGAAGAGAGGGTGACAGTGAGTCAACCCTTAGCATAGAATATTGTGGGAGGTGGATTCAAGGAATTGGAATATTGAATGAACCAGAAAGTAGAGATATTTGACAGCCTAGATATGGTTGAAGACAATCTTTCTTTAATGAATAGGAGTCATTAATATATATTAAAAAAAATGGGATGAAAATGTAATGGACTGAAGAAATGTTGGGAATGTTAAAATAATACACATTTATTTAAAATTAATTTATTAATTAAATTAATACTACCCTACATGAAAGATATTTTTTTCAGACCAGAATGAAGATTGAAATTTTCACTATACAGTTCTCTTTGGCAACAGAGAGCAGTGTGTTTTTCCTTGTTCTTCCTGGGCTATCACATCTCACAGAGTTTATTAGCCAGATGATTTAAGAGTCTAGAGATGAGAACCATTAGGCACACAGTAAAATTCTTATATCAAATAATTGGAAAAGCCTCAGGGGGACTTCTCTTCTTCTCTGCTGAGATCAGTGTTTGTCTATTTGTGCAATAAAATGAATAATTAAATACTGTAATAACTGTTGGCTTTAAGGTCTCAATGACTAAACAACAGCAACAACAAAAAATGTATCTCCCCCACCACTTAATATCCTATGAATTAGAAAGGCTTTTGTGTCTTCATGTCTTGTTTCTGTTCTCATTTCTGCAGGTGTTAATCAGCTTTAACCTCACCAATGTTAAGGAAATTATATAGCATAAAGATACCAGATACAGTAAGACAGTAACCAATCTAAAAAGAAAGGAAGGAAGTTGAGTGTTTTGCACTGATTACAAATGTAGAAAAAAGGGGATCTTGCCAGTGGCAATAGAGCAGACTGGTGCTCTCTTTTACATTTACAATTGTAACTCTAAATGGTCTATAATGCCTGGAAAAATACCCAGGCATAGTAACATGTGCACATTTCACTATAAATACTACATCAAATGGCATTTAAGAATTGTTATTCAAGAAGATTAAAGAAAGTTTTAATGATAAGTTAGATGAATGTTAAGTATCACTTCCTTCAGGTTGTGAGAATCATTGTTCTAATAGTATGTTTTGATAAATATGATTGAAAAATAAATTTCTATGCAAGGACCATATCTTTTTTCTGCCATGCAATTTGGAAGTAAACGTCAACATTCTCTAGTTTTACCATTAACAATTTTATTATGAATGCAATTTTAATGTGAAAGTAATTATGTTGACCAACCTTTAGCCCATCTAAATTTAGGCATCTTAATGATGTATCTAAATTAGCATTCTAGTTAAGTGCTTTGGTTTTCCTACATAGTGTATTTGGTTTGCATGGCAGGGTTTTGGCAGCGCTGGAGCTGCAGGAATGGCTGCTGCAAGAAGCAGCCAATACCAGCCAGCTCTGAGATGGACCGGTTGCTAAGCAAAGCCAAGCCCATCAGCAATGGTGGTATAACCTCTTGGATAACATAGTTAAGAAGGGGAAAAGCTGTTGCACAACATCAGCTGGAACAGGAAAGAGGAATTGCAATATGTGAAAGGGACAGCCCTGCAGACACCAAGATCAGTGAAGAAAGATGGGGAGGAGGTGCTCTAGGAACTGGAGCAGCCCTTGGAGGTCTGTGGTGGAGCAGAGATCCCCCTGCAGTCCATGGAGGACCTCATGCCAGAGCAGGTGGATGCCCAAAGGAGACTATGATCCTGTGGGAAGCCTGTGCTGGAGCAGGCTCCTGGCAGGACCTGTGTCCCAGTGGAGAGAGGAGTTCACCCTGGAGCAGGTTTGCTGGCAGGACTTGTGACTTTCTGGGTGACCTATGTTGGAGCAGTCTGTTCCTGAAGGACTGAACCCTTGAAAGGGAACCATGCTGGAGCAGTTTGTGAAGAACTGTAGCTCAGGGGAGGACCCACGATGGAGAAGTCCATGGAGGACTCTCTCCCATGGGAGGGACCCCATGCTGGAGCAGGGTAAAAGTGTGAGGAGTCCTCCTCCTGAGGAGGAAGGAGTGGCAGAGACAACTCATGATGAACTGGCCACAACCCCCATTCCTCATCTCCCTGTACCATTGTGAGGAGGACATAGAGAAGTCGGGAGTAAAGTTAAGCCCGGGAAAAAGATAGAAGTGTGGAGAAGGTGATTTTAAGATTTGGTTTTATTTCTCATCACCCTACTCTGATTTGATTTGCAATAAATTAAATTAATTTCCCTGAGTCCAGTCTGTTTTTTTTTCAGTGACGGTAATTGCTGAGTGATCTCTTGGTCCTTATCTCAACCCATGAGGCTTTTTTGTATTTTTTCCCCCCATCCACTCGAGGAGGGGGACTGATAGATAAGCTTGGTGGGTACCTGGTTTTTGACCAGCCAAGGTCAACACACCACACATAGCAGAGACACAGAGACACATAGGCTATTCAGCCTATGAGCAGGGCCCATTTTAGTTCTCCTTCCCGTTCTCCCTCTCCACTGGCTATGAATGTGATCCTCCACTCAGTAACTTTATGGCCTTAATCTAGGGAACCCCTTAGGTCCCTGAAGTTTTGAGAAATTAAAGCAGATCAAAAGCTGAATAGTAAAGAAGCTTACTGATCACAATAAAGAATTTAAAAATAAGAAAAATCTTCTTTTGATATTCATGAAGCAGAGAAATCCTGAAAAAAAGACAGTAAGGATTTAGTAAAGATGAAGAATGGAATTATATACTGATTAATATGGACTATGACATGGAGATTCATTCATTTTAAAGCAAACCAGCAAAAATACATCTGTATATCAGGGGAAATAATACAGTGGGTATGTAAAAGCTAACTTAAGCTTTGATTTTTTTCTTTTGCATTTATTAATCACTTCCAGCCAGAAAATGATAACTGTAAAACAAACATACAAACAGATTTCCTTTTTTTCCCCCCCAGAATACAGTGAATCTATAGTTCCAGAGGAATAAAATAATAAAAATATTTTTTAANGGAAGAAAAGTGAGATAAAATGTATATAAAAAATACTAAACAGAAAATGAGGGAGATAATGTATCCAACAGGAGGATAATCCAGAGCGCTTTAGAAAAAAACAGTGTGAAAAGAGCAGAGTAGCTCTTCTGAGAAAAAAAAGGCAAAAGCTAGGACTAGAGTCAGCTATATGTATGTACTGATTGAGACACTAGAAAAGATGTCTCGTACAATACTGTCATGTAATCAAAACTGGACAGGCGAGAGATAAGAACTAATATTTATAGGCACTAAGCTTCAGTATTGATTTCAAACTTGCAGAACATCTAAGGCCACAGTTCTTTTGGGAGGTTGAGAAGAGTAGAATCAATCAGAAAGTACATCTTTTTTACAGAAGAGTATGACTGATTTCATTGTTGCATCCCTCGTTATTCTCTACAGAAGGAAGAAGAATAGGAAACCTATGAAACACAGACTTCTTTGACACTTCAGGGATCTGGGGAGTGGCTTCATTTCTAAAGTATCAGCTGATCATGGCTAACTTTAACATTTTATGTCCTGATTCTGTGCATATACTGAAATCTACTGAAGGTAGTAGGCTTCCACATACGATCAGTTGAAGGACCGAGGTTATCAGAATTCTAATCATGGGTTACACACAATGTGGGTTACAATCCCAATGTGGTAACCCCAGTACTGATGTTTTTACTGAAGTGATCTTTGGAACAGGATTCATTAATGTCTCCTGTAGAAGCTCTATAGCATATTTGTATTATTTCATACAAGAAGTGTATGACTTCTTGCTATATACTTAGATGGGTATCTGCGCTTCAATCATAGCACATCCTATTCACCCGTGACTCCTTTGTTGTCTCCATTCACAGGTTTAGAGGAAAGCTGAAGCACTATGTTTAGCTAATCTAACCTTCTAAAATGTGACTTGACACAGAAATTGACCTACAGTTTCTAAGATCCAGACGAAGAATGATGATGATGATCACATTTGCAAAATAGAAAACTATCTGATGGATTGTGAACATTGTCAATAAACACTTCAAAAAGAGTTCTTATTCAGTTGCTCTAAGTAAAATAGAAATGTGCAATCACATAATATTGGAGAAAAAAAAAAGCAACCAAACAACAAGGAAGGTGTCCTTATCTCTGTCTCTAGTCCTGATGAACGTACTCTGCCCATACATATGAAAAATACTGGAAATACTTATGGATTCAGAAAAGAACTATGAGAAGTTATAGACACAAGAAAACCTGCTTCGTACAGACAGACAATAAAACAGTCTGCTTAATTTATCCAAACAAGCATTAAAAAAGTAATTTGATGACAAATACTTGTGAAGTAGCTGAAGCCAATGAGTGAAAGACACATGTATTTTAATCAGAAATTTTTATAAACATTTGTTAACAATATGAAGAAAATACTGTAACTAAAATGGTCATAATTTCCTTCATTGAATGACATGAGGAGCCAGCACCACATTATCTAATTCTTTAATGGTTGATAAAATAGTTCAAAAAGTTTCTGAAAATATCCTTATTTTAAACAGGTAAAGGAAAATGGCAGTCTAGTTTTTCATGAGTGCATTATATTATTTTAACATATATTTGTATCTGAACTCCTATGTTAAGTGATCTGATTTTCATAGTACTGCATCATGACTACAATCTCTAGTGACTTTGGAAAGTGGACAGTTTACCTGGAAGCTTTACATAACTTTTTAAAAGCTTAAATGCAGGAATGTAGTTTAGAATCATGGTGAGAAATTATTATGTATGCTGTGTATTACTCTTTCAACCTATTGAACCTCTACCTCTTGAAAATGAATACAAAAGGCAGTAACTTATTTGTTTAGTGAACTACTGCTCCACAGAAGCCAAACATGCTCAAATAATGACTATTAATTAAACCACAACACTTTCAGGGATGCACAGGAAGATGCAGAAGTGTGACTGTGCATATCCAAAGAGAAAGTTTTGGTGTCTATCAACTTTCTGTTGGCCTGAAGAAGGAAGTGAGTCACCCACATGCATGGATCTGAGGTTTGATTTAGGGTGAGTAACTAGAGATGTAGATGAAAATTATACATTTGTAGCTTGTGTTATACATGGAAAGGACATTTAAACAAGTTTTTATTCTTCTTTTATTCTTCTTGTGAAACTTGTGAAAATATTTTATGCATGTCTGTTCCTACTGAACCCAAACTAAATTTGACGGTAACTGTCAGTGTTCATGCAGCTTCTCGATAGCAGCATATCCAGTTATATTAACAAAAAAGCATGTTTTGGGGAAGTTTTGATGTGATGACTTTCTAGGCATTTATACTTTTTAAAGACAAACATTGAAATTCTGCACATATTTAGCTCTGTTTTGACAGTTTATGCATCCTGTAATTGAAATATATAGTTCGAAATGCAAATTGCCCTCTGTCAGGGTGATTATTACTAAGTAAGGTGCCTTGTGTGCTGGCTGTTTGCAGGGCTGCTGGGAGCAGTAGGGAGTCCCTGTGGGTGGTCCCCATGGGGTGTCAGGGCAGAGTCTGGCAGCCAGGGCCTATCTGACCACCCCAGCCAGGAGTGGGGCAGCCAGGGGACGCTGGTGCAGCCCCAGGCACTGGGCACCTCTCTGGGGACAGGGACAAGCTAAGGCCAGGCTGGGACATGGACTGTGGGTGGCTGGGCAGGGCAGAGCTTTGGTGAGCTAGAGACTGTCCCTGATGCAGTGTCACTGGGAAAGGGGCTTCCACACAAAGAGCAATCTGTAAGAACATTTCCAGATGTTGGGCAGTGCCTCCTGTAAAAAGGAACTTACTGGTGCCTGTTACTATTTTCATGTACTTAGACTCAACAGAACGTCTTATTGCAATAAATTGGCCAATAAACATATAAAAGTTTATTATTTTTAAATTACTATGTCTGGTCTTTTAAAACCATAGGGCCAAAACTTCAAATAATGATAAATTACGTAGCGTGCAGTACACAGTGATGGATATGCATAAGTACTGTAATTGCTGCTCACAGTAGGCTGCTTGTTTGGCTGGTTCCAAATGTTCCAAACATTGACCTATAACATTAGTCATGCACAAACATTTATTATTTCAGACAATGTATCCTTTTTCTCCAACTGAATCTTTCCTCCTGAGTTTAAGAAATGCTGGCCTCTTAAAATGGTCTTAGAGTATGTCTCTTTACTCCTTAAGATACCATTAAAATTCTCCAAAAGCATCAGAGAAGATGATGGAGGTTTAATTCTTCTTTTAAAATAGAAAAACCTATTGAAACAATGGAAATCCTTTTCTATTTTTCTAGTGAATGCAAACATGCATTCCAGATCATTGAGATTTTGAGCACATCTCTCCATTGCTTAGAGGGGCACAGAAAATCCTTCTGAAACACATTCTTCAGTACTTTAAAGCAATAAGTAAAATAAACTATTCTCGTAATGTCTCAATATGCTTTGAATCCTGGAGAAACCATTATGAAACTAATTCTATACCAGAAGTAGAATTCACTTTCATGTCTCATGGAATCATAGAATAGTTTGGGTTGGAAGGGACCTCCAAAGGTCATCTAGTCCAACCCCCCTGCAATGAGCAGGGACATCTTTAACTAGATCAGGTTGCTCAGAGCCCCGTCCAGCCTGGCCTTGAATGTCTCCATGGATAGGGCATCTACCACCTCTCTGGGCAACGTGTGCCAGTGTTTCACCATACATGTATGTGTGGGAACAGAATGGATTTAGTTTGGAGTCAGACATATAACAATATTACCATAAATCTGTTTTGTTACAGCAAGGAAACCATTACAGTGGTAGAAAACCTCTAGAACTAGTGACAAACATGTCTTGGGTATGGACTTAGAGGCCCATGCAGAATGGAGACTGATTTGCCTGTAGCAGATTTGTGGAATGGTTGCAGATGGGAAAACATCTGGAAACAGCATATAGTTCTCAGGAAAAATGAGATATTTTGGTAGATATAAGTAACTGAGGTGTGGATCTTTTAGAGAAAAGGCACAATATGGTGTCAGTTACTAAAATGTTAAAATATAGGACTGTAATTTGAAGAAAAGGGTATCCTTATCCAACCCAATTGAACGATGAGAATGATGATTGCATCAGTGCATGTTCTAGGCCTTTCTGATTTTACTTGCCTGCTCCTGGTTGCCAAAAAAAGTAATTCTAACTAGGGAAAAAAGAAAATAAGATGATTTTTTTTCTCTTTTTTACTGAAGATTTTAGAAGAGGTATTTAAAAAGGAAAAAAAAAAAAAGCCGAGTTATTTTCATTTTTTTTTCTTCATTATCACAAAGATATTTTCGCCCTTCTTTTTCTATTTACCAAGTCTCAACATGACTGTTTTTGCTACAGATCTGAGGGCTAAGCACATGTTGCATTTAAAATCAGATTATAAATCTTTTTCAAGAGCTGGAAAATAGATGACAACCTAGGGTTTACAACAGCAGCTGTGGTTGAATAAACCATGAACTTTATATTATCAGGCGAATATCTCTGCTGAGGCTTTAGGCACATCTCAAAGCTGTAGGATATTAAAAAATAATTTGTTTTTTATTAACCATGGCATCCTACTGAATAAATTAAAAGTAACTTTTGATGGATGTTGTATAAGAGTTTTTGCAGTGCTTTAAAATGCACCACGTGTTTCTCTCAGATTGACAGGGTTAGTTAGTACCTGGTTATCACATGTTTTGGTTTAGTATGCATCATTTGCCCTATTAAAAATGAGAACTCAATTTATCATTAGACAACACTGTTTCTGCTTTTTTTTTTGTTTTCTGCAAGTGCAGACACCTATGTATCTGTTCATTTTTCATAATTGTAATGCACAGATAATGGGGGAGGCTTGTCCAAAAGTATTTGTTGAGTTGCTGAGAACACAGCAGAGATACTGGTGATGCGTTTTCTATGCTTGTCACAGAATGTGGGAATGGTAGTAAAGTATGTAGAGAAAGTATATTGTCCTTTATTTTCCTGGGGAAGGCAGGCTTCCACTAAAAGGTGAAATGTTTATACGAGGCAACTAAGTGATGTAAGGATTGGTTAGCTCTTGACTATTTTTCTGAAGATATACTCTACTATCACCTATTCAAAGCAATAAAATTTAGTTGAAGGCACACATGCAGAAATTAAAGAATAAAATATAAAAATCCATGGGAAAAAAAAAAAAAAGGAAATGCACCTTTGCTATAAAGCATAGGTCCATACAGTTTGCAGGTCTTTGGACCAGCCCTCACCTCCCATCACCATAATTTTAACATTCCTAACAGTATTTTACTAAGGCATCACGTCTCTGTAAGTAGTGAGTCATTTGCTTTAATATTTTACCTGGACCAGAATGAAAAAAGATGGGCATGAGCAGCATCATGGACACATCTATGTGCTATGTGAATCCCTTAAACGATGAACAAATTTATTCTGGAAGAGACACCTATTGATAAAATATGTGATTAGCCATGAACATTCTTTCATTTCTCTCAGGAAGAGTGGAAGAAGTGTCACTCAAGCAAGGACAACTGTCAACTGCTCTTGAAATCTGCAAATGGATGAATATTGCATTTTTAATACTCTGGTAGTTTTAAGTACATTTGTCAACAGACTTAGGAGTTGCTGTGTAAATTGTGAGACACAGGTGAGGGCCTGTGCATGTTTTTATGAATACTTTGTGTCTCTTGCATAGTGTATGTGGGGTTTTTTTCTGTATTTACAATACTTGATAGGTCATACACCTTCTGTTTCTCAGTTTTACACAGAGAGTACTTACCGAATTGTGACATATTGCTGCTAAATATGCTGTTACATTTTCAATGAAACTGTAGCAGCCATAGTTTCAACAAAACATGATTAGATGTAAAGGCAATTTCTCTGTAGTTCTATCATGCAAGTTGTGCAGCTTCTGGATTACTAGGGCCCTAAACCTGCTCCTGTACAAAACATGAATTTTCTTGAGTCAGGTATATATTATTAAATCTTTCCTATGATACACTACATAGCACAAGGAAGCACACACTTACTTTTTGATTCTGAAAGATATATTTATATGATTGAGTGAGTATATGTCTTTTCACAGTAAGTTTTTGCCAGATAACTAGGGTGGAAAAAACTAGCTAGCAGAATTTTTTTCTCATGAATGTGCTCACAACCACTCAGCTCTAGAAATAAGTGATTTGCTTCAGTTTTTCTGTCATGATCTTCTCAGTCTTATTTCTTTTCATTCTGTTACCAGTTGATGGCTCTTTCTTCTGGCAAAATGGTGCCCAGAAGTTTGATTTCTAAACCCAGTTTTCAGACTCAGTTTGATGTTTGCAGCAAAAATATCAGTAGGTCTCCTCAAATCAGGATAGTTCTTAGTGCTGAAAGAAATGAGAGCAGTTTGATTGAATCTCTCAGTCTTTATCACAAGAACAGTTCAATTACATCTCTCGTTCAATTATAATCATGTAACAGATCTTCCACTATCCAATTAATCCACTTGAGAATTAGCTATTTCTTCTATCTTTCCCATATTACGTAGCCCAGTAGTCCACAAGTCAGATCCACACGGTATCCACTTCTTGGAACATCATGTGACAAGAGGGAAACACTGTTCCCTTCAGAATTATTTATCTGTTCCTGCATGTTGCTTGAACCAATTTAGATCTCCCTCCCTACAAAAACGTCACTATTTGAGTTTTTCACTCAGTTGAGTGTTTTTGTTGTTGTTGTTTTTTTGTTTGTTAGTTTGGTTTTGTGTGTTTGTTGGGTTTTTTGTTTGTTTGTTTGTTTGTTTTGTGTTGTTGTTGTTGGTTTTTGGTTTTGATTTTTTAAGTTCTCAGCCAGAACTGTCCAGACAGTGCTATGCTGCAATTTGTTACTGACTTTCTCAAACTAGAACTGTAGTGGGTTGTGTGACAGATGCACTTGACCTAGACCCAGTCAAACCAGCAGCAGTTTGGTTCAGGCTCCAAAGGAGGTAAAAGCCTGAGCTGCAGCCAGGCCAATAACTCCTTTTAGGCAACTCACAAGGAAGCAGAATGACACAGTCAACACTGATAAGACTCAAATATTACTACTGGACTGAATCATTGCATGAGGGGCAGGTGAATACTCTATGAGGGTATAATTACCCAAGGACATCTATGTCCAGTTTGGCATCTCTGAGAAGGCACGCAGCTCAAGCCAACTTTGCTGCTGTGCTACTCCATTTCTTTGAACCTTGATGCCTGAGAGCTTGCTTTGAGAGACCTGGGATCCAGACTTTGAAGCAACCTGGCAACAGGCTCCTAGAGAGCAGGTAAGAAGGTTGAGATGCAAAACGACGAAACTTTGAAATCCTAGTCAAGTGATACAAAAAATCAAGTGCACACATATGATCCTCTGGCCATAAACAGGTATAATCCCTTACCTGTTTTCCCTTACCCTCTGTGCCTCTTAGACATGAACCACTGACCAAGTCTAGGGTTAAGTTTGGATCGAGCTGCAACTAGACTCGTCTTTGAGAAGTAATTTAGAAAGTAAGGGGGTCCATTCTGAACCTCGTGACTCAACAGGAAGCCTTCCCGCTACACTTTAGCATCTCTTGTCCACATACAAATCACTCTAAAAAAACTCTCACCTGATTCTGCTTGGCATATTTCCTCCATGCAGTATGAACTGGAGTGAAGCTTGCCATCGAACTCTGTTGAGTCACACTTTTCTTTAAGTGATCTAAATATTGCTCTGCAGCAAAGCAGGACTCTAAATCACACATCCATGACAGCTTGTCCCTTTCTTAGCATTTAACAGAGTCTTTCTTACTGGCCAGGCATTATCTGTGAGTTCCATGAAAAGTGAATTAGTCACACAAGAACTTGACCTTTTCTGACATGTTTGATCACACCAGGTCAAATAGTTCCACAGCATTTTGCCTCAGAATATTCCAAGTGATTTGTCACTGTGTTGCCAGGTTGTGTGTGTCCACAAAAGCAAATACCAGGTTCAACTACATTTAAGAATACCATCAGACTGAAAAACAAAGATGCATTTGTTGGCTAGCTGCAATTTCCTCTGGTTCAGTATGCCTTATTGTCCTCTTGACAAACAGCCAGACTATCTTGATCTCTATTTTGAAGTTGAAGAATATTATGTGTAATTGTCAAAGCATCCTTACCAGACTAAGTGTCTTCCAGGTAGAAGCAAATTGAAATTGTATACAACTATGAGCGTTTTTACTGAAGAGTAGGAGAGCAGTCATGAAGTAATGAAAATACAGCAAACGCACAATATAATGCCTTACTTTCCAGAAAATTTGTCTATGATACTTTCAACCTCTATTCTATGTGATTGTGTAATTGCTGTGTACCTGGCACAATCTCATTACCATTTCTCTCTTCTTTGTCACTGTGCTGGGTTGGCCAACATAGGGTCAATTTCTACACTGTCAGAACAGTTGACCCAGAACTAGCCAAGGGGGTGTTTGTTACCATATCAAGTCATGCTCAGTTACAAAGGGGGTGGTTGTGTTCTCTCTCTCTTGCTCTTGCTGCTGGGAGCAGGGCAGCCTGGGATGCTCTGGGTTCTCTCTAGACCATGTGGTTTGGTGCTTTTTGTATTTTGAGCAAGAGCTGAGGTTCAGGGTGGGGAGGGCATGGTTTCAGCATGAGCTGCAGCCAGGGCGGCAGAAGAGTTTAGCATGAGCTGCGACCGACCAGGAGCCTACTTGCTGCTTTGGAAGGGGGTAGGCTGTTGTGGTGGAACTGCCACGTGGTTGGGTTGTGCTGTCTGTCCATTGCTTTGTAGGTTCTTCCATTACTTGTTGTTACTGTTTGTTTTTTGTTCACTGTTCTGCTAAACTGTTCTCATCCCAACCCAGCCACATTCCTGGAAGTCATAGAGGAGCCACTAAGATGTCCAAACTCCTCAACCATTTAAGCAAAGCTCTTCACAGTCGAATCACAGCTGGCCCATTCTCCTTGGACCTTGCCTCCCTTGTTGTCCACACTGCATAAATCTTAGCTCACTTCTGGCTGTGTTCTTGGCAAAAAAACTCAAGTTCCCTCTAAAACAGAGCCTATGTGTGGTGCCTTGATGTAAATTCATCACTCTGATGGATTGTGCCATAGCCCTTACACTATTTGAACACCAGTTTGAAAAAAGACTTGCTGTATGCAGTCAAGAGCTATGCAGTGTGGACCTTTACAAAAGTTCTAAAAGGGTCTAGGCCTGAGAAATGTGGACATGAGCCACTCTGCACCACTTGGTCTAACCACCACCATCAGTCCCTCAGATGAGTTCATTGCAGGTCTGATCACACACTTTCACAACAAAGTAATTGAAAGTAAAGCAAGGAATAGGAATACCAGTGAAGAAAAGAGCCTGTCCAAGTCCTTCCTGGTGACTTGTCACCTAGGCCTAAGGATTCTGCCTCAGACTGAACCATTGACACTCAGTCAGGTGTTCGTGTGTGAAGTCACTTCCTCCTTTTATCTCTTGTTTTATCTATTTATTGTTTTCTAAATTAGATTTTCAGCTTAAGCCAGCAACAGCATAACTAATTATGTAGCCTCAGGCCAAGCTCTTGGACTTTCTCTACATGTAAGGCCAGTTAACAATTGTCACCAGACTTTCTGCCAATACCTCTCTCTCCTATCTCGAATGTGTTACATCATGTGTAATGATCAGTAATCAGTAACAATTATATAACATTTGTCTATTGCTGCTTTTTTCTAAAGGATTTGGATTAACACAGGCAATTAAACTTTATAACAAATGTCAGAATGAGAGAAAAAAGAGACCTGTAATATTGAGAAAAGTAAATTTTAAAAGAGCCTTCCAAACACAATGGTAGGACAAAAAATGAGAAAGTCAACAGCTTTAAGTATGAAACAGGTTTTGTTACGGAATTGGTCATATGACATGCTGTCTGCAAGAAAGTAACTCTGAACTGACAATCTTGTAAATTCCTTTTAATACTATACTCTTGTTTGATGCAGTTTTGTAAAGACTCATCAAGAAATACCTCATCAAGAATTCAGCTCCTTATAGAGATTCTCATGTCCTCTCCACGCAGAGTTATGTGCAAATATTCTGGATCCATAGCTTATTTTCCTTTATATATAAATTATTAATATTTATGCAGTCTCAATGATAGTGTCTGTTTGACAGATTGCCTGTCCTGGGGAAAAATGCGTAGGTTTTATGCAACTACAACAGTCAGTTTCATTCTAGCTTCATACTTTATTAAACCACATCACTTCCTTGGATCTCTGTGGGTTATCCTTCAGCAGAGTGGCAGATCCTCTTTTTCATACTTCAGTGTAAATTGGAATACATCTCAAAACTGTTATTAGTCCTGTTTCCTGTGGAACATGAACATTCTTTACCATATATTGCCCCATCATCTCTTTTTGAAGAGCCCTCAATTCATCTGTTACCTCACTTCTATTGTGTAATATTTACTTGCAGATGTGCTTTTTTTTTTTGTAAAAAAGTCTCACAACTATTGAAAAGAGATATCATTTTAAGTTAAACAAAATATTATTTTCCCTTCTCCACATACATTTTTATGTGTGAATAAAATGCTATGTAGAAAAAAAAAAAAAGTAGAATTTGCTTTGAAAACATAAGCTGTAAGGAAGGTAAACATTCTTCCTAGATGCAGGATTATATAATAAATTCTGCTTAGTAAAGAATGGCTAAATTGTAGTTTTTAGTCAAAATACCAAATCCTTCTCAAATTTGTTTGCAGTCTTATTAAAGGTATGTGAATTTATGATTCTTATCAAACCAGAAAAATAACAGGAACCACTTGGTGCCTAAAACAGGAAAAGTGATGGTTACAAAGAATTCAACTTCTATAGTATGGACTCAGTTAAGTTTTTCAACAATTTCCCCTACAGAGTAGCAGAGGAGCAACAGATTGCTATTCACTCTGGGTGCCAGTGACACTACCGATTATGTTCATCCTTATCCTTTCCCTGACAAGAATTGCTGAAAGTATATACTGAAGGATTAACGCAGACTTAGGCTACTTAACAAGCCTTGTAGAAAAGTAAACAAAATTTAAGAAAGAAGACGCGTGTTTCCAGTTACAGGTAATCCCCTAGGTCCTCAGCCCCTACTGAAGTTCCTTATCATCTTAAGTACAATTTGTGGAAATCCAGGAATGGTAAACATTGATTCTCTTGCTAGATATATTGACTGGAGCAACTCCTTAATGTTAACTTTCCAACTTAATAAAATGTTCCTACAATTTTTTTTGAAACATTGAGAAAATAATACAAGGATAATTTTATTTGTCATGCAAACAATGGTTTGTGAAATAGCTTACTATTTAGAACTTGCTATAATAAGGATTCTTCTGTTACAGAATGTAATAGACATTTTGTTTTACACTGCTTTCTGAGTGCATCCACAGAATTTTTGAAAAAAGCATATTCTTACCAAATCATGCAGAATTCAATTAGTTGCTATCCCATTTTCTGCATCAGTTTCTTAATGGGGAAATACAACAAAAAGAGGTTTATTAAGAATGCCCTTTGGCTGAACTGTCTTGTGAAAAAGCCCATCTCTCTCTATTGATTTACCCCAATTAGTGGACTGAAATTAGGAGAACTGAATGAGAAAATAGTCTTCTAAATAGTCAGCAATACTTTAACTAAAGGTGTAGAGGTGGAGTATCACATTGACTCCTTAGAGAATTCGGGGTCAAATATCACTTCTATCAAGTTCAAATGAGAAACTTTCATCCTTTTTGCTCAATTCCTGCTTTCAAGTTCAACCCTGCATATTTTAAATTCAAATGTAAACTTATGACTATTAGAGCATAATGAGACTATGACAAAAGGATATATACAGGAAAACTCCTTTGGTTTATCTCTTCTACAATGAGATTTTAAATCCCACCCATAGACTCTTAAATTAGTGATGCCTCAAATTCATCTTTATAAACAGGGAACAGGATCACAGGTTTAGCTGAAGGGCAGGAGAGCATGGCTTTCATAATACACATCAGTGCATTTGCATTTGTATGATCATACACTTAAACAACATAAGGGCAGTAAACTATTGCTACAATGACACTCCTCTTTAATGCAGAAATTCTTTTTGTTGTAATACATTCTTGGGTATTTTTAGTACAAACCACTAGTCATATTTTTATGTTGTAATGCACACCACACTAGTCAAGACATAAATCATACTTTGTTTCACCTGTTCAGTAAATATATTGCATGCATTAAATAGATTGTGTATTTCAGCTCTTCAGCATATGCGAATATATTTACAGAAATCAGCACCTGTTTGCAAACAAATTCCAGAGAGAACAAAGAGACAAAATGATTAAATAACTTATTTTCATGAATAATACCACTAGTGCATTTGTAGGTTTTTCTTTTTTTTTTTTTTTTTTTTACTGTCTTTGATTATAACTAATTCTAAATACTTTAAAGAGTTATCACTGAAATACTGATAAAATGCTGGTATGTAAATTTACCACTGTATATGCAACGACTGCTTTTACTTTTCAAATTAATATAAACAGTACTTTATAAACTATGACATAGTACTCAAAATTCAGATTTATTCCAGTTATTAATATGGTCTATGAAGTGTTCTTTGATTCTGGGGCTAGCTGAGATAGTGCAGCCCATACCCATTCAGCTCACGTACGTACATCATGCTTTCATTTTCTTTCCCTTCCCAAATAGGAGAGGGCACTCAAATTGCCTGTTAGGATTAGTTCTAACAGGTAACTCCAAATCTTCTCATGTATTAATGCTAGTCTGTGTGGGCTAAAAATATGCCATGGCCTGTGCTAATAGTCAAAAGTGTGGACAACTCTATGTCATTGCTAAGGCCCATGTCTGAGTCCTTTTAATTTTCTTGGTGTATACTTAGCCTTCCCGAGAAGCTTAAAACAAATCAGTAAAAAAAATCCCTCCTCCAACAAGCAGAAGAGAAAAATATGACAAATCTTAAATGCAAGAAGGTTGCACAGCATCCCATAGTAAGCAAGAAACCAATGTATAGCCACTTTAGTTTATAGGGTGATAGATAGTAACATTATTCAATTCACAGAGCATTTTAGTCCTAGACCTTCCACATGCTTGGGACATTGACAGTATAGCTTCTAATATCAGACTTTCAGTTACATTCACAGGAATATGTAAAATAATGTGTCTGTGTTACATTGATTGCACTGTGAACCACTAGAAAAAAGAAAGAAAAAAACCTCCAACTCATGTTACGTATATATGTACTTAGTGAGTGATATGAAAATTATCCTCTGTGTATCAAACACAACCACTGAGTTCGGAAACTGGCATGAACACAAGCCAAACACATGTTCTTTCAGGCTCACCTAGTGCTACCTAGTTAGCAAAATGCTTCTATCCTGTACTTAAGCAATTGAAAATTATTTCCTTTTAACACTGCTAAAATAACACTTTGCACCTTAATGTAGCTCACATTGTATATTATATTGAGCTTTTGATAATTTCTTTGATGATGACTGATGTGGCAACATTCACCCTTTCACATCATGAGACTTTAAGACGGAGAAGAGAGAAAGGAGGGGCTAATTCACAGCAGCAAGCTAGTCCCAATAGCTGAGTGATCAAGTGTTTTGACAGAATAGTTCATAAGTCACATTCAAGTAATTTTTCATTACATGTTTTATGCTCTGTAACCTATCACCAAATAATATAGAAATCTTTAAGCTCACATATGATAAATTTCATTCAATATATATACTTTCATTGAAGCCAAATAAACTTTGAACCGTTAATACTTTTCCAAATTAAGTAATAAAACTCTTCAGGAAATGTGCAGACTGTCTAATTTAAAACTAAGCAGAAAGAAAAATTCAAAGGTAGTGATTACGTCTGGAATTCTGACATTATAACACACAGTACCTTACCAGCACAGTATCCATCCCTTTTTATCCTAACTTTCAAGAGGTTTTGTTTTGTGTTTAGAAAACAAAAACAAGGTGAGCTCCACAGCAAAAACCTCATTTTGAGATTAACATAAAAGCAGAGAGGCAGCAAAGAAGGAGCCAAATAAAATCACTTTTTCAAAAATTTTGGATTAAAAAGTACAGCCAGATGAAATGTTACTTAAAAATGGTAATTTTGAATGCTGTTGTAAACATCTAAAGAATCCACATGAATCCATGTGGAGTGGACTGAGATCGCATGGACCAACAGGAGACCCCACACCCTTCTACAATAACAGCTAGCTAGGCAGCTAAGTGCATGAAGACCTGTGAACAGCTATATAAAAAACCCTCTGGTTAGATGTCTGAACCTCTCCAGTACTGTCCTTAGGGCCCAATGTCATGATGGAGACTGTAAACCTTGGTTATGTCAGAGGAACCTCTGAGAGGCAGAATTCTCAGAGAAGCAAAGTGCCTATTGAAACTCCAACAAGGGGTGCAATACCTGACTCTGAAGGAGCAAAGTGGGTTCTGTCTTTGGAACAGTTGGTGTCCCAGGGGACAAAGCTAAAAGTAATTTTGGTAATAAAAACATATAAATGAGCCTGGTGGCATGCTTTATTATCTCTCTCAGTTTCACGCATATAAATGTTGATCAGGGGCTGTCTGATGATTCATATCAGACATACAATAATTAAAAAGTTAATGTAGTGCTTTTGTAGGTTGACACATTGGCAATATTAATGACTGCAGTGCTCCCTGTATTTAGAGAGTAATACAAGGAAGAAATAGTATTGTGAGCTGCTTAACAGAAAGATATCTCAGTGCTAACACTGGCTGCAATTGTGAGCCTAATCCCTCCAACGAAATTGGTGATAGTTTTACTTTTTGTGGAGCAATTGTGCTACAGGAATTGAATTTCAGCCACTGGTTTGTTTTACACAGATCACTGAACAGCAAGAAGGCCATTGGAAAACAAATGATTCTATACTCCAGGACAAGTCCCTTGAGATAACTGAGCTTTTGCTTTAGAATGAAGTGAGGAAACCAAGGAGTGGAAATAAATGTTTAAAAGCATATGAAGGGCATAGCTTGGATATCCTGTAATATTGGACAATGGCATCCCAGGTGAGGTTGTAAAACCTGCATCTGTGCTGGAGAAGTAATGAGTAAATACTTCCAATAAGCTGTGTGTGAATGAAATATACCACCTTTATCTTTGTGCCAAACTAGTTACAACACATGTACTGAAAGTGCTAGAGCCCATACAGTAACTAGGACAGAATTAGATTTAAAAACAAATACGCAAATAAACAAGCTAACTCCCCACCTAAATATACATTTTATATCACATTTATGCTTTTCATGGTTGAATTAAGGATCGTTTTATATCCCACTCATTGTAGACCAGTTGGAATCAACAGTATTCAACTCCTGGCCCAGTGACTGACTCTGTCCCTTATGCCATAATTTTTGGAACTAGTATAAGAGCAGCTACATCATCCACAAATTCACAGGCACAGGGATTTCTGCTATGCCTTATTGTGTGATCATTATGGTTATTTTGAATGAATGAAGAGACAGAAACCTAAGAACATCCACATTCTGCAGCCTTCCCTTTGGGGTTGCCCATTTTGAGAAAGATACTATAAATGAGTTTTCTTCCCTGATTCCTTCTAATGTTCTTTTTAGATCACAGCTTTGTCTTTTCAGAATTGATATGCTTATATTCAGAAGACACTGCTATGCCATCCTTTCAAGGAAATCTATTTTCATCCTGCTTCTCATCTAACATTTTCAAGTGATAAGTCTGTGCAGAGGTTCTGTGTCGGTGATTAAGGGCACATGCCATAAGCAGTCTTAACACTGAGCAAGATTAATTTCAAAAGTGAAAACAGTAACTCTCTTTGACGCTATAGAGGGCATTTTACCTGTGTTGATTCCAACCATCAGTTCCCAGTTGAATATAATTATTTTGATTACCTGTCCTAGAAATGCAGTCTAAGTCACGTAAAATTCTGCGGGCTAACACTTACTGAATGTAGTATTATAATGATATGCATGTAATTATGTAAGTTTGAAAGTCCATTTATGATGGCTGCTGAACAAGGACATGTTTGGCTGTAAATAGCTTTTGTTGATATTTGCATTTTCTTAATTAGATTGATTAATCTGTAATGCAAAATGGTCCTGTTTTCTTTTTAATGAATAAGCAAAATGGCATACCTTATACAAACTACAAACAGAATGTTACAATAGCTGCACATTTAAAAATAAATAATAAAATATATCCGCTCTAACACTGCTTATTTCGAAAGTGCCATCTGTAGCAAATTAGCAATATTAGGAACTAAAAGACTGCTTAATGGTGTGCTATGCAACAACACTTTTTTCTATTGATGGTTTGAAAAGTACTTTTAGGTGTAGAACCTAAAGCTGTACTAATATTAAGCCATGGTTCCTTTCATTTCTTAAATGGTTTGACTAATTTGATTGTTAAATCTGAAATAATTAAATCTGTTAAATCTAAACAAAACACCCTGATTTCCTTTTTTTTTCCCTCGAATATTTTTGTGAAGGAATTTCACAGCTGCTAAGATGGATTTCTTTTTTTTTAATCTGACCTTGCTCTCATGAAAATAGAACTGACAAGAACAAAGTTGAAAGAGAAAGATGATGTTCAAAAAAGATATATTAGCGTAAACCTTCATTCTGAAAAGGACAGCAGCCATTTCTGAGCATGTCACCTCGCAGCTAAAATATGCATAGCAATATCAACCACACAAAACAGAAACACGCTGTCATGAGCTGATAAGGATAATGGCCAAAACATTGTGGCAAAATCAGTTCATCCAACCACAGAAGATGATACATTCAGTATAGGGTGAATTGAGATTTACATATCAACGAGAAGCTAACGACCCACCGCCCAGGCCAGCTGGCTGATACAGGGGAGGTCAGGGACAGCCAGAAGACACATAGCTCCACCTTCTGATAGGCCCAGCATGGAACAAAAGGAAAAGCTGAGACCCCTCAACATGGCCTGAGACTTGTCAATCTTTTGCAATCACCCCTTCCCCCCAGACTTTTCTCTCTTTCACAATAACCCTTCCACAAAAGACCAAAAGTTATGCAAGCACGCAACCCAGAGGGCTATAAAGGCCCACCTTGTGCAAGCACTGGTGGTGCCCACCCACCATCCTGAGGACCACTCTGCCCACCAGTCTTGCCACATGAACTGAACAAGACACCAGAGGATGCCACACATCGCTGGATCTGAGACTGCGAACTCCATCACACATAAAGCGAAGCCATAAGGATGATGAAATCTTTCTCCTTTCTTTCTACTACTACTACTTCTACCTTTTGCTTTTCCTTTTTATATGTAAGATAGTAACATAAGGTTTACAGCCCGGCATATGCAGCAAATTTTAGCGTTTACCGATCAAGCCTACAATAACGTAAATCCTTCTATCACCAAATAATATGCCATTTGGGCCAAGCCATTAAATAAAGGCTTTTGTTTGCGGACCTTAAGTACTGTGTGCACTGTTTTCCAACCAGGGGGACCCACAAACCTGAGTCACTTCTCCCCCCTACTCATACCTGAGGGCGGGACGTGACACATGCATGGAAATCCAGGTTATTGACATCTAGGTTAGTTTCAGACAGGAGTTTCACATGAAGAATTTTAGTGTGGTGTCGATATTCTGTGATCAACAGCTAAAAAAATAGTCAAAGCTATTGAGGAAGAGGTGAAATTAACTAAAACCAGTCTAAAATGACACTAATGTTCAACACGGATTAATTGGGCAACATTTATAAGTTTACTTTTATCTCATTAAATCATATGAAAACCAAATATTTTCCAAAACTAGCCCTATAGTCTTTCTACTGGTTCTGTTGTGTCTGTATATAGATCTCTCAGCTACCATTTATCTTGCTTAAGTACTTTATATTCATTAAAAACTTGTAGTATTTTCGTGGCTATAATTAAATTGAGATTTTAGTTAAAATGCAATTTTAGTTTAACCTGCTCAGCTCTTGGTGTAAACATAGAATAAGATGACCTCTGTTGCTGCAACTTGAACAAATCTTGGAATCCAGCTTTAGGTGACTAGTTACTAGGTTGACTAGTTACTAGGTTGACTAGTAATCATAGCTCATTGCCTAAATAAAATGTTAGAAGTGTTCTCAAATGGGGGTGATCCATTCTACCTAAAAAACCTGCTTACAATCCCTGTAATGTGCAAGGAAGGAAGAAGGTATTTCTAAAAGCAGAGAGTAATTGTTTCTTAGGCATCCACTCTCCACTGACTACTGGGAAGACAGATATGTCAGAATGGTCCTTTAAGCATGTACAGGATGAGTCCTCTTCTGAAGAGGAATGTCAAATAGAGCAATATAATAAGGCAGCATAGTGGCAGCACTGCCCACCTTTCCCATAATAATTCAGTTCATTCAAGCATTCCTCTTGGAAGTGGAAAAACTCACTTCTGTGCTGTTTTTAACCTGGCACTGAAGCAAAGCCCGTGGTGTAACAAGGTGTCATGGAGTAAAAAAGAAAAAAAAAAAAAAAGGCAAAAAGGCAAAAGCAGTAAGGAAGAGCACAGTTATTATGTAGTACATAGGCCAGTCATTTGGCTGGTCAAAGAAGTCTAAGTCTATGTTTCACTCAGAACAGAACATTTTTTTTCTTTATTCAATATTCATCTAACGCGAAATGCATTTAGGGGAGCACTGTTGTTAATTCCAGGTCACTATTCTGCCGTGTCTCTTCAAGTGCTCTCAAACTCAAGGGGAAAACTCAGATTTTCCCACACTGTGGATTAACATTTTTACCAGGAGACCGTTTTCCCAAAACACAGTCCAAAAAATAGGTGGTGTCTGCTTTCCTAAGCCTGAATTTCAGCGCTCTTCTCTTCAAGATGCAGGTGTCCATGTCCTCAGAACAAGCAGGTCTGATCATGCCTGAGTGACACAATTAGCTTCTAGCTAAAGAGGAGGAATTGACAGGGTTAGCTGATCTGAAAAAGCAGGCAGACTAAATAGCTGTTTGACACTAAGTGAACTTTAGGCAGACGTGCCCTGACAGAACTTTATCTATACAGAATCTCATATAAATCAGGGGACTGGAGAGTTTTTAGAAGTGGGAGGATTTGGGGACAGGGAGATATTTTTTGAGACGTGAGAAAAATCGCTTTACTCTGTCACCTCCAGAATAATAACTGAATACTTATGAGTTCTGCACTAATATTAGTAAAGGAGATACAAAAGCTTCCTAAGGCCTCCTCTATTTGCTTTTAAAGTTGAAATAAAATTTCACCAGATTTTCATTCTGTCTTCTAATTCTGCTTTCAGTAGTTATGTGTTGTAATAGTATTTATCATGATGAACTCATTTGATTTAATGCAGATATGTATAACAGACTTTTAATTCCTAATTGTATGAAATTAATTAAATATTAAATAGCATTTCAACATAATATAGCTACTTTCTGAAATCTTGTTTATAAAAAGTAGCAAAGAAGTAATTTACACTGCATAGAAGAAGACGGAGGTACTGAAACTATATCTTGGTTTTTAAAAGATTTGCATGTGCTGAGCTTTATTCTTTGTGAGCTGTTCCAGTAACTTCTCTGTGGTAATTCATGCTGTGTAGAACCTCATGAAAATCTTTGCAGGATTAATATCTTCCACATTACAGACAGAAGAAGGGTTGAAGGATATATACAAAATATCTAGATTTATTACTGGAACAGATTCAAATATGTAAAGTGTAACCTTGTCTGCATATACTAGAGGTATGTTGCCCTGTTTTGGGGGGAACATTTGTATGACCTAATGATTAAAGAGCTTGGATATTTTATGGCTGGTTCTGCTACTATTGGCGGTGAAGTGTTAAACGAATTTTGTAACCTCTCTCAGCATCTTTCGTTGGCTTTTGAAAATGGGAATATAATCAAAAGGTTTACTTCATATTTGTCAAATACTTTCAAATTTTAAAAAAAGAAACTACAATGGTGGCAAAGTTTTGTTAGTGGAAGACTTACTGTTATCACCTCTTTCCATGATCACACCAAGTAAACAGAATTAACTTTTCATTTTGCATTGTGTGTATTACATCATTGGCCTATAATTTGTTCTCATTTTCAAATCTTGAAATGCAGCTCAAACATTTTGAAGGTCTGAAAAAAATGAAATCCTAAATATTTTATTCTTAAAAGTCAAAATAATATACAACAGTGTTAGAAACCTGATTCGCACATTAGAAACAGGTGTTTGCATTAGAAAATACAATTCAGAAAAGCATGAAGGAATATAGTATTAATTTCACATGATTACAGATCCAAATGCAAGTGGGAAATTAGTTTAGCCTAATTTACATTTTGAAATGAAAATGAACTTCATAGATTTTTTTCTTATTAGCTCTGAGAGAATAAAATTGCCCATGTCTGTACCACGTTTGCAAATCTTTAAATCAGCTAACAAGAAACATTGTTTTAACCAGTAAAACAATCTGTTAATTTGTGACATAATTAAGTATGCACATTCTGTAAGTGTTCACAATTGTAAGCATGTTTAATGA
Organism: Pampusana beccarii; assembly: GCA_013399365.1. Taxonomy (NCBI): domain Eukaryota; kingdom Metazoa; phylum Chordata; class Aves; order Columbiformes; family Columbidae; genus Pampusana; species Pampusana beccarii. Next base: position 1,445,738 of record VWYH01006358.1, read on the forward strand.
AATATAAATGTCATTTATTTTGCAACTCCAGATATGTTATTAATAAACTGAGTAATTTAAAACTAATTTACATAGTAAGTGAATATAATTAAAATCAAACCTTTATTAAAGAGTCACAGGAAATCTTTAATTTCTAACATATTTAAAGAAGCAACAAAACCAAATTATTTCAATAATAACTCCAGTAATACATATGAAACAAACTTACATTAAACTTTATATTGCACATGTCAAACTATGTTAAATACTAAAATGATTTTTAATTAATTAATCTTTGCTAGCAATTTTTGTTTTCCAGGCATATTCCTCAATTTGGTTTTGTAGTTAAGACATATTTAACAACATGACTGAAAATATAAAAAAGTAAGAATATTAAGAAGTAGCCAATTTCCAAGATTGCTTTTTTTTTTTTTAATTGCTAATGCTTGAGATGCTTGAGAGCCCTTTTTTCTCTCAAGCATTTTCTTTGCAGCTATTCATTATTAAAAAATAAATAAATACATGCAGAAGAACATTAATTTCATTAAAATTCAAGGAGGTTGGACTTCCAAAAAAGGTATTCAGTGTTGGATGATTTACGATAAGGACACGTGTGTTGACAAGAAATGTATAAGCTGTACTATTGCTCCAATGTGTGTAAAATTATTATCTTTCTGTCATCATTATGAAGGAAGAAAATTTCATTTGGTAAATAAATTGTTCTTTCAAGCCATTCTTCAGATGAATGAAATAAAGGTCCCTCAAGTCAGTGAAATTCTACTGGCTTAGTAAAAAAATCATAATAAACTGCTTTCCACTAATAGGAAATGTGCCTTCAAATTACACGCTAACATGGTTTTCAAAGTTTCCTTTAAACACGCAGTAGAATTAATTAAATTCTTGATACAATGCTTGCATATTATTTTAGATGTTTCTGTCACTAGTGTTTCATGTCTGAGAAGTTAGAAAACCTGAGACTAACTCTTTATATGGCTCCACAGGACAGAGAGAAAAATAAAATTATTGTTCATTTCTTTGTGTTTTGGTCTCCTGGTGTTTCTGTGCAGGCAACCAGGAGAATTTTGTACTTTGTGCACTTAGCGAGCACAGACTGGAAGAACTCCAGCTTGAGCTGTATCTGAAAATAATAGCAGTGAATAGGAAAGTGCAAGGAAGACCTGGAGTGATGACAGACTAATGGAGCTGGTGTGGCATTAGTGGAACCACAGCACAAAGTGCAGCACATCATTACTTTATGAACAAGTTTTCAAAATTACACACAAAATCTATCAGTTAGGAAGTGACAGCTGAAGAGGCTGTGACCAGTGGGAAACAGCAAAATTGTTCAGACCTTTCTGACTTCTTTCTGTTGTAGTACCAGATCTTTACTGGCTCTGCCTGATTGAAGGAAGGTTTGAATAATGAATTTCTGCCTCCAAAGGTTTTTCAGATCTCAAAATGTGAAACAAAATAACTGGAGACTATTGAGATGTCCTTATTCCAAAATCTGAACACCTGCAAAGCTCTTAGTTTGTTCTCATTTATAATATTGCTTTGGGCTTATCTATTAGATCAAGTAGCATGAAAGTAGAAAGGATAGCAAACCAGTTGCCTTGATGTGATTTTATCCTTTGGTTTAATTTGCTTCCTTTGAAGTCTGGATATCAAATTCTATTTTGAAATTGAAATGGACACATTTCAGATTGAATAGATTTATTTTCTGTTATAGTACTGTTTGGCATAGGACAAATTCTTACTGAGAAACTAGAAGAAAAAGAGAGATGCCCAGCAGCAGCACCACTGTATTTAATGTTTGTCAGCATTTCTTTTGATATTTTTCTTATTCTCTTGGCTTGATGCGAGGAACTAAGCATATCAGCTGACATATAGTTTATTAAGACAGAACAAAAAGCATGACAATTGTTAAATTGATTCTGATGTAAAATTGTCAGATATAACAAAATTGTAAAGTTATTATTACTAAATCTTGATTCATCAAAAATGCTATTAAATTTTCTCACAAAGAAGAATGCCAGCGGAGATGAAACATACTTGTTCTAATCTCACCATTACTTGTTATTACAACTAGCACAAGTAAACCATTGTATATTCTGTATTGACTTCTACCGACTGTAAGTTAAAATCTGTATGGCAGACCTGGTCTTGTAGTCACTTTAACATGTGTTTATCTTTATTATCTAACAACATTTTTTTCTCTAGTAGAATTAAGTACCCAAATAAAAGTTTACAAGACTGAGAACTCAATGATGAAAAGCTATATAAAATGCTGTTACTGTCTAAACAAAGTAGGAATGTATCATAAAGTCAGTCATCATCAAGAAAAGCCAATACTGATGATGTTTATCTGGTAAAAGCAGATTTATCATGTCCCAAGGTAGGAGTTATGTAAGGCACCAGCATATGAAAGTGTATAATATAAAAGTAATATTATGGCAAATATTTATTTACATAAAATTCCCATTGTCTATACAGACTAAAATCGTCACTTCCTCATGGTCTTCCCCTCCTATCTATTAACACAGTTATGAAGAGAATATTTTATTATTTTAATTTGAATGTCTATGCTTTTGTTTTTTTGGGCTTATGTGCATTGGATCTTTATGCCCAATAATTGGATTATAAAAAATGCCTCAATTGTTGAATGTGGGTGTGAAATAAGAACATAAAAAAGAATACAAATACTATGGTTGTATCCATACGCAAATGTACCACACAAAAATAGCAGCAAAGCATTGCAATGCTTAGTTCAATTTGGACAACACAGGTAGAATTTAAACCACTTTCATGAACATATTATTCAAGATTATATCCTTAGTGTGGAGCTACTTGGTCTTCTTTTAAATTACAGTGCAAGTATTTTGGTACTTATTGTGGCTTTTGTGAAAACATTCATGTTGCTATACATGGTGACAATTAAAACATACACACCAGATTTTATTATGTTATTCACTATTAGGAAATAGAGGTTGTATCCTATATAAATTTTTTGTCATCCACAAAAAGCTGTTACCAATGCTAAAACAGTAATTTACTATGACATTTTTTGTATTTCTAATGTAAATATTTTTTCCTTGTAACAGCACTCCACTGTATTTATTGCAAGCTATGTTATAAATAAAGTTTGTTCTGTATTTTTACTATGATATACTATAATTTGCTCTCTATTTTGTCTTATTTTTACTTTGTAATGTGTTAATTTTTGTTTTGCTGTTAGTGGGGTTAATATCTTATAAATTTATAGTTACATTAACCTTTGAAATTTAAGTGTTGTAATCTATTTAATAATTTCAAGACTTATCAATAAGCAGAAGCAAATAATTTTCCTACAGAGGTGCTGAAAAAACTTTTTACAACACAGTTAGGGATTCACTTCCATATCTACTATCTGCTGATAAAAGCACTAATTTAAAATAGGAGAGCTCCGCCAACATTACCCTTGAAAGCATTTGCAATGTCCTTCATCTTCAGGCTGTTAACAATGTCCTTTCATGGCTCATTTTACTCAATTTAACATCTTCTCATCATTGACCCTGGCATCATTTTACACCATCTTAAGCACCTTGTAAGTCTCATTGGCACTGTTTTAGCCTGGCTGATATCTTTATCTAACTTGACCATAGCAGTCTAAATTAATTACTAGGTATCTTCACCCCTCACCCTCTGATTTGATTGCTTCAGGGATCTAGACTATGTACTATAATTTTTGTTACCTATATATTTGTACTTCCTCATATTTTTGTTACAATTGATACTATGATAAACGTGAAACACGTATATGAACTCAGTCTTAAACATGTTTTATTGTACTGTCTTTGAAAATGGACAATCACATAACTTAAATTCAGCATAATCAGGTGTTTTTGAATGACATGGAATTTTTTATTTAGCAATTTTCAGTTAGGCTTCCTTCTTTACTTGATATCTGTAATCAGAAGTATACAGTAAGCTGAAGGAAGACAATATATCCTGCTGGCAACACTGCAAGACATTATTCAATGTGATCTATGAGCTATTTCCAAAAGAAAAGCATCTTCATGGAATTTGATCATTCACCAGGGGTCCATCAAGTTCTGGACTCAGGTTTGCTCCCATTCAGTGATATTTGCTGTCGTCCCTACAAGTCAGAGCTCACATAGCGAAATCTAGTGCATGGTCATGTACTTAGTCTTCTGGTTACATTAGCTCTTCATATTTGTTCTCCGTAAGTGGTTCTGTGAGCACATCTCCTGCCAACAAATTCCACCCTGCTGATGGAACCAACTCCAAAGTTTGATTAGGGTGGAAATAACTTATGTCAGAGACAAACAGATTCAGTAGTGACATCTGGCCACAGGATTTGGCTCTGCTTTTGTCTTCTAGATTGAAGAACTCTCAAATAGCAGATTTCTTTTTCCTGTACATACGTTTATAGAGAACAGCCATTTTCCTTCTAGCCCTTTTCTGTACATTTGGTATACTGACTCTTATAAGGTCTGACTTAAAACCCTAGAGAGCAGTGGGAAGGTTTTTGACAAGGCTGCTGCGTCACTAAAATGCCACTGACACGTTCGAATGTAGAGGTCACTCCCATTAACCTTAGTTCGTATGCACAGCCTTTCCAGCTAATTTGGGCTAAGTATGTTTATATTAAGTCACAGCTCTCTGAATTTCACTCTTAAAACTTAATTAACTGGTTAGTTAGCTACACTGGCTACATGCTAGTGCACTTCACCTGGCTTTTGTGGTGACAAATCATGAGTGCAGGAGAGATTCTATCCTCAGATAAAATATTCACGTACTATAAGGAGTCTAGATGTTCCCCTGGACAGCAGACATACAGTCGTTTTCACATAACTTCTTTTCATTAGTACTCCTCTACTGGCTCATTTAGGGAGGTTGCTGCTTTCTGTTCCTAGGGATCTACATATAGGATTTTTTTCAGGTAGCATACTAAATGCTGAGATATCACACTTTTCGTTTCTGGTGTTAGGGCAAACAGTCTGTGTCACTTGAGACATACGTGCCAGTTTCAACACCCTGTTCTTTAATCAGTTATGCTAAGTCCTCATCTCCAGGCATTGTAGTTCATTCCTGAACCTTTTTCAAAATGAAAAGGAGTAGGAGAAAAGAAGTTCTAAACAACAGCTTAAAGGAAGACTAGGACAAAGTATGTGGCAAATAAACATAAGAAGTGACTGGAGAGAAAGAAGGCTAAAAGGAAATTGATATAGAAAAACACAGAATAAAAAATAAAAAAGTTGAAGTGGCCACAGCTGAGCATTTCTAAAATAAAAACAAGGATGCTTAAAAAGAAAAGAGAAATATTAGGGAAAACAAAAGTAAAAAAAAAAATCTCTGAGAACCAAGAAAAGAGGATTATGTCCAACAATTAAGTACAACTTCTAAAAATTTGCATGTAGAGGAAATCAAAATAAGCCATGCAATTAATAATAGCTGTTAATTGTATTATTGCCTTAATGAGGACTTTTCACATTAGTTGAAATATTGGTATTTTATGGGATTAACTTCTGTCTTACAGCCAGCCAGTACTGTCTTTTTAGCTTATTTGTGCTTATGTCAGATGCCAACTTCATGGTTTCTCACTCTGCATGCAATTATTTGGCAGCTCAGCTTCCTCTTTTGTTACATTTTTTCCCCCTTTCCATCTCTTGAAACTTATGTTTCTTCTGTTGACAGTGAATCCGTTTCCCTGTCCTCCTCTGTGAGAAAGCTAATGGTAACATGAGAGGGAACATGGCAAGAAACACCCTCTGGCAGGTGAGGAAAAGGAAAAAGAAGACAGTAGAAAAGGAAATTACTAGGAATTTCATATATTATGGCACTGAGACTGTAATTCCTTTACCTAAACTTCATAATGAATAATCATCTCAAGTATCCCTGCGCTGTGCCATTGCAGCTGCAAGTGTCCCTGAGTACGATGGAGCAGCAGAGGAGCAGTAAGAATACAAACCAAACAAGTGATTAACATTTTTGACTATATATGTATGCTTTTGGGAATGGCAGGAATGAGAGCTTGCCCTGTTTAATAAAGGAGCTGCAAGACATTACACATTCATTATACCTTATTAGTTTATTACTTCCAGAGATAACCCAAGTCTTAAAGCCACTGACACCACTCCATTGTGTTCCTAGAATGAGGAGCATGAAGGAGAATGGCAGAGGCAGATCCAAACACACCATCAGTTTCAAAGTTGCACAGCTTATTAGCTCTGGCTCAGTGTTAGCTGTGCTTGTCCGTGATCTCCAGAGCACCAAGTTCTAAGTAAGCTTATTAGGCCAGTCTCAGTACTGGGTGAGAGCTGGCTCTGTGTATTTTTCCAGCGTCCTGGGTAATGAGCCCTTCTGACTCTCTGGAGCTCAGGAGAAACGGCTGAGTTGCTCTGCAAGAAACTGTCTGAGCCCTGCAAAGCTGGGGCTGAGGCAGAACTAATAAGCCTTGCTAAAATGAAGCTGACTGTGTGTGTTGGGATGTCTCTACACCTGACTGTACAGTTCTTTTGGGTCTGGGAATGCAATAAAATTGTCCTTTGTACGGTGATGGATAGTTTTATTCTCTGCTTGTGGCTTATTACATGCTTATTGTACAGCACATTTTCTTAGAACAGGAATAGCTGGGTGGTAGAGAATAGGGCTGCCTGTTTTGTCCCACTGCGGCTACAATAGCACTAGCTGTGTTGTTTCGTGGTTAGTTAGCATCCATGTTGCTAAAAAGTGGTTCTTTCCTCTTCTCTTTCTTTAGCCCCTGAGTTTTTTTCTTTGGGCACTAATGTTCTATGGCTGCAAGGCAGCTGAATCAGATATGAGTGAAAATATTTTCTTCTTTTTCTTTTTCTTTTTCTTTTTCTTTTTCTTTTTCTTTTTCTTTTTCTTTTTCTTTTCCTTTTTCTTTTTCTTTTTCTTTTCCTTTTCCTTTTCCTTTTCCTTTTCCTTTTTCTTTTCCTTTTCCTTTTCCTTTTCCTTTTCCTTTTTCTTTTTGGAGTGAGTTTCAGCTGAGTCAGTTCCTGGATGTCATGACTGTGTAAGTGCTGGTGACAGTGTAAGAGAGATAGATAGCGAAGTAAAGAAGCATAGACTTTGCCTGGCTTGATTATGAAACTGCGATTTTTCACTAAATGAACCCCTTTCCGGTTCAACTGAAAGCAATTGTGCATGTTAGGCTTGGGGAACCTCCGGGAGTTCAGCACAGGCTGAAATAAAATGAATAAGATAGCAGGGAAGAAGATTGCAACGGAAGCAGTGATCAACCACAACCTGAAAGTGCCCACTAGCCTGCTTGCATTAGGAAGTAAACCAAGAGCTAAGAAATGTATCTTAAACATAACAATAAAAAAGATCCAGCGACCTGGAAAAGAGCATGTGGAGCTTAGGCAGCCTTAAAGAAATCATGAAAACTGCTGGACTTAGGAGAGTACTGATGAGACGAACCCATCCTGAGAAGACATAGTAGGCAGGATGAATCACTTTGCTGTCCAATCTATTGTTTTGTCTCATCTAGAAGATTGTCTCCGTTTTAATGAGATCCTTTGTAGCCAAAACAGATACATCTGGCAACTATAAACTAAAAATGCACTAACCAGTACATAATTTAGCCTGCGTTAAGTACAAATATGTGCAAAAATAGTGCAATCACCAATGCTATGTATTTCCTAACACTGTGTTGCCATACCCAGACAAAACCCATCAGAATTTTATGTAAATATGTGAGCAATGTGATCATAAAAGAGGCAAACAACGAAGTCTGCAGATGCATGGGCATCTAAGTAACAAAAATTGCAAGACATAAGATGGCATAAACACTGGTGACTGCAAATACTCAGGATATTGTGCTGAAAACAAAGATGGATGAGCAGCAAAACTGAAAGCAAGACAAGCAGTACAACAAGCAGTTGAGATTCTCCTTTGAAGGAGGGAGGGTGAGAAGCATAAAATACGATGGATGACTGAAGGAAGATGGCAATTAAAAAGGGCAAGCCTCTTTCAGTTTGAAATTAAAGAGTTGTTTGGTCTGATTACCTTGACTACTGCTAGTAAGAACCACCGTGGACCATAGCCATCGATGCTAAATATAAGACATCAGCTCCATGTTATTGCATATTCACAGGTAATTTAGGAAATGATTGTTAAAGACTAAGAGTTTTGTATACGTAGAGATAATGATTAATAATTTGTAAGAACATACCAATATCACTGTGTTGTTAATGAGTGAATTTATTAAAGTATTTTTTTAAAGTTTAAAACTGATTAATTGTCTTCTAAACACTCCCCTGAGAATGACTTCCAATTCTTTAACTGGTGTACAGACATATAATCAACTGAAGCACTTTGTTCCAAATTATGTTCAACAGAATAATTATTTTATATCATAAATATACAATTTAATAGAAATTTATGGTAAATGAAAATATATATTGTTTTCTATATCTCAGCTTCAGAGACTTCAATTTCTTTGGCATCTCTTGGCACGATAATTTTAAATAAAATTTGTAGCTAACAATACACTGAAATTCTATATTCACATTTTTGGGAGCTATAGCTGTATCCACTACATTTACTAACTGAGAAACACACATTCCTTGAGGTCAGATAAATTTTCTTGCAGAGCTAAACTACTACAGTTAGTCAGCCCTGTTTTAAAGAGCATTTCAGCTCAGTTCAAATGTCTGAATTGTTGGAAAGGTAAAAAAAATGCTAAAAATACAGCAAAAAATCAAAAGTCAACACAATCACAGAAGCATAGGTTGGTAGAGGTTGGAAGAAACCTTTGGAGGTCATTTGGTCCAAATGGTCTCTTCAAGCAGGGTCACCTAGAACTGTGTTTCAGTTTGTGCCCATTGCTTCTGGTCTTGTCATTGGGTACTACTGGAAAGAACCTGTCTCTGTCTTCATATATTTGTATGCGTTGTTGAGATTTTTCCTCATCCTTCTATTCCCCAGGCTGAACAGTCCCAGCTCTCTTACCCTTTTCTCATTGATGAAAATCTCCAGTCCCTTAATCATCTTTGTGGCCCTTCATTGGACTGTCTCCAGTAGCTCTACACTTCTCTTGTATGGGGGAGCCCAGAACAGGACACTACTTCAGTTGTGGCCTCACCAGTGCTGAGTGAAGACAATGCTGTAGTCTATTTTTTTTTGTGTGTGTGTCTCTAACACATCCTATAGTATCTGCCTAACAAGAATTTCATGTTTGTTTTGTATCAGCTGGTAGTAATATTGCCCCCCACCATGAACTTCCTTTCTATATAATCTTACCATAGGAGCAAAATATCCAGGTTACAAACTTAGATTTTTCTCTCAGTCATAGAATCATAGCATATTGGGCTCTCTGCTCCCTTCAGAAGGGAATCATCTATGACAACTACCCCTCTTCTTGTCTTAACATGCAGTTTTAATGGATTTGATGTGTTTCATGTGAGGTGTAGGTTGCCTAGATGGCCTCTCCATCCCAGAAGGGTCTTTATCAGCAATGTCAGTTGTCTAGTCATTTCTTTAATGGTAGAAGTGCTAACTGGGTTACAGCAAACTGTTCCTAGCCTACTCAAAAAGGAATGTTTTCCTTTTTTTACAAATCGGTTTTCAAAGTCAGCTATGATCAGAGAACATATTTTAACAAGAAAGGCCAGAGGAAAACATTTTTAAAAGAGAGAGAAAAAAGGTTTCTCCCTCAAGGACTCATTGTAAATTTGAAGATTTTTGACAGTTCCAGGACAAACTTTTGTATCTAGGCTTTGATAGGCAGTGTTCCTGGTCAATCTGAGATCCAGTTGTATAGAAACCTGCCTCAGTTGGTGATTTAAGTTTCCTGTCTTTTCCTAGTGGCGTGAACTAGTGTAGGAAGCAACTGACAAAGAGTCAAACAAAACATCAAAGCCTTATTCCAGAACTAAGTTACAGTGTTAAACTTGAAATAAAGCTTCAACTGTTCACCCAACAAACTAACAAGAAAATATTTTTCTTTTTGAAGAGATATAGAACAAACATAACAAAGCCAACTAGAAAAAAAAAGGTAAATCCCTTCAAATTACTCTATGGAGATAACCTAGCAGGAAGTTGTTGGTATTTTGGCTTTTTGTTTGTTTGTTTTTCTCATCTGGCTTGGTCTTTCTTGCTCTCACTTTCTTCCCCTTACTTTCTTCCTCTCAAGAATTAGATCAATTTGAAGGTGTGTATTTTTTAATTTTCTAAATAAAATAAATAATTTGAATTATGCAACTACTCCAGCAGTACACTGGAAAACTGATGTAGCTCTTGTTGAACATATGAGTACTTTTCAGGAATCATAATAAAGTTATCTAGAAGGTGCAGAAGGGGTAAAAAAAAAAGTCTCTGGGTCCTGATGAGGATGCCATGGCTAGTGGCTGCCATAAACTATCAAATAGAGAAAAGGAAAATATAAGAACAAATTGATTAGACAGAGTTGGTCAGACTTGCAGAACTTCCAGAAGAAGAATAGGACATCTGTTTGAAACTGCCTACATAACTTCTAAGATTTGGCGTTCAGCTTTCATACTGAATTACACTTGATCATGTTAGTTTCATTTTAACTGAAAATGTTATTGATTCCCAAGTGGCTAATGCCAAATTCAGAAGAAGATTTGAAACTCTACTTGCTTTTGGTCCTGAACTACTGGATATTCTGTTGCTTCTGTAAGTGTGTGCACCTGTGTAGCCATTGATTCCTTTAAGCTTTCTTCTATGCCACTGTATTTGATTAACAGGAGCAGATAATACAGATAATTGCTCAACAGAACCGTCAGGAAGATTATGTTTTCATGTTTGCTCCCAAAGATAAAAAGTATCACATAATCACAGAATGTTTGGAGTTGGAAGGGGCCTCTGGAGATCCTCTAGTGCAACTCCCCTGCCGAGGCAGGTTCACCTAGAACAGGTTACACATGAAGGCATCCAGGCAGGTTTTTAATATCTCCAGAGAAGGAGACTCCACAACCTCTCTGGAAAGCCTGTTCCAGTGCTCTGGCACACTCAAAGTAAGGAAGTTTCTTCTCACATTCACACAGAATTTCCTGTGTTTCAGTTTGTGCACATTGACCCTTAACCTGTTGTTGAGCACTTTATGTTGGTATTCAGTTTGAAAACAACTTTGTTCTAACCTCAGTGTACCATATTACGCAGAAGGCTGTATCTATGTTGGTAAATAAAAGAGGGATCAGTTACTGACCCCAAAGACAAAAAGGTTTGAACTGAACACTATGTCCCTGTGCAGGAGACGAGTTTCATTCATACTTCATAGCAGTCAGGCCTCAGTCTTTTCTAGTTCTAGGTGCCAAAAGACCCAAAGGCATAATTATTATTTATCAGTATTTTTTCTGTTGCCAGTATTGAAAAAAATCGTGTGGCCTTTACTGTAACCCACTGAAGTGTGAAACAAAGAATATATGCTGTGTATCTTGGGGTAGGATGGCACATAAAAGCACGTAAGAGTGGAAAAGAGTGGAAAGCCTGCAGAGTCAGTGCAGCAGGACAGTTTAGGAGTGGCCTTTGGTGGAGTCTTATCCCCTATTGCTTATCAGGAGCAGTTCCTGTGGTGAACAAATACACAAGGCACATTCAGTTATTGCATAGGGCAAAAGACCTGACCTAAAGCAGCCGAAGACTAACAGCTATGTGCACAACAACGGGTCTAGTGATCAAACTTGCTCCCCGACACATATTATTAAGTAGTGCAGAAATTTCTGTGTTTTCAAAACAGTTTACTAAGGATTATAGACTAACTACATGAGACTCACAACCATAAATAATTCTGGCTTTGCTTAATTAACTGCAAGGAACCCCAAATACTCCAAAGCAAAATACAAAATAGTGAGACAGAGACCACTGTAATTTTTTAGCTAACATGACTTATTCCAAGTAAGTAAGAAAAAAGTAAAAGCAAGATATGGAGTAATCTAATACTGATTTACTCTATGTCATTTAAATGGAAAGCTGGCATTTCTGTTTCAGAGGATGCTTTTTACATAATTCACTGTTGCTAAATGGTTACATAGCTGGAAGTGAAAAATCATGAAAATTAACTTAAAATGTTGTTTCATTTTTTTTCTTCCCAATCTCACTCAATAATTTGATCAAAATGCAAACTGCTGTTGTAGCTTTTGTTTTCTTTAACATATTCAATTAAATTTAACCAAAAAGTTATAACATGAGCTCCATTTAAAACAGAAAGTTGTTTGTCACCAAGTCAGTGAATCAGTGCTTCATTTTCTACACCTCAAAAATATAATCCAGAATCTAAATGTTGCTGCCTACGTGCCTTATTCAGTACACGAGGAGGGGTTTGTGTCTCAGACTCATCCAAAAGACATGCTAGACATTAGGTGGATTAGAGGTGGCCAAGAAGAAATGTTAAGCATACAGGTTTGTTCAAAATCCCACCTGTCCTGAAAGGTTTGGCATTTAAATTATTTAGAACAACCTATCTTGTATCTTTTTATTATGATGAACCCTTATAACTGTTCTTGCAGACAAAGGAACAGTTTTCTTTCCACTTTCAAAAAAGGCAATGCATACCTCTATCCCTTTCGTTCTCTAGTATCAACATGAGCATGAAGTGCAAGGTCTGGTCAAATTGCTCCTTCTTCCTGTGTGTTGGAAAAGGTTATTCAAGGTTATACCTACAGCCTCCCTGTTTAGGCTGAGAAGATCATCAAGATTGGATTGAGGATTAACTGTACTTCTGCTGTAGGTAAACATACAATATTGATGGGACCATGAAGAGAGAACACAAAAAAAATCCTATGCATAACCTAGCAGGTAAGGAACTTGGCTGAGAAACAGCTGTGCTTATGTTTGCTCCATGGAGTTTTGTTTTTTATTTTTAATTTAGTATCTGTATGATAAGAAATGCAGTTTGTGTCTCTCATTGAGATCAAACCAAAAATGCTTAATGAAAATCCCATGAGACATTCCATTTTATAACGCCTTTGAGATTTTTTTCTCATGTTTGACTCTTCTGGAAAAATAAAGATGACCCACTAGGTCAAGTAAAACCATTAAAGTTCCACTTGTATGACAGAAAACAACATCCTAGCGTACAATTATTGGCTACAGAGTGACTTAAGAGTTCTGGCAGGCTTTGTTTTGGGATTTTTTTTTCTGAGGTGGTACTATCAAAAGAAATGTGGGACAGAGGAGCCCAAATACATTCACTTTCAAGCAAAAACTTAAATTAGACCTGGAGAGGTTAGAGAGAGAAAGAGTTACCGATGGCATAGAATCAAGTAAGTGGACTGTGTCACGAAGAACGCAAAGAATGCAAGAAGGCAAAGAAACAATGTTATTTTCTATTAATAATGAATCCAGTTCAAAAATAATAGGCAAATACTTACAGCTACGTGCTTGAGGCACAAATAGGTATGCAAAAGGCAATTAAAATGCAAAACTATATAAAGAAGTCAATAAACACTTGCATACTTATTGTGTACCTATCACAGAATTTCATTTTGTAAGGCTGTACTGAGAAACAATACTCAGTCTTGCCCGGGATAGTAAGCTGTGTGCCAAATCTTACAAAAGATTCCTGTAACTCAGAACTTCTTAGAAGATAATATCTTAATTTTGAAAAATAATACAACTGGAATACACCTGAGCATTGCAGATTAAAAAAAAAAAAAAAAAGAGCAAATCTGTTTTCAAGAGTTAATTATTAAATGTACATGTGAGACACCTGTGGAGGCTAGATTTGCTCATCTATTATTTGATTTTTCACCATGCTAGAACAAAAAGTAACAAAAAGTTCCTCACTCTATAAACAGTTGTAAAACTACAAATTTTTATTTTGTAGGATTTATAAACTATTCTATTTCTGCCAAATACGAAAACATTTCTTTTTACATCACTGCAGCTATCCTATAACTGTAGAAAATGACAGCCTGTCCAGCTGCATCACAAAAAAAAAAAAAAAAAAAAAAATCCAAACTGCACCTGATTTCAGGAAGAAAATGAACTAGTAGGGCCCAAACACTAGCTTGGACCAGTTACGTTTCATAGGCAAGATAAGTCTTATTTGAGTCCTGTTCGTTAATACCTATGTTTAGATAAGGAGATCCTCATATTAGATTAGAAAGCTTAACAATTTCTGAAGTATTTGTAAGAATTACTTTTTTATTTTCCTTAGTAATTAACCATCAGCTTCTGGTGACCACATTGATTGCCTGAAAAGATATTCCTTAAGATGTCTTATTCTATATGCTGAAGTACATTTCTTGCTGAAAATGAAAATGGCAAATTATGTATAAACATCAATCAATTTTGTTTTTGCAAAAATATTCCTGCAGTTTGCTATTTTTTGAAAAAAAGATTAACAACAGAAATAAGATAGTACTGACGTTCCTTTTCATTTTGATCTCCAGTTTATAAAAACCCATCATGAAGTTAAAAATCTCCAAGAAGAATTCATTCATATATTAGTAACCAAAGTGAACAATTTGGGATTGTCCGTGTGATGAAGACTTGTTACTATTTCATCATTTTTGAATAATGAAAATTTGCAATAATATTAATGGTCATGAAAGTAATTATTACATCAAAGCACAAGGAATTCATTGAGACAAAAAGAGCTCTATCTGCTTAATTATTTGTCACTAATTATTAATACCAGCTATTCTGTGACTTGAAGTTTGAGCAGACACCTGTTATTCCTTCTGCTTAAATGCTACCATCAGTGAGGAATACAAAAAATGTCAGTATTTTAACAAATTGAAATGCCCTATGTATTCATTACATTTACCAGCACTTTCACCAGTAAGAGAGGAAATAATTATAATATTTTTTCCTTATGTTTTCACACCAAAATTATATTTTTAAATGAAAATTTAAATAATTTTTAAATAAATAAATAAATCAGATTTTGCAATCTGATTATAAGCACTCTTTCAACTTAATGTTTTCACTTTTTATATCAATCTATATATGTCTGCAGTGATTTCAGGTGTCTATTAATGGCTGATAGAACAGAAGACATTGACCATTCTTAATTTTGTCTTTAAACATCAGAATACATGACCTTATCTAGCACATAATCTTGCACATTACAGTAATAAAACGGAGACTCTTTTTCAGAACAGACTCTCTTGTTGGAATATTATGTGAAGATGAATTGTTAAATGAATTCAAATAACCTCCTGAGAACTGAAGTCTTTACCTTGAAGGCGGCCTAAAATGTTGTCACAGAATGTTAACAGAAGGTAATGATTGTTTCCAAAATTCCTATAACGCAGAAATAGATACCACTCAAAGTTCAACCATCTGTGGCCACAGTCTTTGAAAAACTCTTTTACTGTCTAGATACACAATATAATCAATTTGTGATTTGAGCTGCAGTTACAACCTTATTCATTTGAAGTCAAATAAAATACTTCCTTATGAAAAATTCAGGGGAAGCACTGTCTATCTGTGATATAGAGTTTTGATGTTGTAAAAATGTTGCCTTATACTAGCTTTTGAACAAATAAATACTTATAGTTCAAGCATAAGAAAAAGTTCATACCAAATATAGTTTTTACACACATTCTTAACTTGTAATATTTAAGTAGTCCTATTGAATTCAACAGGTCTATTCATGTTCCTATTTCGAAAAGCTGTTTTTATTTCTGTGAAGCTTAAGAAAATTTAAAAAAAAAGAAAATAAAAGAAAATAAAATCAGGATGCTGGTAAGATTAAAATTCAACCTATTGGTGATGTTACTGGAGATGGTAGCAGATGATTCAAAAATGTTCTAAACCAACAGAAGATATACAGACCGATCCTGCACACCATATATCTTTCCAGCTTGTGGAAGTCAGAGGTTTCTCATTTTCCTGAGCAAGATGTTGCACTTTGCCCGTTGTTTTGAATAGCCCCCTTGAATTTTTCTTTCATGAATTTGCTGACTTATTCCTTACTTGAATTCATATATAGTTTTAGAGCTCATGACAGCTGTGAATTCTATATCAATTCCGTACTGTGCGCAGCTTCGGTGGGAACCAGTGTTTAGCTCCTTCCATCTGCACAGAAATCTCATCCAATATAACCTACTGAACTGGAGACAGAATGTGGTAGTCCTTGATGACATGTAGTGAGACAAGCCTTAGACAAGTAACCTATACCTGGACAAACAATATACATGAAGAGAAAGAAATATACTTGTACTCTTTCTGAATAGACACGTGATTGTAGACACCATGAATTAATGATAAACTCACATATATATGAACTGTAATGGTCTATTTTTTCTTAAGGTATGCGGCTTATTCTTTTATATTATTATACTATTAACATTCAAATGTTAAGTGATAGACTTTTACTGATAATAAAATGCCTTGTGCCAAGGTTTCTCACTCACCCACTGATTGCGGTTCCTTAGTTTTTGTTTAGCAAATATAAGGCAAAAAACCCCAGAATTCTAAAGAGTACTGAACATGTTTCTTCTGAAAAGAAGAAATATCTCTTGAATATAGAACAAATTCAGCAGTGGATGATGTTTACCTTGATGCTGGTAAAATGTTTGGCACTGTCTTCCGCAACATCCTCAAATACGAGCTGACAAACTATTAGTTCTGTAAGTGCACAGTGAGGTGGAAGAAAACTGGCTAAAAGACCAGACTCACTGGCTTTTGATCAGCAACATAAAGTCCAGCTGGAGGCAAGTCGCTAGTGATGTACCCCAGGGGCTGATACTGAGGTCAATACTGCTCGATCTCTTAATTAGCAATGAGAATGCTGGGACAGCGTGCACTCTCAACAAGTTCTCACAAATGATACAAAACTGGGAGGAGTTACTGAAAGCTGGTTGTGCTGCCATTCAGAGGGACATAGGCAGGCTGGAGAAATGGCTTGAGAGGAGTCTCATGAAGTTCAACAACGGGAAACGCAAAGTTCTGTATCTGGGATACAGGACACACTGAGTGCCAACTGTCTGGAAAGCAACTCTTGCAGAGAACTTTGGGGTTCCAGTGGACAGCAACTGAACATAGGCCAGCAATCCTTTCTCACAGCAAACAAGGCCAGCAGTGTCCTGGACTGCCTTAAGAAGAGTGTTACCAGCAGTTCAGGGAAGTCAATCCTTCTTTTCTACTTAGCACTGGTCAGATGGCAACTGCTTTATTATTATCAATGCCTAATTAGTGACTTTTTCTTAAAAAAAATGTTTATGTACTTTCTGATAAAATATCATTGGAGTTGTTCTATGTACCTGGTTGCAAACATTCTAAGTGAATAATATAACAGTTTGTATACATTTTTTTTTTAAATTTTAAAATGAATTAAGGAAAAGAAAGAGCAGTATTATCTGTACATTTCTTCCTTGAAAGAGATTTTAGAATTTTTTTAGCTACTTACGTGATAGAGAAAATAATAGTTTTTAGGTGGGCCACCACGGTGTGTAATTAGCTGAGTAATGTGGACTTTTGTGGCAATTACTGAAGTCTATTACTGTGAATGATGTATTTTGGTATGGTATTACAGGCTTAAAAGCTGTGAAGAAAAAAAAAACGTATTGGGGAAAAAAACGGTTAATGAGATTTATACAGGTAATGTACATGGAGCTTTAAAATGTAGTACTTGGGACGTTATACCCTCAAGAAAATGAGGAATGGTCATATCAGGTTAATTCTTAATTTAAGGCCATAAAAAGGCCATACAAAGTGACATACAAGCACAAAAAAGACATTCTAGACATGCAATGTCCTAGGGAGCATTATGTACTGGCTACAGGGCCATTAAAACACTTTAAAATGAAGTTACATTAAATTTAGAGCCTTGGCTGAGCATTGACTATGTGTAGATCTAAATGTCTGTCCAGCCTAAATTCAAAAAAAAGAACCAAGCCCTGCTCCCCAAAACAACAGTATCAGTTATATTTTATAATAGCACCCCGGTCATCAGAACTCCTAGGCTGCTTATAATAACTATTTTAGTTGGTCTGTAATATTGTTCTTCACAGCACAATTTTTCAGCTTTCTCAGTGTGCTACTTCATGAAATAAAATTATGTTTTGCTCTTTTTGGAGTTATGATTTTTGCACAAACATAGGATTTCTGCCTTGCCATTTCTTAAAATTTCAAGGTGATATCTCCTTTTCATAGATGATCTGAAAATACAGGACGTAAAAAGTTGTTTTCCATAACATATTGAGTTGATCCCGTATTAAAGAAAAGCATAGCTAGGATGAAGAAATATCTACTAGAAAATACAAGAATACATATATATTTTTGATTTTGCTTCTAAAGCTTCAGATTATGTCTATGCTTGGACACGTCTGCATCTCAGGAGTGGCTTGTGTTAGCTCTGTCCCATATTATTATTTATGCTTATATTATTTGTACTTTTTGTCCACTTCATACTCTGAAAGACAACATGGTAAATTGGAATGGCAGGGAACACTGAGAATGAAGGCATGGCAGAACCTAACTGTCATAATTCTGTTTCATTTTTGAAGCAATGTAATTTATAAGTGATATATGGAGCCAACATGTCTCCACAGTGAAAGGAAGCTCAGAAATAATATCCATCAGTATTGCCCTGAAAAGAATTGTTTTTCTGATCCTAGCAACCATTCAGGCACATTTTAAATTCAGCCAGGTTGATGTAAACCCTTTTCAGTGTAATAGCTTAAAGTAGTCTTAACTGCTAGTAACACCAAGGTATCTTTTTGTTTCTCACCATTGTAGAAGGTTGAGCAGATTTTTATAGATGTTCAGACATGTCAAGATACAGCAAGTCATCTAGTGGGATTCCAGTGGCATGACTTACATGCACAACGTTGTTTATAATAAATACCTAGAAATTTTCTGTCTACTTAGTATTTTAAAACCTGTCCCAGTTTTGGAAGCATATAACAAAGAGCTATGAAATGAGTAGCACAAAGAGGGTAGATGAAAGATAATTTGTCTTTTCCAGAACAAGAACTAGAGAAGTATTGAGGGACAGTGCCTGCCTGTAGCCTGTGCAACTCTGCCAAGAGGTATTACACATTTGAGTTTGCAATATTCAAGGAGGCTGGACAACTATTCAAGGACTGCTCAAATACGGGTTACTGCTAAGAAGCTTTGACAAGCCTAAGACAACCCTCAATCCATGTATGGTGTTTGAGAGCTGGAAACAGTTTGAGACTGGGAGAGTTCTGGGAACAGTAGCAGATATTTATCTAGTTCTTGCTCTTCCTATGAGTCCATGAGGTATCACTTCTGAAGATAGGTTATTGGACTGATCCAGTACAGACATGCATATATGAATGCGATTATAGTTGTAACCAGAGGAGTTACATGAAAACAAGCAAGGCATGACTTTTATGCAGAGAGATTTGCATCCTCATCAGTAAAAAACTCTGAAGTTTAAGGAAGACAGACTAATTACCTCTTGCCTGCAAACAAACACGGGGGAAGCAATTGCCCTTTTTGTCATGGGCTGGCAGGACATCTGCTTCCCTCCCCCACAGGCTCCCCAGAAGGAAATAGCAGGGAGGAAGAAATGTAGCCTCAGAGACCCAAGCAGGGCTCTGGTCAAGGGAGCCCTACCTGCTGTGAGTGCTCCGTTCACACGAGCAAGGACCACAGGGCACAGAAAATATGACCAGGTCCCAGGCCTCAGCCTTCCTAGGAAATGGTCAACAGAGAATTGAAGAAAGATTTTCCCTGTAATAATTAGACAATGGGGACTATTAGATAGTTAAAATATTAATTGAGCTAGTGATAAATCCCCAGCTCATATGTGTGGTGAGTTCCCAGCTGCCCATAACAAGGCTCTGAGTGTTGCAAGAGCTACAGATCTGCCCCAGGCCTGGTGCCATAGGACCCATGGCTGGACTAAGCCAGGGTGCTTATGAGCACTGGATCATCACACTGGAGTAGCTCCCTGGCATTAGAAACCAAGGAAGAGAACTCTCAGAGTCTTAAAGAAAAGTCCGTTTTCTCATAGTGTAGTAACTTAAATTTATGTATTAATCCAGCAGCCAGTCTTTCCACCCAGCCTTATACTTCCAAGCCAGTTTATTCCCCTTGTGACTGAGGCATAACATGATTATGGGTACCATGTAAGTACTTTGTTGATGACAGAGTATAGCAGATGATCCGCCTGCTGAAGTTATAGGTGTTGCTTTTGCGGGCCTATGTGGTAACAACAACCGAGTTTCTCATCAATATAGTTATATAAAGCAAAGAAAGAGTCAAAGAGTTAGCACAATTACCTTAGAAACCAAGTAGTTGGGCGTTTGTTTGTTTATGTTACTGCTGCTCCATGAATTATTAAAGTATTTTACTTTTGAGAACACCCCAAATTCTTCAAGTTGGGCTGAAGGGAATGTTAATGTAGTGAGTGGCACCTTGGTCAGAAGAGATACGTCCTTTGCAAAAGGTTTCTCTCACCCATGACTTGTTGTTTTGTGTTTATATGGAATTAACTACTACAAAACCAAAGAGGAAAGACATGGTGGAGACTGACCATTTTAGATAAGAACAGAGTGGTTTATTCTGCTGGTGCCCCCATTTCCCCACGAGAAGATCACATTGGTCAGAAAACTAGAGCAGCTGTAGCTTTAACTAGCACTGCTAAGGCATTTATCTCTGACTGCCACCAGGCTTCTATGATTTTTCTCCTAACTGAGATAGGATGATAGTTACTCCTTTATCTATAAGATGCTTCCTCATCTTGTAAAGTCATGAATTCCCTTCCCCTATTGCTTATGAATTCATCTTGAGGGCCTGACAGTCTTTCTCTAATCTTTTTGATTTCTCTTTCTCTTTATTCTCTTCCAGAGGTCTTGCTTTCTGCCTGAGGTCATCAAAATGCTTCTGGGTTATCTGCTTCTCTACAGCAAGCTCTCTCCAGTTACATTAGAAAAAATCCCCAATTTTGGTAGACAGTCTGTCTTACCAGACAAGTTGTCAGGCAAGTGATTGTCGTCTTTTTTTTTTTTTTTTTCTTTTTCCCAGTTAATAAGGATTTTGTAAATAGAAGTTTTGTCAATGACCATGCTTATTATGGTATCTGGGCAAATTTTCGCAAACAACTTTGTCCAGAAAAGGCAGAAGGTTTTATTTGGATATTTTAAACAAACGATGTTTTAACTTACAGCCTCAAGAAGACAGTTTGACTTAAAAATCCACCTACAAATGACTAATTTTGTTATCAAAATAACGTGGAAGTGGAATGATATATTTTGTTTACAGTTAACAACATTAATGAGAATTTTTAGACCGTCAATTACCTGAGAGATAGCACTCTTATTTTTAAAGACTGAAGAGAAGCACATATTTGTATATACTCCATAAGTAAAAACAAAATATGTTGATTTATGCAAAAAATCTATATATTGATTTTATGAAACATTTAGGATTGTTTGAGTACTATTTATCATACATAATTATTTCCATGGTATATTGTAAATAATATTAGACAGTCTGAATGGTGTTTTTATTAGATGAGAATCACACCACGAGGGGTCTCCCTTGTTTTACTTTTCTGTATTTTCTTGTACATTAGTGATCTCTTACAAAACATGGTTTTCCTTGGAATTTTTCAGGGCATTCTTAAAAAGTGTTTAGTGCTGATTGAAGGGTGGGTTATTCTACTCTGAAGGAGAGAAAAGTCATCTTATCATTTATTCCTTTTGTTCAAAATAAATCATTTTTCTTAAATACAGCTTGCCACAAAACAATTACAAAAATGAGAGGCTGTTAACGAATACGTATTAAGTCTGAGATGTGTGAAGACATTAATTTCAGAAAAAATATTTAAGCAGGTGGATGAGGTTACTCCAGTCATTGCAAACATGTTATCTTAGATGTATGTACCTTCTTAGACCTATCATGAACAATTCCATATTTGGAAAATGCTAACAGTTTTCACCAAAATAAATAAAGTGGGTTAAATAAAGCATTTCATGATTACTTGAACAAGACTGACTCCTCTTTTATTTTAGAGAAATAAAACCATTGCTCTCGTATGACACAGTTGCTTTGCCAGAGGAAAAATGCCATCCTCTTCCTGTATTTCATCTGGTTGCCTGTATGTATACTGAATATGGTGATATTTTCACAGGAAGATTAGTTGAGGGTTTTTCTTGCATGGATCTGTTTTAAGCACACAGTCCCTTTGCCTCTGACTTCTTGTGCAGAAAATAATTGTTCTGCAATGCTTTCTTCTAGTTCAGATTTTCCTGCGCTTGTATTTAGAGCAGAATAGATCACTTATTTTTAGTCACATTACTTTGTACCTTTATATTATCATGAAAAAGAATAAATTTCCTCCCTAAATGTTTCAATATAATTTCTTCCTCCAGAAGAAGAAAACTCATCAACAAAAAACAACTCGTTTGCCTTTTATGCTCTTAAAGCATTCATTGACTAATATCACCCCAAATGGATTCTGACATTTTCAGTGATGCTGAGAGAAAGCAGAGATGCATAGTTATAGTGAAGTGCTTTTAAAATTACACAAAGAAAAAAATTGGACCCATTTTCAGTATATTAGGTAAGCAGAAAAAAGGAACATAGTTTTGCAAAATGGAAAAAGATGAAATAAATGTAAAGGAAAATATTTGCAAGTCTCTCAGATCAAAACCAAGAATGAATATATCCTGGTTTTACAGAGATGTTAGAGAATTTACGAATTCAAGTTTGATGACAAACTTATGTTTCTAAAATGTTTGCTCACCTTGAAAGATGAACTTCAATTTCAGAGAAACCAACTTCAAATAACATACCTCTTGAGGTGCTGCTTGGTTTGAGGCGTCTATTTTTGCAAAAGCTCTTAGAAGTTTTAGGTCCCTCTGGGGTCTAAAAGCTTGTGGTGAGCTGGATAAAATATTTGAAAGTGAGATAAGAAATACAGTTTAATAACACTGGTTACTGGGCAAAGCCATGTTTCAGCCAAGGAAAACAAGCTCTGAACAAAGTGTGGCTTGTTTACAAAAATAAAGGCAGGCTATTGCATTACCCATCCCTGTCCCACACCCTATCCTCCAGCCCAAATAAGATTAATTCCATCATTGGAAATTAGGCATACTATTAATACTAGCTTTGTGATTTATTTTTCCATATCAATACGATTTTTTTAGGGAATTATTTTTATTTGCTTCGGTATGTAGCTTAAAAGATCCATCACCACATTTTTTCCTCAGATACTTCCTCAGATATATTCATTAGGTTTGTATGGCATTTTGCCAGGAGTTCAAGCTCCTGCACAATGTTGGGTGTTTTTTTGCTTGCTTTTTTCTTTGTTTGTTCTTTCTGCATCAAAAGGATTTTGAAAAGTCCATTAACAAAAATTTACAGTTTGAAATATAATCTAGATTGAGGACCAAGTACTGAAACTCTTACTCATGTTAATTACCTCAGCATGGATATTGAGAACTTTCTTTTTAAAGGTTCAAGATTATAGAAAGACAATTAGTCTACATACTTACTATTTTTTAAAGCACAGTCTATGACTTGTAACTAGTTTCTTCAGTTCAGCAAATACTATTTAGGTCCTGTCAGAGAATAGCTGTCAAAAAATAAGTGTCATTTAGCTGATTGTGTTCATACACTTGAACATGCCAAATACCTGATGGTAAAAAAGCAATAGCATAACAGATTCAGTTAAAGTAGCTTATAGAGTTAAAGTAGATAATGATATGAGTTTTAACTGAGCCCATGGGAGTTCTCCATCACATGTGGATATAGGTCATCAGATTCTTTAATGATACATAAAAATATCTTGAGCTTTCTGGAGACAACCAGAAAATATTCTATAAATGATTCAGTAGAAATAAGATATGCATGCTGTAGAAGAAGGGTAAAATTGAAGGATTCCTGCCTTCCCTGTTCCTGGATACTTAGTTATCACATAATTTAACATAAAAATGGCAATGTAGGTAATTGTCTTGATAATTTAACAATTGCAGTGAGGATTGATTTTATGTATTCAGTTACTGTGCTCTTGTCTCCACAATCTTAGGCTTAGGTAAAATACACTGATTGGGTTAATCCATCTGCCAGCTGAAGAAATTGCCTAGGTTAGAGGTGGTAATAAGAATCTATCACGTGTTTACATTCAAACCATTTGTTTACAGTGTACGTACTTGTTGAGCTGAAGGAGCCCTTGCATTGCAGTCAAGCAGCTGAGTGTATCTGTGTTCAGACTTTCTTCCTAGATGGCCAATTCCCAGTTCAACTGACTTGGCTTCTTCTGTGCACAGTCAGTCATGAGCTGTTCAAGCATCAATGGCTCACCAGAACACCAGGTTCCTGGAACAAAAGCAACTTCCCACTCAAGGTTTTTGCCTGAAGGTTACCCTCCTTCCCCCATTATACAGTTATTTTTAAAAATTATTTTGTTTCAGCCTCCTCTCTGGTTACTCAGAATCAGGAGTCACTGTTGTACAGTTACTGGGAAGAACTACAAGTCTGACAGTGTCAGAACACTGGAGAAGCAGATCTGTTGACTTTCTTTATTGTGGACTCTAAATAACTTCTCATGAATTAAGGTACTAGATCTAGGTATACTTAAAAAAATCTACTATTAAAAAAAATTGTCACAGTTTTTCTGTGAATTATGTGCATAGGCATGATCAGAGGAGTTTTTAAGAACTGTCAACTAGATTTAATGAAATTAAGGTACCTATAAGAGCAGATGAACACTCACTGAGGTTTTCAGTAGAGTCTTTGGGAGTTACAGAGTTAATATGGAACAATCCTAACAGGTATCTCTCTGTGACCTTAGACATTTATATTTTTTTGAAAACTGGCTATGAATTCTTTGCTACCAGAGATCATTGTTTTACTTGTATATCAATCTATTTTAAGTCACTAAAACCACACAAAAAACCTTATCGGCACTTTATCGTATTCTGTTTTCAGAGCGTGTGATTACCCAAAATGTACTGTAGTAAAGCACATAATGCTAGTAAAAAGCGCTGATTACTTGTTTCTAATTTTGGATTCCTAAAAAAAACAGCTATTGTTTGTGGTAATGCAAATTACAGTGAACACTCAAATAGCTATGCTTCAGTCAGTGAATGGCAGAACTCAATTGATACGGCTCTGTTGAAATCCAAGGGGTTATTTTATTTATGTGGCACAAGGATCTCACCTTAACAAGCATTTCAGATCATAGTATCTTTTTTAATTCTTCTTGTCAACTCAGAATGATGTTAGAAGACATGTCTACAAAGGGAAGTGTGGTAGAAAAATTTCCAAGTTAGTGAAGAGCTGATATTTATTAGTAGCATTGTACAATAATGTCTGGATCAACTCCTACTATTATGAGTATGAAATTGTGCTGTACTCTCGTATGCTTTCCTTCTGGATTGGACTCACAGACTTAAGCACATTGCTATTCAAATGTAGTCACAGTGCTTACAGGACTAAGCTGCTGTATACATTAGCTATTTTGGAATAATTGCAAATATCTTTGTACCAAAGTGTGTATAGCCTGAGTATTAGTGCTATTTTTATATACTTTCATATAATGAAGGGCATCATGACTACATAGCAGCTAGCTAATGAAATATTCTTGTTTGACAAATAATTTTAGAACATCTAAAAAAGATCAAGCTCCTATGCCAGATGGTGAAATCTATGTCATATAATTCTCTATTTAACTGTGGCTTGTATTGGAGCTTTGAGTAACCTGGCATGCAGGAGGCTGTCTGAAACACATCATCCAGAAACACAAAAATAGATATTATTGGGAAGTGGTATGGGAAGAACTATTGAATATTTCTCAAAACATAAAGGTTAAAACTGTCAGTTATATGCAACAAGCTGACAGTGTCATTAGAATTCTTTAGTGATGTCTTAGAGAAATTTTGGCAGTATATCAGAGAGTGAAGAACTAGTAACTGAATATGCAGATTTGGAAAACCCTGTCTAAAGCTTAAGGTACTATACTGCAAACAAGGTTCCACGTGCCTACCGGAATTAAAAAACAACAACAACAATCAAACAACCAAACAAACCAGAAACAAACAAACAACAACAAAAAAAGGAAAAAAAAAAACCAACCCAAAAAATAGTTTGGAGAGCTGACTCACCGGTGACATAGTCCAAAGTAATTATAGAGTGTTACAAAATTTCAGGGTAAGTTTATGTATTTTGTGGACTTCATATTCCAAGGTTGCAGTAGGTATTAAACAGAGTGGTAGAGCAAAGTAAAGTTGACAGATACTCCATTATACAAACTTCAAAATAATATAGACTTCTCATCTCATCTTCTGGGCTCCATACTTTGAAGTATTCAGGAGTGAAAAGGAACTCAAAATTTCTTAAAAATTAAATAGATCAAATTGTAAGAATTTTCCAGATGTACTTCATGTAACAGTCCTAGTAATTCACCAATGTGGAAGAATAAAATATAGTTTATAATTCTGAGGGGATATTGAAAAAGAAGATGTAACTTTACTCGTTACTGTAATGTTTGTATCTTCTTATGAAATATAGGCCATATTTGCACCTGTTTTTTATAATAGAGATGGAACAATATTTTAATGCAGTTCCATGAAGTACTGTAGTATTTACATGTATTATTTTATTTTTATGACTAGACAACCCTTTTTATGCATCAGACTGAAAGGACATTGCAGTTTAACACTGTTTGAAATGTTGTTTGACAAGCTGTAGCCAGAATGCATGGTTCTAACAGGCACCATCATTTAGCATTGTTATGGTTAACTTCTTTGGTGGGTGTATGAATAAGTTATTAAGTTTAGAAAGCTGTTATTCCTGGAAAGCTTTTGTTACCTAAAAGATTTCAAGTGTAAAACTAATCTAAGAGAGTAGAAGAAAGAATGTTTGCTGTCTGGTTCAAGTCAATTTTTAAGATTTTGGTTTAGGAACTGAATACTCATGTTGGTCTGAGTTACCTGGAGGAACTGGTTTACCTGCTCTAAGTGATATTTGGTTCTCTCATTGCAGGAGTAAATACATAAATATATCAAGGTAACCTTAGTCTGATATAGAACTTTTGGCATTCATTGGCCTATCCTTCATAGTATTAAAAAGATGTCATAATAAAGACTTACTTTTGATTTGAAGCGTTATGTACATGCGAAGGTATACTGAAATAAGTGAAGAAATAAATTACAATCAATGTTATTTTAAATGCAATTGACATCACCCATAATTACATTTAAAAATTAATTGTATTCATTTGTTTTCTCTAACCAAAAGACCAAAAATTTCACTTTTCATTGCATTTAAAACTAATATTTAACAAGAAAAAAATTATTTCCCTTTCTTTTATTCCCCTTTTAATTCACTTTATAGATTAATTCACTTTATAGATTATAGATCACTTCCTTTATAGATTACCTGGACACATGAATTGAATGTACATTAATGATACTAAACTAGGAGGAGCAGTAGACTCCCTTGAGGGTAGATCTGGATATACTCAAGAGCTGAGCAATCACCAACCATATGAAATTTAACAAGAGCAAGTGCCAGCTTCTCCACCTGGAATGGGGTAATCCTAGTTATACATACAAATTGGGGGACAAGAGGCTGGAGAGTAGCCCCATGGAAAGAGATCTGAGGGTCTGGCTTGATGGCAAAATGAACATGAAGCAGCAGTGTGCCCTGGAAACCAAAAGGACCAACTGCGTCCTGGAATGCATCAAGCACAGCATTGCTAGTCAGTCAAGGGAGGTCATTGTCCCACTCTACATTGCACTGGTGCAGCCCCACCTTGAGTATTGTGTGCAGGTTTTTTTGGCACCTCAATATAAAAAAGACATCAAACTACTGAAGTGTGTCCAGAGGAGGAGGGTGACCAAGATGATGAAAGGTCTTGAGGGCAAGACTTACAAGGAGCAGCTGAGGTCACTTGATTTGTTAAGCTTGGAGAAGAGAAGGCTGAGGAGTAACTTCATCACAGTCTACAGCTTCCTCAAAGAGGGTGGTGAAGGGGGTGGTGTTGATCTCCTCTCTCTGATGAGCAGTGATAGGACACAAGGAATTGTGATAAAGCTGCATCAGGGAAAGTCCGGATTGGACGTTAGGAAAAAGTTCTTCACTAAGGGGGTGTTCAGTCACTGGAACAGGCTCCCCAAGGAAGTGATCATGGCCCCAAGTCTGTCAGAGTTCAAGAAGCATACTTGATGTTCTTTATGAGTCCCTTCCAATGTGAGATATTCCATGATTCTATCATCCCTACGAAGTCTATCGTGCTTTTCCTGTCAAATAATACATTATTACTTTGAGAAATTCAACCCTGTGTTCAGCAGTAAAGGTGACTATTTCAAGCTTCCGGTTGCCTTTTTTTTTTCTTCTCCTCCCTCTTCCGTTTCTAATAATGGCTTTACAATGCCTAGCTTAATTTAGGTAAATTACTGCAACATTAACTAGAAGTCGGAGAATTCATTGTTTGAGCTAGACAATTCAGCTTCCTTCTGCATTTGCTGTATAATCTCATATTTTCTTACTGAGATGGATAGGTCAGAAAGTTTTGAGTCTAAAAAAATATTTTGGCTAGTGATATTAGATAAACTATATGAAATTCTGAAGAGCTGGGTTTGTGCTTAGCCAACTCATACCAAGAATGTTTTGTATACATCCTGTAATGTTTAATTTTTTTTCCAATGATTTATTTTCATTGTTTTGTTGCAAAAAAGTCCAAAAACACAACCTGAAAACTCATTCACACATGGAGATGCTAACATTTCAGCCATGAACATGCCTTCTGGATTTGTTTTTGTCTTTCACCTGTGTCTGATGGGGATATTCCTGCACTTGTTGGTTCCGCAGCTCTGCTAGAGAAGAACAACGGTTTTTGAAGTACATGTTCAGGCTGTAAGGATAGACCGCAGCTGGTCTGTCTAACAGTATGAGATAGTACCATTTTCATACATAGAAACTCTGTGGTTTTTATTTATATGCTGATATGATGGAAGTTGCTTGCACAGAACCTTTTATTTTTCTTATTAGAGAACTGTATTTGGTCTGACAGAGATGGAGTTAACTTTCCCCGTAACAGCCCTCGTAGTGCTGTGCTTTGTATTTGTAGACCGGGACAACATATTTAAGAAGAGAGAACGATGCTGTACAGCAATTGGGTGGAGAGGAGTGAGAACATGTGAGATAAACAACCCTGCAGACACCAAGGTCAGTGAAGAAGAAGGTGGAGGAGGTGTTCCAGGTGCTGGAGCAGAGATTCCCCTGCAGCCCATGGTGAAGACTACAGGGACGTAGATTGTTCCCTTGCAGCCCATGGAGGTTCATGGTAGAGCAGGTGTCCACCTGAAGCCCATGGAGGACCCCATGCCAGAGCTGTCGGAGAGCCAACACAGGAGTAGTCTCCTGACAGGACCCGTGACCCTGTGGAAAGCAACACACACTGGAGCACGTTTTCTAGCAGGACCTGTGACCGTGTGAGGGAGTCATGCTGGAGCGGTCCATTCCTGAAGGACTCTACGCATGGAAAGGACCCATGCCAGAGCAGTTCTTGAAGAACTGTAGCTTGTGGGAAGGACTTACTTTGGAGTAGTTCATGAAGGACTGTCTCTCATGGGAGGGACCCTGTGCTGGAGCAGGGGAAGAGTGTGAGGAGGAAGGAGCAGTTGAGACAGTGTGTGATGCACTAATGACAACCCCATCCCCATCCACCTGTGCCATTCAGGGGAAGGAGGTAGAGAAGTCAGGAGTGTAGTTGAGCCTGGGAAGAAGAGAGGGGTGGGGGGAAAGTATTTTAAGATTTGCTATTATTTGTCATTATCCTACTCTGATTTGATTGGCCATAAATAAAATTAATTTCTGCAAGTGTAGTGTGTTTTGCCCGTGACAGTAATTGCTGAGTGATATCCCTGTCCTATTTTGACCCATGAACCTTTTGTCATATTTTGTCTCCCCTGTCCAGCCAAGGAAGAGAGTGATAGAGTGGCTTGGTGGCCACCTGACATCCAGCCAAGGTAAATCCCCCACAGGAACCCACATATTATGACTTAATTTTGAAACAGAAGAAGAGGATGATTTTTCTAGGAAAAAAAATAATTAGCTGTGAATTGTTTATTCAACTTTAATTATCAGATGAAACTGAAATAAATCATTTAGTAAAACTCTCATAAATTTTAAGCTGCCTTGAAGCTGTAGACATTTAAATTTTCCTCTTTAAATGTCTATGTTTAATTAATAAGCAAATCTTCCATATATGTCATAAGTGGCTGGCTTCCTTTTATTTGACACTGTGGCCAAAGTTTATTGCTTGCTAGTGCAAAAGTGGAAGTTTACCATTCGTAAGTTAAAATAAACTGAAACTGATGAGCCTGAGACATATAATATGAACGGAAGCAGTACAGAAAACATGATTCTGAATCTTGCTTCATAAATAATTCATGATTTTTCTAGAAATAGTCCATGGTGTTTTAATGGTGTTTTGTAAGCCCTAAGGTTTTTATTACCATGAGTTCTATACTGCTGCAGTTGTAAGTTAGTTTTGCAAATATATAAAACATATAGTCAGAAGGGCAGTAAAAACAGGCATCTTACCTCACAGTGCACATTGTCTTAATTTAGGTTGTATTCTCAAGCATTTCTAATTAGCTGACACATTCAACATAGTTAAAAATATATTAGCTACTAAGTTCTAACTAGCTAGAAAAAAAAGACAAAAAACAGATAAAAAGATGGAGCTGCATCTGGAGAAAGGCTTAGAGCTGATACGGAATTGCACTAAGAATTCACCAGAAATAATAGATGCAATTAGTTTTAGGGGTCTTTCTCTTTATGTAATATACCTAAGGCCGAAGAATGACTTTGGGGACTTTTACTCCCCACTTGCTGTTTTACCTTCTTTGCATTGATTGTGATATTTCGAAGCCTAATTTCTATTTCATAGCTATGATTGAGCAGATAAATAGATTTGTGCAATGGCCGGTTAAGCATAAACCATTTCTGACACATATACTATTCACATTAAATTAAAATCGGATTCTTGCAAAAAGCTTACCATAAAAATTCATTGACTACAAACATTTTTACTAGTACAATTTTGTCATTAGAGCATTTTCAGAAATTAAACCTATAGGAGGGGTAGAGAAAAATAATGTGTTTTGTTGTTGTCGTTGTTTGAAATGAAGTTTTCCTTCCCCCTTTATTTGCCCAGTTCTAATTTACAGCAAGAAGGTAATCTGAAGAATCTAACAGAATTATCAATGCTTTAGGAAGTAATAGGAATAATATAGCACAGTATACTCATTTGAGACATGGAAAAATGAGAATTCTACTTAACCAGTGTATCAACTTTAAACTCAAAGATACTGAAACTCATGTCACAAGTCACATTAGGATTCGTGAAACATACTTCAATGACTTTCCAAATGTTCTTACCTTGGGAATCTATCTTTCACATGTTGTTCAAATTTATTCAAGACCTCACACGGTTTCAGATAGAAAGTTATAAAAGCTTTCCTTTTTATTTCACAGTGTTGGCAGAGAGTAAGCCAAACTTCGCACTCTCAGAGATTAATGTGAAGTTGTGTAGTAAAAACCTCATAAAATTAGTCTTATGGAAAGATAGCGTTCCATTCCATATTTTTCTTATATGTACTTGTGACCTAGATCTCAAAGTCAGCCTCCACTGATTTATGTGGTAGTGGCCTTGCTTTGACAGTCTTCCTTCTTCTTCAGTTTCAATAAAATTTTCTTATCTTTCCTTTACTCAGTCTCTCCTGCTTTGACAATTCTTCACTTCAGAGCATTCAGATAATTTTTTCCATTTGACTTACACAGAGACAATTGAGACACGCACACAGTCTACCATTATCAGAGTAATGCCTATCATTTTTAATAGTCAGTAAGACTCTTCAGACACTAGGAGAAGCTTGTGAATCAAACCTTAGACTTCAGTTCAAATATATCTTTTAAGCATATTCTTAAATTCATCATAGAATTGTAGAATCAGAGAATCATAGAATGGTTTGGATTGGAAGGGACTTTAAAACCCCGTGCAAGCTGGCCTTGAACACTTACATTCATCTTTATTAAGTAAAACGCAATAACTGAATTCTAAGAGCCTGTGATTTTACAAGGGATTGATTGCATGCCCAATACAAAAGGAAAAACAAATGCCTCAGCTTCTGAATTGGGATATTAACAGTTCAACTTTGTATATAGGTGGCTGGCAGGTGAGTGTTACGAATGTGTTATGAATGTGTTTTTGTTCATCACTGTTATCCTTCTTACAATCTTGGTTTTGCACCAAGATGCCAGTTACTGCCTGTGGGTGCTAATTATTGTACACCAGGAAGCTATGTTCAATAATTTGGTCTGACTTGCAGACTCTCCCACTGCTTGTTATGTTACGGCAATAAAGAACAGAAATAAGTGCATTCTCCATGTTCCACCCATAAGCATGGCTGCAGACAAATAACTCTGTCTTCAGGGCTAGTATTCTTTAAAACCCCCGAATCTTTGCACGTGATCATATGCTGCCTGGTTTAGAAATATGGTAGTTTATTCTGTTTGGAAGAAAAAAGGAAGTTCTATGCAAAATTACTTAGACAAAAAATATCTTAACATGTTTTCTGAACAAATAACATAATCTCTGTTTTATTTTCTTTTGTATGGAAGAAGAGGTGTCATGTAAGACAGACGGAGAAAGATACAGCAGGAGAGATGGGAGGTGAAAAGAATGAGGGCCAGTGTATAAGTCATCCAGGCTGATAGACAGGCTATATTTTCCAAAAGATATGAAAAACAAAGAGTAAAAACTGTAGCAAAATCTGCAAATGAGGAAGAAAGATAAAAATCAAAATAATATCAAAGCAATATGAACTTTCAGATATAGAAGCATGTGGGGCCTATAGTGCTGCATTCAGAGATAATGGGAAGTGAAAAGAGAGGGAAGATGGAAAAATCATCATGGAATAAGTAGAATAAAGCAGAACTCAGATGCCTATGTATTTATCTTTCTATTCACCTGGCAGTTCGAGCTCAACATAGGCAAAGCACAATTAAACCCTCACTCACAGTAAACACTACTAACAAGGTGGGTCTCAGAATTACATGGTCTAATTCCATACTCTCAGATGTGAAGAAGTGTCAGGACATTACTTTTTATGCTGTTTACTTTGTCCTTTTTTTAATTCCTAAAGCTAAAATTCTCTGCTTTCTCATCACATTCAGTATGAGAGCAGCTGACTGGGAACACCCAGAGAGACACTGCTCTCCAAAAAGAAGCCTCAACTGTTAAATTCTCTTTTACAATATATATACATACATACACAAAACCTTTTGATGATTTTGCAGACAAA
Organism: Pampusana beccarii; assembly: GCA_013399365.1. Lineage (NCBI taxonomy): Eukaryota > Metazoa > Chordata > Aves > Columbiformes > Columbidae > Pampusana > Pampusana beccarii. The sequence continues at coordinate 1,478,953 of VWYH01006358.1, forward strand.
AGCCCCAAGGGTTCCGCATATGTGTTATTATCAAACTGATTACTTGTGCTTCCCTTTCAGTTTGCAGTATTAACTATTACCTTTTGCATTTTGAGCAAACACTCTTTAGTATTAGAGTTTTATGGTCATAAATGCATTTGGACAATGCAAGAAAACTTCTTATCAATTTCCTTTTAATACGGTAGACAGAATGACGTATATTTATCAACAAAAAAGTTTCTTCCCATTCTTCCTCCAACTTTTCCTGTTTTTTAGCATCTTTTTGAAAACGACAACTCCAGAACATTTTTTCCATACTGCCTCATCAGTGATGTATAAAATGATGAAATTGGTACTCTTTCTCATTACTTTAAAATAAGTATGATGTTTAGTCATGTGGCTATGGCATTGCCTTAGAAATTCATGTTCAATTGCATGGCTAATTAGGGATTTCCAGAACACATCCTCCATTAACTTGCATTAGTTGTTCCTAAATACGTTGCTTTGTACCTGATCTTCTATAATTAATTTGGTTTGAATAGCTAAATTTGTTCAAATTCATTCAATCTGACTTTTCTGTTCTCTTTGCTCTTTACCTTTCCACCAGGCTTTTGGAATCAGGAAGTTCTTTGTTATTGTATTTTCTTCCTGGACAACATTGAAAACATATTTACTGCTCTGAAACCCATGGAAACCACACATTGATGATGATTTCTCACTGACAACTATTTGGAAGATTGTAGTCAGTTCTCAGATCTGTTTGACATAATAAATACTACATTATTATTCTGAGAGAGTATTTAAATAAGTATAAATCTCTTCTAATAAGTTTTATCAATGCCTTAAAAAGCCTGTGAATCTGTGTCTATGTGAGCTGAGTTTGATGTTTCTTAAGAAGGCAATGTTAAGGAAAGCCCTCCAAAAATATATGCTAAAAAAGATTAGAGATGAGAGAAAAATAATTTCAAAAGGGAAAGTGAGTCAGAATAATAACTGACAATAAAGATAGGCTGTATCTGAAAGAAAACCAAACCACGACATACAACTGAAAGCTAGGATGATATCTTTTATAGTTGGTTAGAGAGAAAAGAGTAAAATATTGTCCAGGTAGAAGACGCAGGTACAGTGTCAAGTAAATATATCATGGTGTACATCGTGGTGCATATCAGACAATTTGCAGACTGGCTTGAAAGAAGATGGAGTATCTTCTGGAATATACTACAGTTACCCTCTGGAAAATGTGTTCAAGTTTCCCTGTGTGGAAACCGGAGTCCAGAAGAAGCCTACATGGATCCATTTTTTTCCTGTTATGGAGTCAGCATCTGTATGGGACAAACACTGAAGTACCTAAAAGCATCTCTATTTCTGGCAGTATAGATGTTTATTTCTACAATCTAGAGGAGGAGCAGACAAATGCATATGGGAAAGAGGAAGAAGTAGAATACTAGAAATAAAAAAAAAAAAAAAATTATCCAGATGCTTTTAACAAGATATGAGTCTCCAAACATTAGTATTTTAATTGTCATTGATTTAAAGTAGAATGTATTACAGAATTTTCAAGGAGGCATCAGATTTTATTCCAGAAATAGCTGGAAAGGCCTTAACTGAAATGTGTTCCAGAGAAATCTGTAGAGATAAAAGGATAACAGAGGCCAATTTAGATAAGTAGGAACACAAAAAGTAATATAAAGTTGCAGACTCTTAATAAATCAAACAATATGCTAGTGGAGAAGATCAATACAGAAATAAAATTATATAGAGGCTAGTTCCAAATCAGAAAGAATGAATGCCTCTTTGGAAAACGCTGTATGTCAAGTAGTTATGAATTTTTCAAATATATACACAGTAAACAGAGTATATATTTCTCTTATTTTAAATATCAAGAAAATGGTTAGAGAGAAGACAAGGTACTGCCAGATCCGTCAATTCACTATATATATTTTACGGAATATGAAAGTAGAAAATCTCTCTGGTAAGAAGGATGTTCTTCTTTCAAGCTGTTGATCTCTTATTAATATGATCTTCCTTGTAGCTGCTAAAGAAAATATTTAAAGTCTTCTATGTGTGCACATTGGTATTCCGGTCCCATAAACACCAAAGATCAGGAATATGCAAAAGATGACATGGAACTGATTGTCTCCTGCCCTCTCTCTAGTCTCAGCGAATAATTCTTGTAAGAACATTGTAAGACCTCCCCTGATTCACTGCTGAGAAATGGAGTTCAATTTTTAAATGTGAAATAGAACATGCTCACGGAAGTTTGTTTATGTTAATTTAAGAAACATTGTAAATGTCAATGAAACAGCAATACAATAAAAAGAAATGGAGAAGATTAGGATTCAAAACAACATAAGATTTGTTCAGAAAACAAGGCATTAGGACATATCTATTCTAAACCACTGATATTCAGTATGAAAAGAAGAATAAAAAATTCGGAATGAAGAAACAAGAAAAAGACTTCAAGGTCTGTACAAGGAATTTGCATATTTGTATTAGGAAAAGGACAGCACGTTTTTTGTCATCTGTAAAGGTATATAATCACAGAATCACAGAATGATTGAGGTTGGAAGAGATGTCTGGAGGTCATCTGGTTCAGCCCTCTCTCAAACAATCTCAGCTCTCTCAGACTTTCTTCATACAAGAGATACTCCAGCCCCTTAGTCATCCTGGTGAGTCTTTGCTGGACTATTTCTAACATAGAACTAAAAATTTATCCTCCAGCTGAAATATTCTTTTTGGTCATTAGGACCACTTTCCAGAATGGTACTGACAATTTAGACAGAGTTCAGAGTACAAGAAAACAATCACTATCAGAAGAGTAGAGACAATGACATCTGAGTGGTTAACTTTAAGCAAAGAGTAAGATTTCACAGCAACTACAAATATTCAGGAGACTTAGGGTGATAAATGACTGCTAATTAGGAATAATGGACTGAAAGAAAGTGCAGCAAAAATTAGTGTGAAGAGTATAAAATTTCCTGACAAAGAGAAGTCTCCTAACCTCTGGGCTGCCTTTATAAGGCAGTTACAGAAACTGATTTGCTAAGGACTATTATTACTGCTCTGAACAAAATGCTATCAGATCTTGCAGGGATCACTTGTACATTAACAGTGCAATGCATTAGGTAATTTAGTGGATCTTTTATCTTTCTCTTTGATGACTGCGATTTTCATACCTTTCTCTCTGCTTACGGTAACATGTTTTCAAAAACGAATTACTCTTCATTATTAGACATGATTCATCATGAATACAGGATAGATGAAATTGACACATGTCCAGATGTATGTATTCTGTTACAATTTAAACAATAAAAAATGCAACAAAAGGAATTTGCTTTGGTAACAGTTTCTACCGCAGAACTGGTGAGGCAGTGAAATGTTAAAGAGAAAGCAGATTATTTCATAACCAGTAGAATCCATTGTACCTAGTATCCTACAGATTCCCATTCTTTGCTCTCTAGAAACAAACACCTTAGTATCAACAGGCCCCTCTCTTTGCAACCATCCCTCTTCAATGTCTATAATTATTCTCTGGTCTTTTTTAACCTTATCTCCTTCCTGCCTTTTCCTTCCGTCTACCTTCACAACATCTGGTCCAGCTAATACATGATCATATTTCTCAGGTTCCTAGTTTATATTCTAATCTCCCTGCCCCTCCATAATAGCAACAAGCTATTCCATGTCCACTGTTTCACCTCCCAGTAAGTCACACACCCTAACTGAAGATTTTTTCTCTTAAGTGGACAAGAAACTGCAGAGAGTGTAGGTATTTTGCAGCTCTGCAAGTGTTGCCATAGCTGGAACAAAGGCATGTTACTTGGTCACTTGCCTGCTATTGAATGCAACAGATAGTGACTGAGCTTTACATTCCTATCTCTCAGTCAGCTAAGGAGTAATGACTTTGGACATCAGATTATTACTGCTCCTGTTAATCTTTCTACCGGTATTTGCAAGAGACACGGGTCATGAAAAGTGCAGTTGATGCAAAAGCAGATACTGCAAGTATCCATTTCTGTAGGAATTCCATTGTAAGGCAGCATCAGATGTTCTCTTAGATTTAAATATCTTGTTTGAATCTTGTGTTGCCTTGTATTGCCTAAAGACAGATGTAGCATGTCCTCTGCTTAAAAGAGTACTTAATTCCTTGAATGAAAATGTAAACTCCTAAGGCAGTGAAACAAATATTTTAGTTTTATTATAGTGAGAACATTTAAACAAAAAGAGTTTGTGATAACACTTTATTATCCTAGCAAATGATCACTGTTGAAGATAGCTATAGAGATACATGAACAACTGTTGGAAGAGTGGGCTTATGGGAAGATTTTTTAGACACAAAAAATGCAAAAGGCCAATTTTTTTCATCCTTCATACTGAAGGTCTAAAGGTATGCTGTTTAAGTCATGTTTCCTCACTGTTGTTTTTGACAAATACTATTCCCCTAAAGGTGCACTTTTAGTGAGTTGCTTCTGGTATTGTCTGTAGGAAGATCAGTTATTTCCACCAGGACTGGAGGTAACTCTTTGGCTCACTAGAATCTTTTTCCCATGTTTGCACTGTGTGTTTGCCACACTGCAAGGAATGTCACATAATGAATACTACAAGCTTTTTTTTCTTTCTTATTGTTGCCAAGGGTTTAGTTTCTAGTTGTTATCATATTTCTGCTCTGCTTTCTCTTCACTGAGCAGAAGTATAATTATCCTTGTTGCACTAAGGGTTAAGAAGTTCAGTGGAGCAACGATCAAGTGTATTATTTTAGCAGACACATTTTACATGAGTGTCTGGATAGTACTGAATATGAGCTAACATTTACATTATTTTCTGGTGCAAGGGTGATACTACCTATCAACAGACCATTTCTCTGTGATGTAACATGGCTACAGCATACTGCAATCAGCATTTCAGTAAGAAATCCAGAAATCAGGACTGGATTTTTATCTTTTTCACGAAACTTTTTTGCTACAGGGAGGATGCCAGCTTCCTTGAAAAAAACAAAAAAAAACCCCAACCAACCAACTAAACAATACAATAAAATAAACAAAAAACCCATAAAGGATGTTCTTACATTCTTGGAAATGCTTCATCATAGATATTTTGCTCAAAGATGTTACAGTTCATTTTGTTTGTTGTCAATCTTTAATTTCTACTTAGAAATAACTATTTTTCAGATTTAGTTAATAGGTAATTTTTATCCTATAACAAATTAAAAACTTCTTTAAAAAAAGGTTTTAATTGGTCGTTTCCTTTTCTGTTTCCAAGTCTACAATTCCTAAACCTAGACATTGGTCATCCTACAGCCTCCTTTTTGTCAAGGAATTGCAGTGGCTTTAGGTCACTTAACTAGAGAAGAAAAAAAAAGAATTTCTTTCTTCAGAGAAGAATTAAGAGACATTGTCTCCTTTCCAAAAGAACAAGAAAAGCAGGTAGAAAAAAACAGTTTTGTCATAAACTAGTTCTCAGAAATAGAATGGGATGAGAGGTCAGAAGTTGGAGGTGGTCTTGTTTAAATGGGTAGCTGGAAAGGAGGATGTCAGTGAACAAGAGTCCAAACAGAAGTCGTGTAAGAAAGAGCCTCTATAACAGAAGTCTAAGAAAAATTGTTTCTCTTTTTGATAATATTTCTCTTGTGTTACCTTACATTGTGTCCTGGTTTTGCCTGGGATAGAGTTAATTTTCTTCCTAGTAGCTGTACAGTGCTATGTTTTGTATTTAGAATGACAATAATGTTGATAATGTTTTAGTTGTTGCTAAGTAGTCAAGGACTTTCAGCTTCTCATGCGTGCCAGGTGCACAAGAAGTTGGGAGGGTGCACAGCCAGGACAGCTATCATAACATAATTACTCATAGGAATTCAGCTTAAAGAATAATAGAAAAATGCTTAGTCTTGCACCACTTCTTTTTAGGTCATTCTTTTTGGGCATAGAATCATGGAATCCTTTGGGTTGGAAAGGACCTTTAAAGAACTCTGATGCCACGGGGAGGGACATCTTTCACTAGATCAGGTTGCTCAAAATCCTATCCGACTTGTCCTTGAACATTTGCAGGGATGGGGCATCCACAGCTTCTCTGGGCAACCTGTTCCAGTGTCTCATCACCCGCATTGTAAAAATTGTCTTCCATATATTCAGTTTAAATCTGTCCTCATTCAGTTTAGAAGTTCACGCCCTACAGGCCTTGGTAAAATGTCTGTCTCTGTCTTTCTTATGAGCCCCTCTAAGCACTGAAAGGCCACAATACGGTCTCCCTAGAGCCTTCTCCAGGTTGAACAACCCCAACTCTCTCAGACTTTCCTCATAGGAGAGGTACTCCAGCCCTCTGATCATTTTAGTGGACCTCCTCTGAACCCACTCTAACAGGCCCACATCTCTTAGCTCCAGGGGCCCCAGAGCTGAACACAGTGCTCCAGGTGGAGTCCCACAAGAGTGGAATAGAGTCAGAGGGTAGGAGGGAGAGTGGCCTGCTGGCCATGTTTTTGATGCAGCCCAAGATACAATTGGCTTTCTGACTTCAAGCACACATCACTGGTTCATGTCCAATTTTTCATCCACCAGTATCACTGAGTCCTTCTCTTCATCCCCCAGCCTGTATTGATACTGGGGGTTGCCCTGTCCCAGGTGCAGGGCTTTGCCCTTGACATTGTTATACATCACGAAGTTCTCATGGACATATTCCTCAACCCTCTCAAGGTTCCTCTGGATGACATCCTTTCCCTCAAACATATGAACTGCACCACTCAGCTTGGTGTCATCCACAAACTTGCTAAGGGTGCACTCAAGCTCACTATATATGTAATTGAAGAAGATATTTAATAGTATTTGTTCCAGTATGGGCACTTGAAGGACACCATTTGTTATTGGTTTTCACTGGGACAGTAAGCCATTGACTGTAACTCTTTGAACACAGCCATTCCATCAAATCCTTATCCATCTCTCCAATTTAGCAGCAAGGATATTGTGGGGCATGGTATGAAGGGCCTTTCAGAACTCCAGGTAGATGACATCTCTAGGTCTTCCCTTGTCCACTGATGTAGTCACACCACCACAGAAGGCCACCAGATTAGTCAGGCACAGTTTTCCCTTTCTGAAGTCATGTTGGCTGTCACTAATCATCTCCCTGCCTTCCGTATGTTTTGAAATATCTTCCAGGAGGATTTGTTCCATGATCTTACTGGGCGCAGATGTGAGACTGACTGGACAGTAGTTTCCAGGGTCCTTATTTTTTACCCTTTTTAAAAGTAGGCATTATGTTTCCATTTTCCCAGTCACCTGGGACTTTGACTGACTGCCATGACTTTTCAAACATGACGGAGAGTGGCTCAGCAGCTACATCAGCCAATTCCCTCAGGACTCTGGATTGCATCTTGTCAAATCCTATGGACTTGTGCAGGTTCACGCTCCTCAGACGGTCACAAACCTGATCTTCATTTAATATAGGAGTGGATTTGTTCCCCAAGTCCCTGTGATACCACAAATCGGCTAATTAAAAAAAAACCCTTCTAAAACCAAAATTTGCAGTTTTAAAAGTAAGCATCCTTCCATGGCGTGCTACCAACCCCAGGGGATCCATCCTTCTAGTGATGGGGAGCAGAAGAAGCTCCAGGTTATACACATCCAGATCATACATATTGGTCACACTTCCAATAAATCCTTTGCATATGCATTACATTCCTTTGTTATTTGGCTTGTAACCTGTTTGTGCTGGTGTCGCCACCTCAACTTCTGAGAGCAAGGGCATTGTCTCCTACTCTTGCTCATCTTAACAAATACCATTCTTGTGACTTAACGCCTAATAAGTGCCTAAAATCTAACATGTGAACCTTATTCTTATTAACTTAGTAAAGGCCTAAAATCTATGACCCTTATTCATATAGATTTATTTTATTACTAATTGCTGATTTTAGGTATCACCTGCCTTGAGGTTCAAGGACTTAAGGGATATGAAAAGCGTGATTATCAGTGAAAACTAAGGTAAAAAAATTGTTCAATATTTCAGTCTTCTCCATGTTCATCGTCACTAGTTCTGCTGCCTTATTTCTTGGGATGAGGGGCTGAGTACCTTTTATTTAATCTTCCTTTTCTGGCCAATGTATCTGTAGAAGCTTTTCTTATTCTTTGCATCCCTTATCAAATTCAGCTCCAACTGTGTCTTAGCTTTCCTGATCCCATCCCTACACATCAGGTCAGTTTTCCTACATTCTTCCCAGGACACATGTTCCTGATTCCACTGCCTATACATTGCCTTCTTACACTCTAGTTTGACTAGTAAGTCCTTACTGAGCCTTTCTGGTCTCCTGCCTTCCTTGCCTTACTTCTTACGCAGAAGAATCAAGAACTTCTGTACTCTAAGAAAAATGTCCTTAAAGAGCTGCCAGCTCTCTTCTGCTCCTTTATCCCCGAGGGCATCTTTGTCTATGCACTATGAAAGCTACAGACAGCTTAAAAATGTAAATCAATTATTATTCATAAAACACAGAAAACCAGATAGGATTTAAGGTATTTCTGTGCTCATCAGCCCTGATAAGATAGCCAGGAAACTTTACTGGCAAGGCTGTCCTTGAGATAGAAATGTTTCATATCTCAACCATCTGAATTCTGCCCGAGATTTTACCTTTCTTACTTTTCTACAGAGTTTCTAAAAACTCTTCTTCCACACAAATTAGCAATTTACTCAGAAGTCTGAGTCAGGGTAAAATTATGCTGGTTTAGTGCTGGGCCTTGGATTCTTGGGACACAGGCAACCAAACTCCCCAAGGTGATGGAAGCTGGGGGAATTTACAGAAGGAGTAACAAGGAGAGAAAGTTACAGTGTTAATCAGAAGTTGAATGTGTTAACTTCTTACATTAGGTGGTGCATTCTGCTGTTTCTCACTGAAAATCAGGCAGTGCTTTTTGTCCAAGGTGGTTCTTGGATGCACTATTGAAAGCAGAACAGAGAAGAAGTTTCATCTTTCCCAAGTCTGATTTTTAAAGTAAAAACTTTACTATTCTAAACAGCTGTAAAGACAACCTCCATCTCTTTGTTTCACAGGTACGAATATGAGATCTACTAGATAGAGCTAAATGTGAAATCATGCAAATTTGTGCATATATAATATCAGGCAGGGCTACAGCCTCACCTAGATTTTATGAAAAATATAATTCCCAAATGAAGCATTGTTTGGTTTTTAGTTCTATAAATTTCTGTTTGTTGACTGGTATGAAATCAACATACAGATTCATAAGAGGAGACATTCAATAGTATTTCTGTAATTATTTTAAAAGTTTGCTTTACTCAGTTTCAGGCTTGATAGATACCTCTTACAAAACCAATGCCAAAATAAAGGCAAAGGATCTGTTCAAACTCTAATTCATTTAGAAATATAGACAGCTATCTGGGTACTGGGAATTACACTTTTAATTGGTGGAGCTTCGTATCAGAGAGAAAGCACTGAAGAAGGGATACTGCAGAAGCATATGTTCTGTTAAGGTAGTTAATACTTCCCAACTGCAAAGATAAAGCGGGTTTCTATCAAGCACCTTGAGCTAGAAGTGGTTAAAGAACATGACACCCATCTCCCAAACTTACAGTAGTGAAGGCAGGATTGTTCTCATTCAGTTTCTGACAGAAAATGAAGGGACTACAGAGAAACACTTTTTTTTTTTCAAGGACAGGCTGAAGCACTTTAGTATTTGTCTTCATAAAAAGGAGAACTCTGTGAGAGAAGGAACTACGCTGGGTCTTTTACAGCTATAGAAAATCAGTAGTGATAGTGAGAACCTTACAGGAATCTCAACTCCTACACTCCTAATGGTTTACTTCCTAATTTTTTGAGCAGCTGTGTTGAGTGTGAATTGATGACTATACTATGGTCATTGAAGGGCTTACAACTGGGATTTTGAAACCCAGACACAACGATTGGATCAGGGTTTCAGATTGGTCTTTGACTAAAACGATGCTCAGCGTTACTTAACTGATTTCCTGTTTATGTGAGCACTTACTATGAAAATTCTTCTTTTTCTTTTTGTTGAAACATATGCAAATTATGAAGTCAGTAATCCTTTATAAGCATTTTCCATGTTTAGACATAAATGGTTTTCTAGATGAAAAGAGCAATTTTGTTCTGCTGGCCAGACCAGAAAAAGAAAAAGAAGCTGATTTTCTGCATATTTAAAAATGGAACATTGTGTTTTGTAGCTGTTGTTTGTTTACTGTAATTGTGTTAAAACTGGGCTGGATATCCTGAGGCAAGGACAAGAAAGCGATTTATTTAGCTGATACAGTCTCTAAGAGGCCAAGTAAGTTTCACATCTTTTGTGAAGTCTTGAATTAAAGTCATGAATTTTGTGCAGTCTGAATTAAAGATACATGTAAGAAAAGAAGTACTTATCTGCAGTCTTCTTAAACTCTTTTGCACGGGGAAATGAATACTGCCCTAAATATGCCCTAAATATCTGTTTGAAACAAAGAAACAAAAATTCACCTATCAGCATTCAGTGAATATACTGTCCTTTTCCAGGAGTGATGAGTAAAAATAGACATTATCACCAGATCTGTTATTGCTGAGTTTTTCATTTTTTTTAAGGTGACCCTCCATTGACTTCCACAAATTGTAAGGTTTTGTAGTAGCTCTTATCATAATTTTATAAATGAATCATGGTAAAATTTTATACATATACTTAGATTTTAAAATTGATAAATTTTATTCACATTTTTATATGCTCAGAGCATTGGAATATTTGTTATTCAGGAGTGTCAATTATTCTATCAGATGAAGCCTTTTCCATTTTGGCCTAAAGAAAAAGTAAAAAAAATCTAAACAAAACCAAATCCCTAATCTTAATTTCTGCTGTTCACTTAACTACCATTTGAGCAACACACAGCTGAAAGACAGGAGTGCACTTCAAGTGGTGATCTAATCCAATCCCAGGCATTAATTCTGCATCCCTACAGTCACTGTCAGAGACATTTGACTAATCTGCCCCTTAAAAGTGTCTTGTAAAGAAGACAGATCAGCTCTACCAGTACATCAGTACCCTTTCCATCATATAGATTTTTCCTGTAGTTTTCTACAAGCCTTCACTGCTGTTTGTCATCAGAACATAGGTGTTGTCAGCCTCTGCTCTCTGCTCTGAGAAAGTATGGCTGAACTCCTCATGCTCTAATATCTGATTTAAAACAGTATGAGAATGGGAATGAGATTTTCAGCCGGGATAATAGAATAGAAATTCGTATCCAGATAGCCTCATGAGGGATTAATCTGCCTAAGCATATCTGTCTAGTGTCATTATTGATGCCCTAATAGTTTTTGAGGCACCTGCAGATGTTTGAAAGATAAAACACAGAACTTAGGGAAGACCTGTGGCTTTCTTGGTGGCAGCGGGAGACCGGACAGAATATAATAAGGTACACAAAATGTATTAGAAATCAATTTTTAGAGAACTGAGTCCTGCCTACAATATCTAAGTGTGTATCTACTCATGAGACTGGTAATCTAACTTAATGGAGTCAAGACAGGTGTCTACTTTATCATGAGACCAGACTACACTGACTGTATTGGTGATCTCCACTAATTATGGTGAGATCTAGATGCCTAGCTCATACGTAGACATAGGTATTAAATTTATTTAAATTTAAGTGAAACAAATCTTGCCCCATTTATCCAATTGTCTTTCCCTTAGGTACATGCTAGTGAGCCTGTGCAAGTCACCTGTCTTTGAGACCACTGCCTAAGATTTCACTTTAGCGTAAATCCCAGGGCCCAAAGTAGGATTCTTAAGCTAAAAAGTTTATCTTTCATGTTATCAGGAGTCTATACTTTATGAATGCCCTAAAAAAGCCAAAGCTAGTTATGGTCCGTATATTAGCGACAACTGAAAATGATTATAAGTAATGTTTCTAGTTATTCAGCTGGACTAAGGACAGCCAATATTCAGAACCTTGCTATGCTTGTGAAAGGTTGTAAATGTGGCTGTAGGTTTTTTGAGAGAAGTACCTAAATATTAATAGAAAGTGCAACTTTCCAGTCTGAAAACAACGAAGTGCTTGGGTTTTGCACGCCTTCAGATGTAAGAGGTGTGAGTTTAGATGATTCCTACAAATCACCTGAAATAAAAATATCACGGGTGAAAATGGATATTATCTTAAGGCCCATTCTGTTCATCCTATTGAATAGCTGGTATTAAAAACCAAAAACTGAATTAAGGAAAATAACATGCTATTTTGTCCTGACTATGATAACACCTACGTGACTGTTCATAATAGTCAATAGTCCAGCAATTCTCTCCATCTCTTCTGAGCAAATGTAATTGTTGTTGCCAGGTAGAAGCGATACCTATTGTATACCTTATTTGGTGTCTTGTACCATGAGAGAGTCCTGTTCTCTTGTAAAAAAAATTGCAAAAATCCTACAGAAGTTCTTTAGAAACTGCCTGGAAGGCATATTAAAAAAAATGCTGTGAAGAATTTGTTGTTTAATAGAACTAGTTGCCCTTATATTACATAAAAGTGTGTATAGAACTGCTCAAAAGAAAACTTCTAATAATTTAAAATGTAATTTATGCAGGACTGTTTATGCTTGACTGATAAGGTAATGACAGGATTGATAAAAATGATAGCAGACATGCTTTTAGTTAAAAATGACTGTGAACCTCACAGTTTATTGAAGTAAAAGGGCTTAATGGTTAAAAGAATCCTAAATAGAGCAATTATTAAGCCTAATAAAGTCAGTCTTGCTCCACTACACAATATGAAGACCATAAAACCCCCTATTAATCTACCTTTTTGTATGTTTTTATTAACATGATTATCCAAAGAGTGGAGTATCACTGTAGGCTTAACTCCAGACATACATGATTGTCCTCTGCACTGAAAGAGTGGATAGAGATGTAATGAAACTGTGGCCTGAATGTGCCTCACTGTACTTAACAACTAAAAATTACTATTCCTCTCACCTGTGTACAAATCAATGAGAAAAATATAATGACTGTAACCTACAGAGACAAAAAAGATGTCAGAAATTCTTTAGTGTTAGAAGCTCCCACTGTAATAATTCTGAGATAAATTTGACATTATATGCATGGCTATGCAGTTCTGTGGTGGCTGATACAAGTTAATTTTGGATAACTATGCAATATATCCTTTTCATTTTTAAAAGCATCTCAAGGCTCATTAACTTCAAACAATTCAGCCCAATAATTTTAGACAGCGTTTGTAACAGTTTGAAAGATTTTAAAATGATTAGGTTTTGTAAAACTTTCAAATACATTACTTGGTTAAATAATGTACTAATTATATTTGGTCTGAGAGGAAAAAAAAAAGTTCTGGTTTCTTCCACTGCAAATTGTATGGATTTCCACTGATGCGAAAGAGAATCTCCAGCTCAAACAGGCCAACCAATTAGACTCAAAATTTTACAGTTACATTTATAGGCATCTTAGAAGTAAAATTATGAGCAAAAATCAAACATATAATTTCAATGACAATTGTCAGTATTTATTACCTATTATTATTGATGTGCCAAATATGTCCTGTATAAAGATATTTAATTATAACTTTATGTGATTTTTTTTCAAACTGTCTTCAATTTTTCCTTTATAAATCCACTGAAACTCGTAATTATTCTAGCACAGTAATAAAGGAAGTTTCTGTCAAGTTCTTAATCTTTGACAAAAAGAAAATTAAAAATATCTTCTTATTTATCAACTCTAGAAGAGTATTTCTTGGTAACCTCATGAAAAATATTGGTAACAGATTGGCTGGGGCCAGAGGTAGGTAGGCTTTGCATTTGTGGGGATCATGCAGTGTCACAGCACTTCCTACCATGTGGAATGATGTGTGTACCATCCTCTAGAGAAGAACTAACAGTAGAAAGGGAACTCTACAGCACTCTTCACTAATTCCCACTTTGTGCCAGTAACTATGCCTCTACTACATGCATATTACTCCACGTTCATCTTGCATAAAAATTATACATACATATAATTATGAGAAAAAAAAAAAAAAGAAATTATTAGCTTGCCTCTAAATGTTTGCTGACTTGCATTTTTAACGAGTAGAGCTTGTAGCAGTTTTGACATGTCAGTCCCCTTTTTATTCTTCCATTTAACTATTTCTGATTGCACTTTACTCTGAAACTATGTATGATTTAATCACCACAAGAGGTATCTGAATAATACAGTGGCAAGTAGTAGCAAAGGGTGAGACAATTAAACATTTCTCAAAGACTACATTAACTAGTAATAAGAATATTTGTTGAACCAGCACAATTTTTCAAGTTGGTAAAAGTAGTTTAAGGTGCAAGTACCATAATCACGATTTATAAAATTCAGTGGAGCAAATAATTTATGACAATATCTTAAACAAATCTATCTAGTGTCCAAATTGTAGCAGTTTAAAATAAAGGTTTTGTATTTTTTCTCACTTCAGTACAGTGGAATCAAGGGTGCCTTTGAGGAACGTGAGAAAAGATCTCTGAAAGCGCATTTCGCAGTTTAACAAGAAATCATCTTGTGGACTTGGTGTAGTCCCAACCCCAAACTGTTCTCTACTTAGATGTATTACAAAATATGTCAGGTAGCTTCAGACAGAGAGGTGGCAGTAAAAGTAGAGTGAAAGGAATCTGTAAAGAGGGGTAAATATGCACAAAATCCTTGTAGTTATAGCTACGTTTCTGCTGCAGATAAGAATGAGAACAAAGTACTAGAAGCAGAGATGGGGTAGAGAGGGAATGATGCTTCTTCCTTTTCTTCCCAGATACTAGGTTAAATATTGAGTATTATGCTACTTCCCAGTCTGACTGCAACTTCTCTATGTAGTACTAATTAATAAAACAAATGTTTCAGCTTGACAACTGAAGTCATGGAGGTCTGGAGAAAATGATAAGACAAAAGCTGCCCACTAAAATATGCACAGAAGAAGGATAGCAGAATGAAAAGGGTAAATCTTCTTTATAAAGAAAGCAAGATCCTTTCCCTTATTTTCAGCCTAAACTTACTTTCTACAGACTTTGCACAGAAGAGATTGTCTTGGCAATAGGCTTCGTCAAGGGGCTTTATTAGTTTGGTGCAGATTAGGGAAACTATTTAATTCAAAAGTCGTTCACAATTCTCATCTTCTCTATGAGATAACTCTATTGTCCAGGCTTCCTTATTTGAACATATACACTAGGGAAATCTATTTTTCTGTATAATATCATTGTGGTTTTAAATGTTTATACATTCATAGATATTCATCATGCTAGCAATTTAGACTAATATTTTGCATTTCCCCTTTTGGGAATATTAAAAGTTTATCATGCTTCATGGATCACAGTCATAATGACGCTTGATAAAAATTACTGAAAGAGAAACCTGAATAATTATTTTTAATTAAAGTTTTGAGACATGAAAAAGAACTTCACCAGAACCATCATGTGAGGACTCCAGATAAATTTTTATAAGAGATCTAGTAGACATGAGTCTTGTCCCTTTGAAGCGTGTTAGTTTATAAATCTTAAAATCTCAAAATACAATTTTAGGGGAAAAAAGCTTTTCACACTGACTTGCTATGTAACATTTCTGTTGGGTTTTTTATGTCAAGCATACTGTTGAAAAGCAAAGTTATGAAAATAGAGAATTAAAAGCACACTATGTATATATCTATAAAGAGGATCTGTCTTTATCTGTAGCAGGATAAATACATAACTGGTATATTCCTCTAGTTGCAATTTTTTTGGACGACTTATGTTTTAAAAATAGTTTCGAATTTTGAGTCTTGAATTTTGAATTTGGGCTTTCACAGAAACAAAAATGATACCTTAACTTTTCCAATTTCTAACGTGTCTCCGACAGCTGATTTACCTAATGAGCCTAATTTTGTATTTATTTATTTATTTATTTATTTTTCCTCACCCCAAATGGCTGAAATGGGAAGATCTTTTTTAATGATGAGGTAGGTATTCTTCTGAGAAATTATTATGGTGAGAAGAGTGACCCCTAGTTCCTTAAACAGCCCTTGGAGAATTATCTTAAAAAATGCGAGAAGAAATACAGTTTTCTATTTGAAAACAATTTTGCTTTCTGTTTGGTTTGGTTTGTTTTTTTTTGGTTGGTTTGTGTGTATGTTCTCCTTTTCTGCAATGGTTTCTGCTGTATAGCCTCTTAATATAACCATACCTCATACAGAGACTCGTGATTTTCTGCATTGTCAAAGGCCTTTAATGGCTTCAGTAGCATCTGTGATTAGACACTGACAAGCAAGTAACCTCTAATCCATCAGGAGATTCTTCAGCATTTAATCTTGGAGTCTTTAAAACCATTAACTAAAGTTCTAAGTTATCAACTTCCAGAAAGTTATTGAAATTCCCCCTTCTATAATCACTACTCTGCAAAAGAACCAAGCTTTCTGGGTATGTGTGGTTTTCCTCTGCCTCCACCCTTCACCCTCCCCATCATTGTAAGCACACAGATTTGTCTACTTGATCATTATTATTTATTGCCTTTTTTTTTTTTTTTTTTTTTTTTTTTTTGGTCAGGCTGCAAGAATTATAACTGTGTTTGTCATGGACTGTTTGTAGAGCAGAGATTTTTCAAACATCTAAGAGTTCAACTGGAGTTGTTGAACAATGTTCAACATTTATATACAATAATCTCTCTGTATGTTCAGCAGCAGATCTTTATTAATCTATGTAATTTCATTCTTTGTTTAATTTATATTTGTCATTTAAACAGTACCTATACTAAGTACTATGTAGGAAAGTTCAGTGTTGGGAATCAGGTTGTTCTCTGACGCTAATCAAAATGTAATTCAGGCAAGCTGCCTTTAAACCATGGTATCAACATTCAGTTTAATCTGGAAGTGACTTTATTCACCCTGCATCAGCTACATGGCTGGAACTTTCCTGTACCAAATGTCATTGAATTGATAATAGTTATTCTGAGGACTAATAGCTAAGCAGAACTACTGCAACAAATTTGTCATATGGAGTTTAAGGGATTAATTTAGAAAGAATATTATCAATCTGATAATTGGATTAATTTCATAATTTGATATAATCCTTTTTCTAAAAAACGGATTGTGTCACCCTCCTGCCAAGACTTGACAGACAGCAACAGCTAGAATAAAATTTAAGAGCTTGCTTTTAAAACATCAGCTCAAGAATCTATCAGCAAACCTGGGATAATTGTATTAAGCTTTTGGTACTCTAATAACTAAGTCTCCCAAGTGCAGACATGAATTACAGTTTAATAAATAATATTTTTATTCGATAGATATACAAAACACTAACAAACAAAAAAGTAAATAAACATGGCAATAATAACTAAGTCTTAGTATATAATCATAACTGCTTCATAGTCTTTCCTCTGTGAAGGCAGGCAATAGACCATCTAGTTGACCTGCCTTTCCTGCAGTAACCTTCACTTACATCTTAAGGTTTTGAAAACCTTCTAGTGGGAATTGCTTTCATTAGCTGTACACACACACATAACCTCTTCTACCAGAAGTTCCTTGTTCTACTAGGAGATACTACTGCCCCATTCCTTATGCTGCTCCTATGTCTTCTAGCTATGGCTCTATCAACTCTACACTCTTCCAGCCCTCTAAAAAACTCCAAAATATGTACTAACATTTTCACACAGTTGAAAATAAAAAGTGCTATTATATTTAAAATAATATGTACAGAATTGGAAAATAAGTTCAAAAATAAACACCATCTCCCATCATACAAGAGGTATGCGCACAACTCCTTCCATTTCCTTGTAGTTTAAGGGAGACTTACAGAAAAGCTGATGATTTCTTTGCCTCTTGGACTTTTGCATGCCAAAACCATAAGCTATTTCTCTAGGCTGAATGACAGCTCAGCTTACTACGCCTAAGTAGAGTTAGGTGGCTTAGATTTCCATGTACTGCTAACATCGCAAACACTCATATGCTATGGCTGGCTTTTTAACAGTAATGCCTTTCAAACATAGTGATGCAATACAATCAAAGCAACCGTGTGTAAGGCCTACACAGTGGCCTTTCCATTTGTTTTGTTCCCACAACCCCACCTGTCACTCAAGCTACTCCCTTTTTAGAGTTGTCATCTTCTCTGGAGTTCTCTGAAGCCAGGTTGGAGGATGGGAGGGTTTTGCACACAGTTTATAATAAAGCTCAGCCAGGTTTACATGTAGTTGGTACTTCTGTTGGTCTGAGACAATAAAATCTGTAAACTGGAGTGCCCTGCAGTGAATGTATTCCCTTTGCCAGGTGTAAAGAGTGGCTGACAGAAATAAAAGGCAACTTAATATTCCACGTGTGCATTGAGAAATATTTCATGCAGAGATAGAGAAATACCACTGTGAGCCCCTAACCCCTCAAGCAACATTCATTCGCGACAACCAGTTACTGAACATGAGATGGCCAGATTGTAGATGCATAGTTGAAAGTCTATAGAGTATACATTTCTCAGTGAGATAAATCAGTGCAGTCTTCATTTAAATAGTTGTAATATTACTCTAAAAGAATAAGGTGTTGTTAGTTCACCTGAGTCCATTTTGGTTCTTTGTAAGCATTTGGAAATCATGTGATTACCCCTTTTCCAAGCTGAAATAATGGTCTTTGCAATCACTGTCCATCAGCCTGCTCTTCCAAGTAGAATCCTTAAGATTATGACAAGTTGCGATGTATAGGCCTTTCTAATCACACCTCTACAAACTGCTTTTACAGATTACGTGAATTACAATGGAAAAGGCAGAGTTTAAAAAAAAAAAAAAAAGTTGACATTTCTGCAAAAGACCCGTTGCCTTTCATCATGAGTATATTTTAGGAGATTCTGTTCTTTTCCCATAATAAAATATATAGGCCTGACTCACTCTTTTATGGTTTTCTGCAAGTGTATTTTTGGTGAATTCAGTCCAGTACTTGTATAAAGTCGGAGTAACAAAATGAAGGATCGTAGTATTTTTAGTTTCTGATCTGCCAAGTTGCTTTCCATCCTTCAGCCAAATTTAGATGGTTTGTCAGCTGAATCTGCATTTTTAGTTGCAGTGGCAGATGTAATGAGAGCTATTATCGCCTCTCAGATATGACAGCCATCAGCTGTCAATCCTCTTGTGTGCTTATCGTATACTGAATATGAAGTAAGTAAAGCAAATGAAAAGGACACTGTTAAGGCTTTTGGCTTGAGCATATCTATCTAGAAGGTCAGTTCTTGCCTGATGGTCAACGTCAAGCATATGGTCCAGACATTTCCCAACAGATTTTCTTGACACTGTCAGAAATATATGGTAGGTAGGTTCTTTTATACAAAGCTAGGACATCTGTTTTGCTGCTCTACATTTGTGTACTCCTAAACCAAAAAATCAGAAGGGACCACTGTGATTAGGTCTTAGGACAACCCTAAATTAATTCTTAATTAATTAAATTGAATTGCAGTGTACAAATAAGGGCAAAACTCCTGTCATCCTTATCTGTGTTCCTATAGGACATCTATGCTGCATGGAAATTGTTTGGCTTAGCATGTGCAGCTGCATGTAGGAAGAAGGGATCCAGAAAGAAATATCATGATAGATTGAAACATTACATTTTTTCTTTTTCTGTTCTTTCAGTAGGCACAAGAAAGTCATGTATTGCCAGTTTCTTCTGATAGTATTTTGTTTTTAAATAGAGAAACAGGAATAGTCTCTTTTCAGTAAAATGACAAAATGAGCTAATATGTTAAGGAAATATATAAAAATAATTCATTTAAAATCTCAGGTCAGAAGAAATGAAGATAGTATGATACTATACTCCTGGGACATAAGACTTTTACTAAAGAAAAAGATATTTTAACTAAAACAGCGTACTCCTTTACATAATGTGTCTGTATCAGTGCACTCACTCAGGAGTACATGTACATGTGTACTGCTGAACGACAAAGAAAAACAAACAACTGGAAATATTTATTACACCATTTAGCACCAAAGTCAAAATTATCTTGATAATCTGTGAGAATTTTACCTGTAGTCCCTCTCAGATTCTTTCACATATATTATCAGCATCCTTTCCTTCTGTGGATAAATCTTTTCTGCTTAGTATGAGAAGAAGTAGAACACTATCAGACTGGCAGGTCCCTGAAACTGCTTTCTAGAAGTTGCAAAATGCTTTAAAGAGAAAAAAACAAAACAAAACAAAACAAAAACAACCTGCAAAATCTCCAGTTTACTTATTTTCACCATTGGAAAGGAAGCTGATGGATAGGAATGCACAAAAGTGCTGATTGTACTAGTCATTAGTATGTACACTGTTAAGGGGCTCTTCCAGGAGTAGTGAGTTTCCCAGACATCTTTTTAAATGTAGAATAGATGCAATAGAAAGTATATTTATGTAATAGAAACGAAACCCCTTAACACTATATGCCTTTTCTGGTTAGTTGTTCATTCAATTTTGCATCTTCTACAAGTTTCCTGAGCAAAGATTTATCCTTACTCCTGCATCCTTCTTAGTCTGTTGCATTTTAATCATTTGCAGCACCATGAACACAGATGAAAAGTGACATCCCCAAGTAGTTTGTTTCTATCTACAATTTTTAAATGTTTCGTAACAGTGAAAGGGCATTTATCACATGACCAGAGTAACTTAAAACGGAGCATAGCGTTTGGTCTTATCCCTTGGGTTTGAAAAATTCAAAATGGTTTAACATTTTGTCTTGGCAAAAACTCCCACAAACCTCTCCTTTGTTTAGACTTCAGTCTCCATGGTGGCCTGTATTAATCAATATCCAACATGATTTCATTGGAATAAAAGGGAAACAGAAGCAAGGGTGATATTCATTTGGAAAAGAACCGTAGCAAAATATGGCATGTCATCACAAGAGTGCTGGATAGGTATGAAGTAGTTTTCAGTATGAAAAAAAGATCTAGTAGTAACAACTTTTGAGGTGTCCCTGAAGTTTGCTGACTCACCTAAACCAGCATTCTATGGATGCCTGACTCCTGTTTTTACTTATTCTCCATTATTCTAAATCAAGTAGTCTGGTAGATCATGAGGGTTCAATCGCTTTAAAAAAAAAAAAAAAAAGGTGACAGACTTTTACTTTGCTAACAGTTTCACCTTATTTCGGCAGAAACTGAAGACCAGAATGCTTGTGGAATACAACCATTAACATCATAACCAGACTTATCTTGAAAAGCAAACAGAAAACATCAATAATTATCAACTTTGAAAATAGACACTATATTCACGAAGAGGCAGGAAATAATTGAAGACTTGATGGAAAATTGAAGACTTGATGGAAAAAAACATCTGAGCTTCTTAACAGAGTTAACCTAGACTTTGCACTGTGGGCCAACATCTTTGTATTCTTCAGCCTACATTTTGCCTATAACTTGCCACCAGAAAAATCCCATTTTCAACTCTCTATGTAAAATGGAAGACACTGATGATATAAAGCTAAGAGAAAGAAATATTCTTGAGTTTCCTTAAAGATGTGGAGGATGTGTGCTGAAACACCATGACACTGTGTATGCCTCAGAGACAGCAGAATTCTGCAGTTATGATGATGTTGCTAAGGAAAGTTGAGATCTGGTCCTTGGTCCAAACCCAGAGGGCAACAAACTGTTTTGCAACCACACTGCTGAGGCATGGGCTTCTCTGTGGTGTATTTGTTCTGAAGAGAGCTCTTTAGGATAGTTTGAGATGATCCTGACAGTGAGCTGACAGTTAAATACTTTGTATAAGGGATACAGTGTGGGTATCCTAAAAAGCCAGTTCTGTGGTTAATTTTGGGCATGACCTAGAAAAGAAAAATAGAGGTATAATAGGATTGCTACCGGACTGTGCTTGTTACAAAAATATAATTCAAACTGAAGCAGAGTCAAGACCACGATTTCTAGCTGGAATGTCATTAGCTGCTGCTTGATATAAGACAGCCTGGAATATAATGCTTTATAGGAAAAAAAAAAAAATCTCTCTTCCCAGGTGTATTCTAATTAAGTTCTTCATTTATGGGGGTGAACATCAGATGAAATTCTTAATAGTGTGATTGCTGAGCTCACTCAGTATTCAACATTAATATTTTGTGCCAAATTGCTTCTTAAAGTAATCCGTTAAATGAATGTGACTTTTATCAGATAATACATTCTCTTGCATTTGAAATTGTAGTTCGGCAGTAACATAATTAAATCGAAACATAAAAATATTAAAATTGACAGTTAAAAACTATTATAAATTCTTTCACGTATTGCTGACATTGAATTCCTACTAAACAGATCAGAACCTTAACACTGGCTAACCCACTTAACGTTTTTAGTTACTATATGGATTCACAGAGCAGTGCTTATACACACGTGAGGTATGTACCACAGAAAATGACAGGTTGTTGAGACAGGATTATGTTTGATTTTCTCCAAATATGACTTCCTTTGTAGTGATAAATAGCTGTTTGACAAACAACATATTTAACTGTCAAAGTGTCTCTTGCTATTTTGAAATAATTGTAAAAATAATTCAGTACTTTAAGTATTATGAACCATTCAGATGATTTCACATTGATACAGCTTCCCTCAGGAACTGAAAACTATTTTCCAAATGGGTTCACGTTGTAATAAAGAACAGATTTTCTATGTAAAGTGATATTTATTTCCATATTCTGTAGAATGTGATGTGGCTAAAATTGCTTATTCACTGCTGGCATTTTAGAAAGAGGAAAAAGTTGCATGGGAATTCTTGACTAAATCGTGAAATATGTTTCAGTAAAAGTTTGCTGAAAATGTGAGAAGTGTATTTTCCAGGTTAACTAAATTTTATCCATTTATTTATTTATTGAAATGGAGGTGATAAGTTTAGAAATGCTTTGCTTGTTGTATGCGAAATCTTGTATGTATACCTCATGATGTAAATACAAGGACAGAAATCATACTTCCCATAAGATTAGTGAAAATAAAACATCTAAACCATTTAGAATTCTACTCCTTTACTACTACAATATGCCAAACATTTTCCAAAACTGTTATACAAAACAAGAAAAGACTGAGAAGATCAAGAATAGTCTATTTGTGAGATGTTATTGTGCCACAGAGAGGATGCTGTGGCATGCTTGGTTTATTCTGACATACACATGTTGCTCTAAATGTCCTTTCAAACTAGCCTGTCCTTTCTGATTTCTGCCCCTAAAAGAATGCTTGTAAATCTCATAAGAACTTATTCTTCAACAGATGTCTTCAATGTCAGCTTTTCGTCAAGAAACATCTGAGGCTTTGATGACAATTAATTTAGAGCCTTCTGAGTGTGCAGTTCTGGCATTTTTTGTCATCAGGACTTGAGTGGTGATGGCTAGAAGCCATCTTGTGGAATCACCTGCCTTGTGCCATGTCTTACTCAGGCAGGATTTTATTTGAAAACATCCATTTGGAAAACATCCACACTTTGGAAAGAAATACCTAGCTGTAAATGTTATCGACCAGGCTAATAGCAGTAGTAAGTTATTGTGCTGTATTTTTTTCCATGTGGGTGCATAAGGATTTATGCAAATGGCGAGAGATACATAATGCTACAAAAATTTTAGACATAGTGTGATTGAAGTGTTTGACACATGAAAGAGAACGGATATATACAATAGTGCAACTGCTTCAAGACTGAAGAATTCCCTATCTAATTTAAAACTTTTTTTAAAAATTCAAAAAATCATATGGAAATTAATGACATTGTTCAATAGAATTTTTCTGAAACTTTTGATTTTGTGTGATCTTGATATCTTGACTTATTAAAATTCTGGAGGAAAAACAATGTCAAATTATTAATCTTGAAATATGGAAAAATAGTCACTGACTCAAGTTCTTTATGGTGCTCATCACAATGATTTATGAGCATACAGAGGTGGCAGTCCACACCTTTGAAACAACATGATTCAACATAGATGAATGATAACTAAACTTGGATCAACAGCTACGTAGAACAGAGCCTGTCACTGTTCTCTAACCCTGAGGCCAAGTCTGAATGTCTCCATGGTACTTGGCTATGGGTTTCCCCCAGGACATATGTGATGACCCTAAGTAAAATTGTGTGCATGTTGGTTGGGAGAATCTACAGTAAGGGTAGCCTTAGCCCAACAGCTGCCAGAATAGGGACATGGTTTAGTGCCTGAGTCAGGTTGTGGTTGGACTCTATGATCTTGGGGGTGTCTTCCAACTGAAATTATTCTATGATTCAATCACTACAGAGGGTGTAGGGAGTATAAATTGATACAGTCTTGTCCATACTTTCTTTAGAGAGAAGTAGTTGTCAGGGTCTGAAGTGAGCCAGGAACTGTGCTATTCATACAGAATACACCTGTGAGAGTAAATAAAACAGACCAGAGGCAGTCCTCTGACCTTGTGCCTACATTGCTCAAACAGGGTGGTCATAACCAAGATATCTACTGAAAATATTATCTGTTACATGCAGATTTTGTCTTGCCTGATAATGGGTTCAAGACCACGAGTTAGGACAGGCTAATCCTGGATGAAAGGCAATGTTAAGAATTTAACAGTATGGAAATTACACACCAGTGCTAAAAGCGGTGGTCTGTCCCTGTTTAGTTTGCAAAAATATCCATAGAAACCAGGGGTAAGCTTTAATGGTTGGATGATTAACTTTCTGCGTTGAGCTGAAGCTTATGAGCATCCACAGTTACATAATACTGGGCGCTAAACCCTTTCCACACAATTTCAGTCACATACTTTCAGGTCTTTTGCAGTGAGGCCACACTTATCCCTGTCAGTTTGGGCTTTAGGCAGGCTGATGTATACAGGAAGATCAGATGGACCTACTTTAGTTAAGTGTAAACAGTTAGATAGAACAAATATAAACTTCTGTGAATTTTCTTAGTCTATTTGAGGGCTAAATCAAATATGTGAGTTTTCAGAGAAAATTTAAAATGTCCGTTTCTGACCTGACCCATAGCATGGTCAGATGTATACAGTCACTGTGGCTGGAAGTCATACAACCAAATGTGGATAGCAAAACATGAGCTAGGCATTTTAAACCTTTTGTAAAAGGAGAGATGAATAGGCACTATGAGGTCACTTTAACTGTCCAAACATAGACATCTTGGAGTATTTTAGAGTTTTAGGATGCTTACCTGCATAGGGCTGGCGTATGTCAAAAGAAGTCCTTTACAAGCTGCAGCCTTCAGAATTAGCAGATGATGATGAGACATAACATCTTAAATTATCACAAGTGGTATTAGATACCTGAGGTCAGGCATCTGAATGTGACCTTCCTGCACAAAATTAATCCATTTAGATTAGAAGGATAAATTAGTTATTGGATTCAAAATGATATTAGAATATTTGTTTGTAATGACTTGTTCACCGGTACCTGGGTCAGATGAATCCCAAATTTCGCAAAAATTGATGTGATAAATGGTTGCTGTGAGGCAGTTAGGGAATGTCCACCTTAACTTTCCTAAATTATTTTTGTAGACAATTTCTGAGTGAAAGCAATCAGATTTTAATCAGGTTTTTTTTTTTGTTGTTTTTTTTTTTTTAATAAAGAAGCTACTCGGAATGATTCCTTTATTTCTGAATCTCTGGCAAAAACTAGTTGTTCTAGTGACTTCATTGCATCTAGGTTTTGGACTCTAGTCTGGTATTACAAAGCTAAGTAAAAATCAAATTAAATCTTACAATTGCTGAAAAGATGCGTTATTGTATACCTCTTATGAATACTATTCCTGAATCACCATATACTGATTTCAGAGGGATTTTACTTGAATAAAGGTGCCAAGCCAGGGATATCTTGCCATCCTATAGTTTTTATGCTGTCATGATATCTTAATACGTACTTTTATGAGCTATACTGTATTCTCATTAGACAAATAAAAAATAACCAAACCAAAACTTTATTTACAGACAATATTTTTGATTCTGTCTCCATTCTTCTTATTTTATTCAGAGTGCTTTGAAATATGTCTACATTTTTTTCAATGAAATCTTCCAACAGAAGATTGCAAGATTGTAAATAATAGAATGTCATTTTTTTCATTATCACATGCGTATGCATTACCTTTTCTGCAGCTATATAATGTGAGGGTCATTTTATTTGACTCTCAGTGAGAGAAAAAGGGCTAACTCCTCCTGCCAAGAAACAAATTAGCTTTTTTACATTTTTTAATAACTGCACCCAGTTCCAAATGTCACCAAATGGCTATTAAACACCAAGCCCCTTGAACAAAAGTTCAATGGTGCATAACACACTTGATTAGATGTACTCTTTTCTGAAAGAGCCATTATTCTTAGTAGGCATATTTCATTACTGTTAATGTGAGTCTAAGTCTAGGGATCCATAACCTAATAACTCCATCTGAATTGTCTAATGTTACCTAGCCAATCTTAGGACAAGTCTTCTGACATTTGTGTGTTGTCTTGAGAGACTTTTGAGGCTGAAGAACCATTCTCAGTGTTCTCTATTGCTGTTTCTTAAAACTTAGATAAGTTGCACCTGGGAACGAAAAGGTTTTGCTATTTTAATGCCTACTTTGTTTTTCTCTTCAGTTGAAAGAAAGTATTCTCAGCAGTTTCCAAGCAAACACATCATTTTCAATTACTGCTTAGTATTGTGTTCTGTGCCTGGATTACTGAACGTCTTTTTTTTTTTTTTTTTGGTCAGTCTTTGCCATTTGCAAAGAGTAACATAGGTGTATTACTATGAGGACCTAACCTGTTATGTGTTGTTTGTCTACAAATATCAACAAAAAATCTCGATAAAATATGCTTTCTACAACAATATCAGATTGTATGATCTGGTTTTCTGCTAACAATAAGAAGTTTCCACAACTGAGAAGGAAGATTTGCTAATTTTATTGGAACCTTGATTTAAATATATTTCTTGATTTGTTAATGATCAAATGTAGAATGATTTTATTGAGCCAACCAATTTATGTCCTTGTATTTTACAACTCCTTAAGACACTCTTATTAGCCATTTAAAAGTTATACGTTGTTATGAGCAGTCACATAAAATTTGCTTTAAAAAGTAATTTGGCATCATGTGAAATTTACTACATTTCACTCACATGAAAATTTTGATAAATTAATTTAGAACCTTATAAAACTATGTCCTCTATGTAATAATATCCTTGGGAAATAATGCACTAAGAGATGAGAAAGGTAGACTCCAGCATTGAAAGGACATCTAATAGCTCTTCTTATACAGTAGAGCTTGCACAGTATTTGATTTTAAGAAGGCATGTGTGTACATGTCTGGATTCATGTGGCTGTTGCTATAGTACAGACTTTCCTTCTTTGGGTTACACTCAGCCTCAAAACAGAGCAAATTCAGCATGTTAGTCAAGTGCTTGTCATGAATGTGACTGACTTGCAATTTTCATGTTTCTGCAAACCTTTAAATGCTTTAGTAGTTCAGTCACCAAAGAGGCCTTGTATGTCAGCAATCATTGAGAAGTGAAATCTGAATATTTATGTAGATTGGGAGAAAATGTTACTGATAGAGAGAACGGCAATTTAAAATGACATCTTAGTCACAAGACTCTTTAATCTTCACATTTAGTTTGGGAGCTGGGGGGTAAGTTTATTGGTTCTAAATTAATTTTCCTAGCCTTCCTTCTAGGTTTGATTTTATTTTTTTTTAATAGAAAATCTATTACAGCTCGTTCATCTCACTTTCTTTAGCTTTTCAGAAAAACAAAAACCAAAACCACAGAAATCAAAAACCACAACAAACAGAAAACAACCAAACAAAAAACCACACAAAACCCCCCACCAAAATAAACCAACATAAAATAAATAACATAAAGAAATTGCTTAGCCTTCTATAAATTAAATGTAGAGAGAGAGACTACCATCTTTGAAGGTCGATAAGTTGATCTGTATAAACAGCTAGGGATGAAGGTGCCTATGTCTATCTGACTTAGAGTAGAACCTAAGGGCATTTATTCAGCTGCTTAAGAATAGTTGTCTAGTGCTATAAATGGCTAGTCTTGTGTTGTATTTGCCAGTTCTGCCAACTGTGATAGCATCTGCACAGTCTGGCAGTTATAACAAAGGACCCAGGGGACCTGTACATCTTTCCAAACAGACTCGTGGATGCCAAACTGTATATCTTAGACCTCTTCAATGGCCCCAGATACCAACAATTATTCAACTGTGGTCATCTCCTAATGTCAGCTAACTTGAAATCTTCTTGCTATAATTAAAAATGTTTATGCTGAGATTTGGTGTCCCACTGTGATGCCTCAGTTTTATATATACATGATGAAAGACAATCCTTTCCCCAAAATAAAACAACTGAAAGGATAAATAGAGAAATGCCAAAGTGTAGGATGTATTCTGCTTTCAGTCGACCTTGAAAATGTAGGTGGAGGTTGCTAACCTGAGCATTTTAACTTGCATGCTGTCAAAATTAAAAATGAGTACTTAAGACCATCTTCTACCCAAACTTGTCATATCAGTAAAATCATCAGCGAAAATAACAACCAGTCCTGTGTTAGTAACTTGTAAGATATCTGAACAGTTGCCCAAAGACACAGATATGGATAACAAGTTTAACATCAAATATCAGTTTAACAGAAGAGTGGTCACCAGAGCCACAATAAAGAGTAGATTTACTCACTTAAGTGCTTCCTCTTGAACGACTGAACAAGGAAAATAGTCCGTATTCTTAAAAAGAAAAATTAAAACGAACAAAAACCCCCAAACAAACAACAACAACAAAAAAACTCCTGCAAACCTCTATATTCCAAGGAAGATTTGAATTCACAGTCTGCTTTCTAGCTCGTTAGGCCATCAAGGCTGCACAAGGAACTTGAACTCTTTTTAAACCTTAATGAAAAATTGAAAGAAGATCATGTATATGTGTTAAAATGAATTATAATCTTACCTGTCCATTGCTTTTAATGTCATTCTAAGAATGATATTTTTAGGTAATACCACCCATTACAGTGCTATTTCTTGTAGCAAGAACTGCATTTTGTTAAAAATATTGACTTGGATATTTTTATTTATATTTACATGAAACTTCCATTGTGACAACTGTATATGTGGCATAGTATATTAGAAAAATAGGAACATAGCTAAGCCATAGTTAAAATTTAAGAGTTAAATTAAACAGTTATCTATGTATATTAGGAAATATGTGTCTATTTCCCTATGTCTCAAACTTAATTTAATGAGAAGAGAAAGTCTGAGACCTACGTGACCAGCCAGGTCCCTGTGAACAGCAGGCTAGAATCACAGAATGTCTTGAGTTGGAGGGGACCCACAAGGATCAGGGAGTCCAACTCCTGTCCCTGCACAGGACAACCCCACAGTTCACACCATGTGTCTGAGGGTGTTGTTCAGTCTCTTCTTGAACACTGTCAGGCTTGGGGCCGTGACACCTCCCTGGGGAGCCTGTTCCAGTGCTCCACCACCCTTCTCCTGATGTCCAACCTAAACCTCCCCTGGCACATCTTCCTGCCATTCCCTTGGGTTCTGTCATTGGTCACCAAAGAGAAGAGACCAGCACCTGCCCCTCCTCCTCCCCTTGTGAGGAAGCTGTAGACTGCAATGAGGTCTCCCCTCAGTCTCCTCTTCTCCTGGCTGAACAAACCAAATTACTTTAGCCGCTCCTCATATGGCTTCCTCTCTAAACCCTTCACCAAATTCATAGCCCTTTTCTGGACACTCTCCAGCAGCTTAATATCTTTTTTATGTTGTGGCTCCCAGAACTACACACAGTGGTCCAGGTGAGGCCACACCAGAGCAGAGCAGGAAAGTCACCTCTCTCGCCCGGCTGGCAATGCTGTGCTTGATGCACCCCAGGACACCATTGGCCCTTTTGGCTGCCAGGGCACACTGTTGGCTCATGGTCCACTTTCCATTGACCAGAACCCCCAGATCCCTCTCCTCAGAGCTGCTCTCCAGCATCTCGTCTTCCAGTCTGTATGTACAGCTGGGGTTGCCGTGTCCCAGGTGCAAAATCCGGCACTTGCCCTTGTTGAACTTTATGCAGTTGGTGATTGCCCAGTTCTCCAATTTGTCTAGATCCCTCTGCCCTTGAGAGTGTCAACAGCACCTCCCAATTTAGTGTCATCGGTGAACTTCGTATTTGCTCAGCTCCTGAGGCTAGATTGAAGCACAGTGGAGTTAGTTGGCCTTTTGGGAACCCTACAAAATATGCAAGGAAAAGGCTAGAATCTAGCATTTTGAGCATTTACAACAGTCTTCTGACATATGTATTATGAAATATTTTGTAATATGCAATATGTAAAATGAATAGCTTCTGCTAAGGGATGGAGGGAGCAAAAACCAGAGAATTGCTGGAAGTCACTCTTAAGTGAATGTAAATGTTTTAAGCCACTGTAGGATGATCCTTCTACATTGTGAACTACAATAATTTTATAGGAACGTAGTTAAACTGTCAAGGTTCTACTTCTTGATTAAGTATGTATGTCAAGTGCTTTAACCTTGCATGTTATTTCTAGAATAACATAATTTGACAGACACTAAGGACCTAATTCTAAAACTATTGTCCCATATCAGGTGGTTCTTATATAAGAATTCCCAAAGATATTATGGATCGAGATTTCAGAGCTCTCCTTAGTGTCAATAAAGTTTGGGAGAAGGCTTACAAGATGCAAAAAGGCAGGAAAATTATAATGAACAATGTAATAAAACACAATGGTTTATATGTGCCTTCTGTTACAAAACAAACAAAACAATAGAACAAATTAACTACAAAATAAGACCTGTAGAATTATTCTAAGCTCTTCCACTGCTTTTTCCTTATGCTTCCTAGTTCTGTAAAACTAGGACATCTCAGATTAGGCTGCATTTAGTATTTCAACGTGTGCAAGTTTACAATGCAACAATTAGGCCACTTGTGTGAATCTCCACATAAAAGGATGTGTGAGTTTCATAGTCTTTACAGAGGTTAACTGCAGTGTTTCGTATTACGAATTTCTTCTTCATTTTCTTTTAAACTGGACTCTTGCGAAATCTACCAACTCCAGATTTATGAGCAAATAATACAATAAAAACAAGTTGCCTGTGAGTGTTACAAGTTTTAATAGTTTTTTTTAGCCCAAGTGATGTTGTTACCAAATGTAATAAAAAATGGTATAAATATTTATTTTGGCTCTGGACTACATGATCTACTGTTGTCTTCCAGATGCATTTCGAAGTATTTATTCTGAGATAGGTGGATAGATGCTTTTATCTTCTCACCTCTAACTCTGTTATGAAACAAATTTAAGTAGACAGACCATCTGAAGGCCAGCTAAGTTCCACTGAAAACATAAAAAATAGAAGTATAAATTGCCTAGCAGTTCTATAATTCACAGAGAAAAAGGGAAATCTTTACCCACTTAAGTGCTGTAATGACTAGGCTCTACATTATTTCCATAGAACTTTATCCATCATTCATTCCTGTAGAAGATTGTGGAGCCAAAAACCAGAAAGAAGACATAAATTATCCCGAATCCAACTAATCTAGGAAACTGAAAGCAAGATCCCTGAGCTGCTGTTTTTGGTTTATTGTGGGGTTTTTTTAAACCTCTAATAAATAAGATATACAGTAAGCTGGCAGAGATCACAGCTCAGGACAGTGGAAAAATGTTTACCTGGAACAGGGGTTTGCAAAGCCTCATCTTGGCTGGGAAACCAAGGGAAGAAACATAACACTTTAACCTCATCATATTGCACATAGCATCAGAAGATGAGGAAAGAGGGCTTGCACTGCTTGTAAGCACTAATTCTACAAACATAGTTATCCTTTGGTTTTCTATAATTATTTTTCTATTACCTTTCTATCATAAAAGGAATTGTTTATTGGCTCTTGTAAAACATAAATTATTAAATACCTCTTAAAAACAAGCATGTTTGTATTCAATCAATACAACATATGAAGTGAGGTTTTCCCACTGTTTATCAATAAGTACTCATTAACAATGCAAAAAGAGGACCAAAAAAGCCCCCCTCCCCCCATAATTTTGTGTCAAATTACGCAAAAACTTAAAACTGGTATGTATACACAAACATGAGGTAGTGAGGTGGACTGGGAACTGGCTGAAGGAAAGAAGCCAGAGAGTCGTAGTCAATGGGGCAGGGTCCAGTTGGAGGCCGGTAACTAGTGGAGTGCCTCAAGGATCGGTATTGGGGCCAATATTATTCAATATATTCATTAACGATTTAGATGAGGGAATTGAGTGTACTATCAGCAAGTTTGCTGATTACACTAAACTGGGAGGAGTGGCTGACACGCC
>VWYH01006358.1:1511519-1533698 GCA_013399365.1 Pampusana beccarii
AGTGAGGGTGACGGAACACTGAACGGGCTGCCCAGAGAGGTCGTGGAGTCTCCTTCTCTGGAGACATTCAAAACCCGCCTGGACGCCTTCCTGTGTAACCTCACCTAGGTGTCCTGCTTCGGCAGGGGGATTGGACTAGATGATCTTTTGAGGTCCCTTCCAATCCCTAACATTCTGTGATTCTGTGATTCCGTGAAAACATAAAGGAGTTCAACAATGGCAGCTGCCTTCTTGCATATACATTTTTTAGAACAGAGAAGAAACATTTAACTCACCTTAATTCTTAGTGGGCCCAAGCATCATACTGCTCTTTTTTCTGTAAGTGCCACTAGTAACACCTGTTTTTCTCTGCCCGCTTCTCAGTTAACAGCACGGCAAAACATACACCCGCAACAGCTTTTGTCCTCCAGCATTTGAGTTTTTACCCCATTTGACAACGCTTTAGGTTATCCACTGATGTAAGGACCATGTTTTGCATTGTGTTAGGAAGATTAAGAGAAACAAACCATGCTAGAATATTTTCATTTTTACAGTTATAACAACTAAAAAGATATCTGAAGGGAATATATAAGACTGAAAGTATAAGATTTTCACTGAAAGAATGAAAGTTTTTCCAAATTATGGCGGTAGAACTAAAAACCTACCCTAAGGAGTTATCGTGGGCTCAAACAGGACACATACCCCAGCCTCTCTCAGCCTTCATGCTCTTTAACTAACAGAGTGCCAAAACACAAGGTCTTAGACTTTTCAGTCCTATGCAGAATTTGTTTCTTGGCTTGCACAATGAGAAAGATTGGCCTGCCCAACACAGGTTTAGAAGTTAAAGAATACAAGGCAAGAAATAGCCAAATCTGTGTTTGTAATTGTCAAAAGGGAAAGTAATAGAAATTCAAAGTCAAGGCAAAACTGTGAATTTGGAATTATTTTTAGCTACACATATTTTTGGCAGAAGAAAATCAACCAGTCAGCCAAGCCCTCATTACCTGAGTTAACAAACATGAGCCATCCTCTAATATGCACCAGTCCTGAGAGAGGGACAGGTCACAGTGGTTCTATTTCACTGTCAGGGTGCCTTGTGGGCCAGATGCTTCCCCTGGGGAGATATGAAATGGACTTGTGATTGCAGCTTGGTGTTTAGGAAGCAGGTATACACGCCATCATTGCCACTGATAATAAATATTTCTACTTAAGGAGGAAAGTCTCGGGTATCTTTGTAGAGGTGGTGTTTAAAACCTTGTGCAGGAGTAGTCAAAGACTTGTGTCCTCAAGCACGTAAACTTTGAGTAGGACCATTGACATCAGTAGAAATACTTGGAGTGCATGAAATTAATTATACATATGTATAAGTAAGACCAAGACTTTATTTAGCAGGGAGAGCAGTATGAGGAAACTTTCACTGTAGATGAATATGTGCTCTTTTATTAGTGAGAGGGCATGATTTTAGACTCCAAATCTAATGGCACAGCACTACAGTGATGTTGTTAGACTTGGAAGATTTGGTTGGATTAAAAATTTTGATAGGCCAGAGTAAAAGGGAACAGTGTTAACTACGTGATTCATTTTATCATAAATTAGGAATTTTTAAAAAGCACTAAACCATATTATCTCATGCGTGACTTACAGCTTGCTGTGGCTAGCTCTCTAGCCTGTTGGATTCCTTCAGAGACTGATATTGTATCTACTGAAACATCCACTCATTTTAGTAGGAAAATGATGACCCTTAGCCGATATATATTTATAAGAATGTAAATAAAATTCAATGCCAGTAC
Organism: Pampusana beccarii; assembly: GCA_013399365.1. NCBI lineage: Eukaryota > Metazoa > Chordata > Aves > Columbiformes > Columbidae > Pampusana > Pampusana beccarii. The sequence goes on from VWYH01006358.1 coordinate 1,513,289, forward strand.
TAACTTTAAAAGTAACTAATAATAGAATTTAATGCTTTTAAAGAGTCTAGTTCAAGGTTCTTACTCACACATTCATTCTACTGAGCATGACTGCTCTCAGAACTAAAAGGAAGGTAAATTAGTGTAACAAAAAAACAGAAACCAAAACCAGAAGTAAAAGTCATAGTCTAGTTGAAGCAAAAGAACAGGGAGGAGAGAAAATATTAGAAGAAAAATCAGTGCTTTGGATATTTTTGAGGCAAAAACAAGATTAGAATGATGATGACAGCTTTGTAAAGCATGTTTAACCCCTCTATGCTCATATCTCAGACGTGAAGTCCTATCAATTTTCCTCAATAATTTTATTCGAAATTATGCATTAAAGTTTGTATTATTTACTTTGTCAATCTCATAACTTTTGCTGAAAGAAATGGCATGCTATTGTGCTATCAGATTCTGTGTTGTATCAGTATACATTTATTTAGGTCATCTTTACAAACTTCTGTTTTTCAAGCAGAGCCTTTAGTGCATTCGTAAAGCAGAGTCTTAAAAATATTCTATTAAAATGGTCTTATTCACAATTTATTATTTTAGTCTCATATTGGTATACTGCAGTTGATGTTCAATACTTTGCTGTTGGTGAATAAACAAAACATTTTGTGGCAGTTTAAAATGACTTTGTTAACTTCAAAACCATCAGACACATTTTTTTAATAATATCTGTATTTTTATGACATGAAATAACTTTGCAACTTTCTTTTTATAGCAGTGAGAAGAATAAAAAGTGGTTTTATTTATGAGTCAATGTTTCCTATTATGCTTCTTATTCTGTAACAATTTATCTTCTATTGCAAACTGGAGAAGATAAAATGTGAAAGTAAGTTATATATTCAGTAAGTTAAATAAATGAAAAGTTACATATTTTGCTATGCATTGAAATACTTGAATAATTTCTGCGTTGCAAAAATTATACCGTTTGTGCAGTCCTACACTCCACTGGGAAAGGGCAAAACTGTAAAGTACTGCCATCAGTGACGTGGTTGACCTTGTACCCATTCATACCTAAACCAGAAGGTATTCTCCTTATATTTATAATTGAGATACAGATACATAAAAATGGTGAAATTATATATAACCTTGTTTAAAGCTAAGCCTGAGGAAATACTGACAATAATAACGTGTTATTTTTTCTTGATAAACCAAGTTGGAATTCAAGTCTCTTTTCTGCCCACAGAGGACATCACACCTCTGATAGTTCCGATGGATGCCACAGACATGACGTGGTAGACCAATGACTTCTCCATCAAAAAAAAAACCAAAACCAAAACAAAACCAAAAAGTCCGGAGTATCTAATTCAGAAGTGAGTGTCTTTTCCCACTCAGACAAAAGCATACTTTTCAGTTGGACCTCCATGTTTTGGTGTCTTTTTTTTTTTTTCAACTTCAGAGAAGCACAGACGTGCGAACGGACAGATTTTTTAGTCTGGGTATTCCATTACTTAAAGATTACCTCCAGACTCCCTCAGGATGACACTATGTTTGATGTAGAAAATATTGAATTTATTGCAATGCTGAACTTCTGTGCAAAAAAGTTGGGTGTTATGTTTGAGTTTCAGGTGTTATCCCCATTTGCAGAGATACCCAAATACATTTCTGAACACCTAAGCCTATGAAAGATATCTTTGAGACACCTGTTAGTGTGTACATTAACTTGGTTTAGAAACCCTTACTTCATTAATGTTTTCAAGACTGTCTCCCATAACATCTTCATACTGAAGCTGGTGATGCATGGACTGGATGAGCAGACAGTGACGTGTACTGAAAGCTGACTGTACAACTGGGCCTAGCTGGTCATAATCAGTGGCACAAAGTCAAGCTGGACGCTAGTAACTAGTGGTATGCCCCAAGGGTCAATACTGTGTCCAGTCCTGTTCAACATCTTCGTTAAAGATTTGGATGATGGGGTAGAGTCTATCCTCAGCAAGTTTGCTGATGAAATGAGAAGGAGGGACTGATACACCTAATGGTTGTGCTGCCATCCAACTTGATAGGCTGAAGTAATGGACTGACAGAAGCCTCATGAAGTTCAACAAGGAGATGTGCAAAGTCCTGCACCTGGGGAGAAACAACTCCATGCACCAGTTTATTCTAGGGGCAGCCCAGCTGGAAAACAGCTTTGCAGAAAAGTACCTAGGGAACCTGCTGGACACCATGTTGAATATGAGCCAGTAATGTGCCCTTGCTGTAAAGGCGACAAATGGTATCTTTAACTGCATTAGAGAAAATATTACCAGCAGGTCAATGGACATGATCCTTTCTCCCACTCAGCATTGGAGAGGCCACACATGAAGCATTAGTCCAGTTTTGGGCTCCTAAGTACAAGAAACATGTGGACATACTGGAGGCAGGCCAGCACAAGGCCAGAAGGATGATAAAGGGACTGGAGAATCTCTCTTATCAGGAAAGACTGAGAGAGCTGGGACTTCTTAGCCTGAAGAAGAGAAGGCTCAAGGGCAACCTCATCATTGTGAAGGAAGTGTAAAAAGAAGACATATCCAGGCTCTTTCCAGTGGTGTCCAATGACAAGACCAGAGGCAACGGTCAAAATCTGAAATACAGGAGGTTCCATTTGAACATCAGGAAATACTTTTCTACTGTGAGGGTGACTGAGCACTGTAACTACTCAGAATGGTTGTGGAGCCTCCACCCTTGGAGGAATTCAAAAACCATCTGGACATAGTCCTGGTAAACTTGCTGTAGATGGGCCTGCTTAAGCAGTGAGGGTTGAACCAGATGACTTCCAGAAGTCCCTTCCAACCACAACCATTCTGTGATCATGGTTTTGTTATAGTTCTCATCCAAGGGATATTGCAAATTCCAAATTAGTAGACTGTGTCCTCCTTCCTGTTTAGAAAAGTTATAGTCTGACTCAAATTTGTGAAATGTAAGTGAGGCATGGAAATGACCTTACAACCCTTGAGATTGTAAGGAAAGTATGTATTAACAGCACTGGACACACGGGGGATTAATTCCACTTAAGACGTGTGTAAATTTCCAGAAGTTGTGAGCTTGGTTAAATGATGTAAAGCGTTACATATTCATGAAAGTTCTAGGAACGTCTATACATACTCATAACCTGTCCCCAAGAAGGCAGTTCTTATTACAATGAGTTCCAGGAAATCATTTCCATAGTCTCCACCTTCAGCCCCTCCTGGTTGTGCCTGCACAGTGATCGTGAACCAGGGTCTTCTTTCTCTGTACAGGCTCACCTTTGGCCTGATGCGCTGAGTTGGCTGGGACTCAGACTGCTGAGTTGGTTAGAACTGGCGTATCTCCTGTCCTGTGCCCAAGTTTCGGTTATCTAGTTCACCCAAGAATGCACCAAGGATGCATTCAAGGTTTTGTGTCTCTGCAAGGCCTGTAAAGTCATCAGTAAACTTTTGTTTTTCTTATGAGAAGTTACACAAAGCTAAGCAAGGCTAGGCAATAGTGCTGTGGGTTAAGGGTTCTAAGTGCTTGCTCTCTAAGTGTTAATTACTTAAGTGTTAGTTCTCTAAGTGTTAATTAGTTAATTCCCTGTATCATAAGTACTTTGTACCTAGTAGTCCAACTTTTTGGCTTTGCAGAGCTGGTTGTCGTGGTACCAAAGTGTATCTGGCCTCAATTTTAAGATGTCAGGATATGTTAGTACTAAATCATGCAAGGCTAATTACCACTAAAAATTTGAAACTATATTTTCACCTGGAAACATGGGATACCAAAATAAACCTTACAGTGAATGACAACAGGGAAGAAATATGTAAAAAAGTTGTTAAAAACAAAGACTCAAAAGTGATAGTCATAAGTTTAAGTACTATGAACATTTCTTCATTTTTTCAGTCTCAGTATGATATGACTAGAATTAAGTGTGTTGTATTTTACTGGGATATTAATTGAATCCCTCATATAAAGAGAAAAAAAAATTGGGAGTATATGGAGGCTAGATATATTTGGGCATTCCATCTTTGGAGTTGTTTGTGTTTCTCAATGTTTTGATTTTATATGTGATTACGCTTTTATTTTTCTTCAGTTTTCAGGGCTTCCATATTTTTGCCTGTGTTCTTGAAAGAAAAACAAACGATATCCAAGACCAATACTAAACCAAAATATAGTTATTTTCATGTAGCTAGAATTTCATTAGAACTGAAAACACTTATATTATTGTTCTGTAAACTCTCTGTCTCTATGGTTTCATCTGGTCAGAAGAAAAAAATATATTCAACTTCACACACAATTTTTTACCATATTTTGCCCAGCAATCCCTGGAGAGAGATACCTAGTGGATCTCAAATAGACTCCAGGAAATTACCAAGATATGATAACCTCTGGCTATTTCTTCTCTGAGTCTCTAAACATGAATATGTACATGCATAGCAGCTGGAGTTGGGCCAAAATTCTGCCAGAAGGTGAACATATCATCCTATTGAAGCAGCTGTAACTTTTTTTTGTGTTCAAGAGAAAAACATATATTTACAGCATGTTTAAAACTGGCACAGCAACTTTAGAAAGAAATGTTAACTTTGACTCAGTTCCACAACAGGAGACTTAGTTAGCTGTTCTAATGCCTTAGCATTTGCCCATATTAGCTCAATTGCTTCCGATTATGTTAGGGACAAGAAAGGACTAAAATCACCTTTTTTATATGAGTCATGGCTAACGTGTTTGAAGAAAAATTTCAGAGAATCTCTGAGAAAAGAGATACACAAACACGTTTACTTACATAGCTGAAAACATAACTGAATGAAATTGCGGACACAGTAGATGCATGCAGTAGATATTTAAATAGCTGCATAACTTGAGAAATCACTTCAGACAAGAGTTTTGTATTCTTTAGAATAAATATACATTTTCTCATATAGTATATAAATATGATATCTCTAACATCATTTTCATTTGAAAGAAGAGGAAAACACACCTTGATAAACACAAGCACCAATGTATTTGCTGGTGCCTAAATGTTTGGTTAAAAAAATTCATCTGGAAGCTTAAATTCCAGGTAATTCATTCGTCAGTATCAAATACGAGAAAATTGAAAAGTAAATTTGTAGAATCTTACTGATATTTTCTTTTTTCCCAAGTCAATCTTATGGATTATTCATGTCGTCATGCACTTTTTTCTCTTTTCAAATTCTGTATTTTCCAGTCTTCTGAACTCCTCTTCAGTATTATATTTCAAGAATTCTGTTGTTAAAATAATAGCTATAAATGTGTAATTTTTTTGAAAATCACAAAATCTTTTAAAAATAAGAATTAATTATACCCATCCTGTGAGATAAGTGAGTGATACTGTGGGATCATTTTATTCAGCATGATATAGAACTAAGCAGCTGTGTCATGCTATGCATTAACATAGGTTAAGACAATTACCACTCATTCAAGGATAATGTTGGTATTACATATTATGGATGTAATAACAACCCCGAAGTTGGACAATGTGTTACCAATAGAAGTGGTCCAGTTGTAATTTATGGTCACACAGTAAAATTAATTTGTTTTCTGCTTCAGAAAGTGAAAATGTGAGATCTTTAATGACCGATAGTAATCATGATCTCTTTCATGCTTGGGTCTGGAGAACAAGTTTTATGAGGAGCAGCTGAGGCAACTGGGGCTGTTTAACGTGGAGAAAAGGAGGCTGAGGGGAGACCTTATCACTGCCTACAACTACCTGAAAAGAAGCTGTAACGAGGTGGGTGTTGGTCTCATTCCTCAAGTAACAAGAGATAGGATGAGAGGAAATGACCTCAAGTTGCACCAGGAGAAGTTCAGATTGGACATTAGGAAAAATTCCTTCAGCAAAATGGTTATCAAGCATTAGAACAGACTGTCCAGAGAACTGGTTGAGTTACAATCCCTGGCAGTATTCAAAAGACGTGACACTTAGAGACACGGTTTAGTGGTAGACTTGGGAGTGTTAGGTTAATGGTTGGGTTTAATGATCTCAATGTTTTTCTTCCACTCTAAATGGTTCTATGATCATTAGAAAAATTAGCATTGTTACCGCAGGAAGATAACGGTTGCACAGACTCCGCTGATTTTGGAAAACTGATAAAATCTAAAAGAGAAACTTACTGTATTCATATAGTTGTTATAATTCTCTCCCAGAAAGTCTTGTTCATTTTGTGCTACATGTCTGTCAGGTGTGAAATTCTTGGTTTCTTTTTTCCTCAGTGGGATAATGCCAAGAGTTGTTTGCAGCTATGCTTGCTGTATCTTTTTATTACATAAAGCAAGACTGAAAACGTATGACTGCCATGGAGTAAAAAAGTGGTGGGTCTTGAGATAGTCCTTGACTTATGATGGAGCTGGCCCTACGAACTTGCACTAGCACATGGAAAAGTCAGGTCTTCTGACCAGGTAGGTGTTACCATGGGCAGATGGATGGAAATTAGGATGAAAGACTTGAATACAAAGAGAAATAAGAATAAGGGTGAAGGACAAGATTGATATAATTTTAATCTGTTTTGAGGTGGAGGTATGCTTCGCTAATTGGAATATTTTAAAGGCCAGATGTTTAACCTGCAGGTATATTGTATTTATTGAGGCAAAACAGGGAAGGTGGAGAAGATATACATAGGAGTTAAAAAACAAAACAAAAACCAAACAGGGCATTGTATTCCATGTTGGAGTGGAGTATTCCAGCTTAAGAAAATAAAACGGTGAAGAAAACACTGATTTATATTAAGTTGTCCAGCTCTATCCCCAAAATTATCTGTTCGAAATACTAAATTCAATTTATATCCTCAAAATACTCCTTGGGCAAAGGTCCTCACCTCTAGTAATTTGAATACAAATAAGAAAAAAATTATTTCATCTGCACAAAGAATATTTATTTGGTTCTAGCTAATCACTGTAATTTTTGTTGTCAAAACTAGTGAAGATATCCAAGAAGAAATTAAGAAAATTAACAGAAAATACGACTACATTGTATTATTATCACCTGTAAGACCATCTTGTAGAGAAGTTAGCATCTAACCCAGTGATTACCATCTGTAGTTCAAACTCCTAATTTGCCATTTTGCCATTCTTGGAAAATAACTTTTATCTTTTTATCTTATTTTTCTCTGCACAAATAGATGAGCTCATATACACAGATCTTTTTTTTTTCCTACAGTACAAGTTTCCAAGATAGTAACAATGTATACAAGTTCATTATTTTACTACTGAAAGCAGATTAAAACTTTCAGTTTAAAAGATAAAACCAAAAAACTAAACATATTTTTTTCTCAGGCATTTTCACATGGTCTCCATCTTCATTTCAATGGAATCTATGTATCTTCTCAATTATCTACAAAGAGAAATCAGAAATTTGTTCTGGCAGCTGATGGAGCTAGGAGGAGTCACAGCACTCTTTATGAAATTGTCAGCAATGTTTTTTTGTGGAATATTAATCTTGGGTTTGTTTCTCTGAATTTTTCATCATTGAATAGTAAAGCAATTGGTAATTTGGTATTCTTTTTACAGCAGCATATCCTTTCTAAGAATATTTTGCATTTGTATCATGCATATCTATTAATATTGCATTTATCCTTTGGAAGTTTTGTCTAGATAAATTCTAAAGAAAATACTCTAGCTTGATCTTCTCCATTACTCTTGTAGAGGTAATTGCAGATAGCAGTAAGATTTTCCATTTTCATCTCCAGGATGAAAAACCCACCCCCTCAAACTCTCTTCCAATGTCCTGTGCCCCAGCCCAAGGGCTGTCTTGGAGACCCTCTGCTGGATCTGCTCCAGTCTGTCTGTGCCTATTTTGCCCTGGCCAGCTCAAAACTGAACACAGCACTCCAGGTGGTATCTCACAAGAACCAAAGAGAAGGAATGTCGTGGTTTAACTCTGGTAGGCAGCTCAGCCCCACACAGCCACTTGCTCACTCCCCGCAGTGCGATGGAGGAGAAAATCAAAAGGGGAAAAGTGAGAAAACTCTTAAGGTTATTGGTGACTGTCTGCCTCAGGAGGAGAGACGGGCCAACACAGCAAGTCTTCACTGTCTAAAGGTATTTGCCTGTAGGAGCCCAGTACTAGTCCTGAGGGCCCATTCCACTGCAATCTTGGGTCTGCCTGAATGATTTTTTATATATTTTCTTAAAACAGCCTGCTTCTTTCTCATTAACAACCTGCTTCATTCTCATTAAGTGCTGGCTAAACCAGCACAGAAAGCTGCAGAACAGTCTCCCCCACTGTCCCCTGACACAACAGGGCTCTTGTTTGTTTTGCAGTGACTGCTGGGTTTTTACCATATCTAAGACACAGTTTAAGCTAAAACAGTTTAGGCAATAGGCATAGACTAAAAGTCTCTCAGGCAGGTCCTGAAACACTGCTCTGCCCATGGAGTGCACAGACTGTGGGCTGCAGGTTTTTTACATCTCGAGCAGTGGGCTGGTTCCCACTGAGAAAAAGAAAGTGAGTGAACAAGAACTGTAATTTAGTGCTTACGATTTTCCTCTGGGACATCTGGAGTTTGGATTCAGCTCCGAGGGCTGATTAAGTATTTGAAGTGTAAAGTGCATAAATAGAAATTCTGGTTGTAAGTCTCCTCACGCAGAGGAGAAATTAAACCAAGAATATCTCATGTCCTGGATGAGAGTCCTAAGCACTAAATCCTTATCTAAAGGATGCTGACAACTCTTCTGGCCTCCTTCTTCGGGAAAATGGTAGTAAAGTCTACTTTTTTATGGTGCTCATTCAATAAACGTATTCTGCGAACAGTCTCTTGCCTGTGCTCCTCTCAGTCACCCTGAAAGTGAAAAAAGTGGAAAAAAAAAGCAGCTTTTGTGGATTCTTGTGGAAGATGTATTCTTATGGAAGATGGGCTTGATCTAGAAGACATCAAATCATTACTGCCAATTTCAAAGTGCCTTTGGACAAAAAGATAAGCAGAATTTTGGGTACGTGAGGAATTAGAGTATCCCAAGGATTAATATTCTTAAGAGGCTTGAGGGTCACGGTACAGATTTAATTATCTGTATGCCACCTATGTTTGTCTCTGGACATTGTTTTTTTCAAATTACTTGAGCACTGAAATATTAATTCCGTGTATGGCTAAATATTTGTGGATATCTGTGGCTGCCTCTGAGACCTTCTCACCTAGGAAAACAATGCTGCCACTTTCTTCTTTTTTTTTTTTTACCATTGATACATGAATGTGAAGACTCTTGTGTGTGCCACTAAGAGGATAGTATTCTTCTACAGTGTAATATGCACACAAAATGTTTAATAATAAATGTGAAACAAATTGGCATGTGGAAATAGTACTTAGCGATAACTACCAAACCTACAACATTTTGAGACTATGTGCACTGTTATACTAGTTCATTTGAGTGACATGATTGCAATTCAGCTCCTTTCAGGGCCTTGCAGGTTTTCATTTTAAATATGTTGCCTTCAATACTCAGGAACCTTAGTCGTCACCATACTAAACCTTGTTGATTGCCAAAGAAACCTGTAATATAAACAAATCTTTATTTATTTGTTTGTTTTTATTCTAGGACATTTATTTAGTAAAAAGAATCTCAATTTATATTTTCGTGGGTAAACTATCTGATTTGCTTAGGTTGATGAGGGTTAGTCTAGGAAGGATTAAAGTGTCTGTTCACAAACACCAAAATATAATAAAGACTAACTTAACAAGGATCCATCTAGCCAGTTTTATGTTTTCTGTAGTGTTCGCACCCTTCATACCATGGCCCTAGAATTTACAGAGAACTGTTTGTTCTTGTCCACGCTCTTAAAACAACCTTTTTGCAATTTATTATAATATGCCCCTACAGTAAGTCAGCTCTTGTAGCCTGTTTAAACTCTGCACTTTCTCCTGTATCCTTCACAGAGTTGAGGGGGCAAGACCTGCAGAAATGTGGGCAGACCGTGAGTTTGTACAGCAGCATAATGTTATGGTTATGTTCCTTAATTCTTTCTTGATAATTCTTTTCACTTGTTTTCATCTGATTCTGCAAGCACTGAGCCAATGTTTTTTATTAAACACTGTCTTGCTTGTGAATAGCAATGGTCATTGCTAAGACCAGCTTTTAATATATGAAGCTGGAATAATTTCTCCATGCGTGCTACACCTCACATTAATCTGCAGTCATCTTCATCTACCATTTTATTGCCTTATAATGTCTCATAATGTATTTCATAATCTGCTGCATCCTTACTCCCTTGAATACTTTACAAAATCAGCCATCTTTCCACTCTTCACTCATCTTTCCAGATGTTTTTAGATATACAGACACATATAAAATACAGCTATTTTAATTTATATATATGTGCACACAGCTGTTTTAATATATATGTATGCATCCATATGTATATACTAAACAGCACTGAAACTATCTAGGTCACTTCCCTAGACATGACAACTAACATTTTACTCATATTCTCTGTTTTCTTGTCTTTCAACTAACACTTTTATCTATGTAAGGGGGTGGGGATACATGCCCCATTCAACCAAAGCCTTCATTCTCAGCTGGTAGCAGTGACACTGGCTCTATGACTTCAATCATAAGAACATGTGGGAGCATAACGTTGCTGCCAATTGCAGTGCTGTTCTTGGGTGAGAGTCAAGCACAGGTGACGCAGCTAATTCACCTTCCAAAATGTCTGCCAAGATCTGATTATGCCACTTGATGCCAGAGACACTCCAGCCTAGTTGAGCATGCCTCAGAGTACTTTATTGTATAGTATGGATTTATCCTTAGGTTGTTGAAAGTATTTTCAAAGTGACTTTAGATGCTGCAGTTTGCTACTGACTGTGCCTCTTACAAAAATTTGACCTATCGATTGTAATTAAGTCCAAGCATTAAATCAATTGTATAATTTACATAATTAGTCCATTTTTCAAAATAAGGGTTTGCTTATTGTGAGATGTTTCATTATTAAAATGATTTATAAAGACTAGCATACCCACAATAAAATAAAATACTTCAATATAATCTGGTAACCATGTGGCAAGGTATTGAAAGTTGCGATTTATTGTAGTTTACTGGCATATATGTACCATTTTCTCTTGGTTTATACACTAACATTATTGCATTTTGGCACAGATGAAATAACAGATGCAGTTGTTTTGGTTCCTTTACTTCCAAATATGTTCATGGTCAACAGTAAAATTGCACCACTATAGGATTTTACAGTTAAAAACATTTTAGCAGGATCATTCCCACAACACAGAAGGAGAGCAAGAGTAATAAATTCAGAAACTGACTATGGTTCATATAAAAATTATTGTTCTCTCTATATATTTTTTGTATTTATTTTATTTTATTTAGTATTTATTTTTAATTTCTATCCTGTTTTACAAAGCATATGCTTCTTGTAGTTGATAGGGTATGCTACATGCAATGTTTGAAAATGAAACTAGTTTTGAATCATCAGGGTGCGAAGAAAGTCACATTTAGGCGTGGAAAATCATTTTCATGCTCAGGTAACTCCAAAGTAGCTAACTCACATTTTTCTACACTTTCAAAAAAATAATCTTTAAGTTGAAAATGAGCATGGAAAAATTTAGCTCAAAGGGTTTCTGGTCTGTTTTGAAAGCTATAAACAACAGCAAGGAGTGCTTAGAAGTCTCTGCTCAGGATGATACTTTTGGTATCATATTACTATATGTACTAATTCTACATTTATTGATGGTAGATGTTGTGATCTCATTTTTTCAGAAAAATATAATGGAGGACAGAATCCATTTCCAAAACACACTTGAATTCTTTGTCCTAATGTAAGCACTTGAAAATTGTATGCATGAAGTAACAATGATGTTATTAATGTCTCATGAATCTCAAATAAATGCTGCCCTCTGGAAACTCAATCTGTCATCGTGCTTCATGTTTTTCTGGAATGCCTTTTTTTCCCATTTATTCATGATTTTTCAGATTTTCTACTGTCTAATCAGAAACTTCACTTTTCTGTCTTCTTTCCTACTCTCGTTTATACAGGCATACTTTTTTTTTTTTAAAAAACCATTGATTCCAGACACACTAACTAATATTTTCTTGGATTTATTCTTTAAATCTAACTTTTGGATAGATAGTAACTGAGTGTCAGTGCTATGTTGACCAGTACTGGCAGGATGATTTGTTTTTCACCCTTCTCATTGCTAAGCGTTTAGTATCATAGAAGGTTCTCAATAGATAACAGATAATTTACTTCCAGATATAAGGAATAAAATATTGAAATTTAGTAAAGAATTCACAGTCTGTATGAACTATTTTCTTCTAGGTCAGTGCTTGCAGAGTTCTCCAACTTCTCTCTCAAACTATTATCCTGCAGTAACCCAACTGATGTGGACAGGAACTGGTGTGTATCACCACAGTATTACATGAGAAAGATGCCATGCCTTTTCAAGACCTTTTATGGAGAGGTGGACTTTTCCCTCAGAACACGTCATCAGTAATTTTGAGAAGAGTGTTTGGGCTTTACTTTCCCTTGTTCTGTGTGTGCCTATTATCTAAGAGATGTTTTAACCTGCATAGGCCAAAAAGTTGTGAATATGTTAATGATGAAATAATACCTATTATTCTGTACCTGTGTCTGTATTCATGTCCTTATTCCGTTTTATTTGTTAGTATAGATGTAACCAGGTTAAGCACCAAATGCTAACTAACTGCTCAAAATGTCTTAATCACCCATGAATTTGAGCATGTGCAAATTTCACTAGTTTGCCTAGCCAAGCTCCTAGGCTCCTGCTTGAACTCTGTCATGAGTCAGTCTCAAAAAAAGTACCTCATCTTTTTTTCAGGTTTCTGGAATGGCAACATTAATTAGCCTTGCTCTGATTGGCCAACACACATAGGCTATGTATGCAATAGCAAGCAGTGTGGTGGAATAGATGTAGACTCACAGAGTAAAACAGTTGGTTCTGAGGACCTGATGTCCCCACTGCACAGCTCAGGTATTTACTTTTTGAATAGCTCTTGTCTGGTCCTATGAACTGAATATCTATTAGCAACTGGACCGCATTAGGTGTCCTTCTAGAGTGTGTTTTCTTGTTTCATTCAAAAAGGAACTAATTTCTGTGATATGAAACAAAGAATAGTAAGTAGGGGAAATTGAGACATTTGCTTCAAAATTATCTTGATGGGAAATAAAACTCAAATGTAGACGTATGCACAGCAGGCAGCAGTGAGTTCAGTGTACAGCAGCTGCACTGGTTGTTGATGCAAAACAGACAGATGAAATACTACTGTGTGACTTGGTAAAAGTGTTTTACTGGGAAAGAGTGACAGCTTGATTCTGTCCCCCACATTATTTGTTGTCACCCTCCAAGAAAACCCCTTGGCAGTTAAAAGACTAGTCTTGTGCACTACAGAATACTCTCCTGCTTTTTTTTTTTTTTTTCCCCTGTGGTGAATGATTGTAACTGTGCAAATATAAGAATAGGATCAAAATGAAAGCAGGAGGTCAGATATATCAATCTATAGTCCTAGAAGCTAAGGCACAGCTAGTGGGACATGTTTCCAATCCTCCATCCAGGTGTATCTCTCTTTTTCAGTCAAAGACTATGGCTCTGGGGGCCACAGGTGAAAGGCGTACATGCATTTGTTAAAAATATAGTTGTGTACATTGCATGTGACTTTGCGTGTGTGTGGGATAAATGCTTTGGAAGCTAGATGAGTGTGATTAGGCATGTAATATCTGTACCTGGTACTCAGGTGAGCACCTCTTTGCAAGCTGAGCATCAGGTCATCCTCAGAGATAAAGGAAGAAATCTCTTACCTGAAACCTCTGTCTGAACTGTGTTAATGTTTGAGAAAACTTACAGAGATATTATCTTCCTAGAAGTTTAAAATCAAAGCAAATGTTATAATATGAAATAAAAATAAAGAAGGTAGAAAGTGTTTGGCTTCTCTCTCTGAAATATTTACCCTCTCATGCTGGAGCAATCCATCAATTCAGTGTCATGAAGCAGAGATTTTTTCATCAGCCTGAACCTTTTGTCTTGTAGTCTGAAGATCTACTAGCACAGGAGATAGGAGGTTCAGTAACAACCTCTGGAATACCTCACTGTCTTCCTACTGTGTTTTCCACCCTTTTGTCAGAAGGTCTCAACTTATGATTCAGGATTCAACCATACACCGTAAACATAATACAAATTAAAGTATCTGAAAAAAAGAAATCTGGCAACAAATAAGTGTATATGCTAGCTTATGAACAGTCCAGATATTTTTATTTAACCATTTATTATACTAATATATAGAAGACAGAAGACTAAAAAATGTTCTTAGTATTAGTAAATTTTATTTCATCTTACATCTTATTTTCAAGTCTGACAGCAAGATGAATCTGCATTGAATATTCTTTGCTAGTGCCTCACAAACTAGATTATACTTATTTTTATTATTTAGGATTCAAGAGTATCTGCATTTCTCTGTAGTATAAAGTTTCCAACATTATTTTGAAAGCTCACTTTTTCCGTGGAATTAAATTGATACGCTCAGTAACTGAGAGACTGGTTTTGAGAGTATATTAGTTCTAATTTGGAAGTATAATTACAAATGCTGCTGGGAAGGTCATATTTCAAAAATAATGTTAAATCTCTCCTGTAGGAAAGGTCTTATGGTTTGAGAATCTCTTTCTTTCTACTTAACTGATTGATAATTCCTTACTATCATTATGAACACATGAGAATTGCCTGGTGGCAGAATAAAATATTCAAGGGTTTTGGAATCAACAGTTTTCTGTTACTTTCCTTATGAACTAAAACATGAAGTTGATAAATGTCAGTTCTTCAACTTTGAAATGTTTAAACAAATAAAAGAGATACAAGACAATGCCATGAACTTTGTGGGCTGGTGTTATAAAATGTCTTAAGATGGAAATTAAACAGTGGTCTTCCTCTTTGTTCAGAACAATATTTGATGGAAGGAAAATATAAATATATAAATCTAACTGTAAAATATTTCTCCTTGAATTATAATTTTAAGCTTCACACTATTTTTCAATTCCCTCACTGAACCAAAAAAACCTGGTTATATGAGGTATTTACAAAGATATTATCTTGGTACAGAACTCAGCTGTCAAAGTTTCATTTAGGGGAAAACTAGGAAACTTTTCAAACTTCATTTCAGATTCAAAAAGGAAAAAAGCGTGAGTCACCCTCTGTCTAATTATTCAGACTATTTTGATATAACCACGGCAAAGCACATTTCAAAAATTAAAATTCAGAAGAAGATCTGATTTTTTAAATAGAGATTTGTAGAGCAAAGTAAAATCCTAAACTGTCTTCACAGGGACTAACCTTTCTTAATTCAACCAAAACGTTGATTTATTTTCCCGAGAATTCAGAAATGTTTAAGTTGTCTTTCCAGTCATTAGTAATGCAGGTTAATATCATTTGTTTGAAAGATTATATATTCTTATCTTTTTCAGTCTTTCCTTTTTTCTTCTGAAAGGATCAGAAAGGTACCAAACATTACTTTGTAAAGAAAGGTGACAGAAAAATTCGTTTTTATTTCCAGAGCACTGAAGAAAATAGTCATCAATCAAGGGAACTTGAAGTTGCCTATTGATAGATGCGAAGCTGCTCCCAGTTCCCCAGAGGGACTAACAGAAGGAATAACACACTGATTAAACAGGTAACTGTAGCCTTTGTGCAAAGCTCAGGGAAAACAATGAGAGATTTCTATTTATCTTTCCATGATTTATATCAGGTTCTATATTTCTTGCCTCCTACATTCAATTTCTTTTACCAACCTGGAACACATGGGGTTTCTAGTACTTACAATATAAACTCCTGTTCCTGCCCTTTTTGATGACACACTTTATATATTTTCTGACTCTTTCCTAATGTTCAAAGATCTTTGCTCCTCAGGGCTTACACAGAAGGTGCAATGCTGAAAGCTTTTTGTAAGTAGCCTGTGAGATCTTCAGGGCAAATGGTTTTTCTTGATTCTGCCTGCAAAGCATAAAGCACACTTTCAACAGTATGAAAATAAATCTTCCCACTCACCATCATCCCTGTTAGGCACCTGGACAAATGTCATATTAAGTGATTGCTTTTGGCTTGCTCCTTTGAGGTTCTGAGTGCCTTTCAGTTCATGCAGAACTTCAGGGGAGGGAGTGAGGTTTCTCAGACTCTTGCTGAAAACAGCCAGGATTTCAAAATTGAGTGCTGTCCAATAACATTATGTTTTTAGGCTAAAACAAAAAATCCTTTATCTACATTTAAAATATTTGTGGTATTTGTGGAATTTAAATATTAATTTTAATCAGCCTTCTGTTTTTATATGGCAACCAATTACCGATGTAGTATCCTTTTGTATCACCTTTTTTTTCTTCCTTTCTGGACATGCAAAAGATGACTGAATTCACAGTGTAACATTCTGAATGCATGCATTGCAGACTAGTTTTTCTGGATAAATTAAGTCTTGATTAGAAATAAAATTCTTAGAGAGTGGCCAAATACTGCTGTTAATACAGCTGAATTTTAATAAGGGCTAATATGGGCTTTGCATAACATTCACGTTTCAGCTTAGAAAATGCTTTGACATTGCTCATGACATTGTGAAATCATTATCAGTGTATGTGTCAAGTTTTAGATCAAAAGTAAAAGAGGCAATAGAAATAGTAACTTTTCACTCACGGTATCCACATGACAGCATTCTGTAACCTGTGGATGATACAGTAAGCAGAAATCCTTTTATTTTCTATATCTTAAAAAAAGTATAGAAAATATTTTAAAATAAGATTTCAAGTACAGATTACAGAGCTACATAAATAGATGAATATATACTGAAATTAAGTGTTCTTAAAATACAATATAGAAATAGGTGATTTTTATTCACAGTTTTATTAAAGAAGATATCCCACAAGTCTACAATGGTTTCACAGTTTGGACTACATTCTCAGATTTATCAGTCAATCTGATGATCAGTCTAAATATCCACAATTACTTAATTTGTCCTAATGCTGTGAGTAACTTTCAGTGATTAAAGAACACCTTTGCACTTATGATAAGATCCAAATTACATTTTAACACTTAGAATTAAATTCTGAAAGACTTTAGATGAGTCAAAAAACAAAACCACAACCCAGCAAACAAAGAAAAAAAACCCAAAACATTTCTGCAGCCTTTTTTGCCATCTAAGAAGGCTTCTATTGAAAACTTTGAGAGAGACAGATGAATGTCTGAACAAATATCTTCTGTCTGAGAGTGTTTGGCATCTACAAAGTAGAGGTCCTCCTTCTAGGTCTCTTAAGTATGATTATACTCAGAAATACCATTAAGAAATACAGCAGTTGACAGTATCTATCTTTTTTCTAATAGTATTGATAGGATCTACACATTTTCATTCCCTGAATAGTCTTCTCAGTAAGAGGGAATATCTGATAGAACTCCAGTCCTTTTATTAGAGGGGGTAACTATGATACCAGGAATGTAAAAGAGCTGTTTGTCTAAATAAAAACTGAGGAAAAGCATGAAAGTATAGAGGATGGGCAAGCTTAGACTCCTATTCTGTGCTTCTTCTCTTCCTCATTTGCTGATGTGTTAAAAAAAAAAAAAAAAGGTCCCTGCACAGTTATTTCATCATCTCTTTTAACTGGGATGTAAGTTTGTTGCTTGCCTGTCAAGTACGACCCAATTCTAATTTATAGGTCTGCCAGCTGACACAGAAATAGTTTTAGAAATAAATTAATAAATTATGTTCTCTTTCATTTTTCCTTGCCTACTGAATCAGACAGGAGAAGAACTACAAATGTCATCTACCCGGACTTCTTAAGGGCCCTTGACATGGACCCCCACAACATTCTTACTTCTAAATCGACATCATATAGTTTTGATGGATGGACTGTTAGAATGATAAGGCATGGGCTGCATGGACCTGTTCTGGGACCAGCACTATTTAATATCTTCATCAATGACATACATAATGGGATTGAGTGTGTCCTCAGCGAGTTTGCAGATGACACCAATCTGAGCAGTGTGTTTGATTTGCTTGAGGGAATGGATGTCATCCACAGGGACCTTGAGAGGCTTGAGGAGTGAGTCCATGAGAACGTTGTTAAGTTCAACAAGGCCAAGTGCAAGGTCCTGCACCCAGGCTGAAGCAGCATACAATATGTATACACACCGGGAGATGAAAGGATTGAGAGCAGCCCTGCAGAGAGGGACCTAAGGGCACTGGTGAATGAAAGATTGGACATGAACCGACAACATGCACTTGCAGTCTAGAAAACTACTTGTATCCTGGACTGCATCGAAAAAAGCGTGGCAAACAGGTCTGAGCAGGTGATTGTCCCCTTCTACTCTACTCTCGTGAGACCCCACCTGCAGTCCTGCATCCAGCTCTGGAGCCCTCAGTACAGGAAAGACATGGACCTGTTGGATAGGGTCCGGAGGAGGCCACAAAAATGGTCAGAGGGCTGGATCACCTCTCCTACGAGGACAGGCTGAGAGAGTTGGGGGTGTTCAGCCTGGAGAAGAGAAGGGTCCAAGGAGACCTTATTGCGATATTTTGATTCTTAAAGGGGTCTTATAAGAAAGACAGAGAAAGATTTTACCAAGGTCTGTATCCTCTTTCCCCCAAAATAAGACAGGGGCTTCTATTAATTTTTGCTCCAAAACTTATTATGTTTTTACTTGTATAGCTGTCTGGACACTCTTTAAATTGACTTTTTTTGTGAACTGTAACTAGGGCTTATTTTTGAATTAGGGCTTATATTTCGAGCATCCTCAAAAATGCTGAAATATCATGCTGGGGCTTATTTTCAAGATAGGTCTTATTTTCTGGGAAGGTCTTATTTTTGGGGAAACAGGGAAGTAACAGGACAAGAGGAAATGGTTTTAAACTGAAAGAAGGTAGACTTAGATGAGATATAAGGAAGAAATTTTTTATGATGAGAGTGGTGAGACACTCGAACCAGCTGCCTAGAGAAGTTGTGGATGCCCCATCACTGGAAGTCTTCAAGGCTATGTGAGATGGAGCTTTCAGCAACCTGATCTAGTTAAAGATGTCCCTGCACATGGCAGGGGGGTTGGACTAGATGATCTTTAAAGGTCCCTTCCAACCCAAACCATTCTATCATTCTATGATTGTATGATTTAGCTAAGATAACACAATGCAAATACTTTCTCCCATAGACTTGTTCATATGTAGACCATATGAAGATTTGTGTGGTTTCTTTTGCAGTCAAAATATTGTTCTCTGATGCATCTTAATATATGTTTGTGGGAGTCAGAGGATGTCAAGTACAAAAGAGTAACAGTTAAGGGAAGGACAGGATTAATTGTGATATAAATGGATTAAGTGCATGTTTTGGAGTCAACTGGGAGAATGGAAAGAAGCAAGAAAAGTGATTGATGTTTCTTCCCACTGTGCATTCAGAGGAGTTTGAAGACCGTATCACTATTAATTTGCTACTAAATATACCACAGCTTCTAGACTTGTCACAGTAGCAAATTTTATAGGCTTGTTTTGCATAAGCAATCACTCTTATTCCTTTTCATAATACAGTTATGTATGTATGTATGTATTTATTTATTTATTTTACTCTCTGCAGGAGGTTTCAGGCAGGATCGAAGTCTTTAAGTGTAACATTTCATAGAATGATTCAGTACTCTGCGTATTGGTACTAGAATTCAGAATATTAATTTGCCGTGTTCTTTTATACTGTCCTTAACTAGTCCTGCTAAGCTGTTTGGGCATTGTTTGCCCCAGAAATTTCAGTCACAGCAGGGAAGGGAGAAGGTATTTCCCTTTCAACTGCATTTCAGAGGTCAAATACTAATACAGTTAATATGTTTGAGGGTGAAAGTTCCTTTATGTGATCTCTTCTTGCTCATTGAGGCCAATTAAGGGGTCATGGATTATCCATGGCCATTCTTCGCTGTTCAGAAAAACAAAAACAAAACAGGTGTCCCAGGACTTTAGATGCTGGTTTGGAATTTCCTACAAAAAGGACAATATTTATTTTCAATAGTGAGTATCTGGTTTTTTTCATCAAGAAACTCTCCATAAACTCTTTGCCCTCAAATAAATAATTAGTTTATACTGTTTCGGGAAATTTGTACACATCCATAATTTTGATTTAATTCTTTGGAAAGGCGTGATATGAAAAACAAAGGCAGAGAATTAGCGAGCAATAGATGAATACAATGGCCTTACGTGATTTACATCTTAAATCATAGAATCATAGAATCACAGAATGTTAGAGAATGGAAGGGACCTCAAAAGATCATCTAGTCCAATCCCCCTGCTGGAGCAGGAACACCCAGATGAGGTCACACAGGAAGGCATCCGGGCGAGTTTCGAATTTCTCCAGAAAAGGAGACCCCACAACCTCCCTGGACAGCCTGTTCCAGTGTTCCATCACCCTCACTGAGAAGAAGTTTCTTCTCAAACTTAAGTGGAACCTTTTGTATTCCCGCTTGAACCCATTACCCCTTGTTCTATCATTGGT
>VWYH01006358.1:1534315-1629670 GCA_013399365.1 Pampusana beccarii
TTTACTGAAGTCAATGTAGACCACATCTACCACTCTGCCATCATCTAACCACCTTGTTATGTCCTCATAGAAGGCAATGAGGTTGGTCAAGCACGACTTCCCCTTGGTGAAGCCATGTTGACTGCCCCCGATGGCCCTCTTATCCTTGATACGCCTTGAGATGGCACCAAGGAGAACGTGTTCCATCACTTTCCCAGGGATGGAGGTGAGGCTGACTGGTCTATAGTTACCCAGGTCCTCCTTCTTGCCCTTTTTGAAGACTGGAGTGACATTTGCTTTCCTCCAGCCCTCAGGCACCTCTCCCATATCTGAAGACTTGGCAAAGATGATGGAGAGTGGTCCAGCAATGACTTCAGCCAGCTCCCTCAGCACTTGCGGGTGCATCCCATCTGTACCCATGGATTTATGGATGTCCAGATTGCTTAATTGGTCCCTAACCCAGTCCTCATCAACTAAGGCAAACTCCTCCACTATCCTGCCTTCCTCTGGGGTCTCAGGGGTACAGGGCTCTTCAAGACAGCCTCTGGCAGAGTAGACAGAGACAAAGAAGGCATTCAGATTTGAGTTAAAGTAATCAATGCATATGACAGTTATCTTTCACATTATATATAAGTGCAACTCTCATGCATTTTAGTCCCATAATGGACAAATTACAGTCATTAGAATGTACAGTAATAGATGCCACAAGTATCAGTTTTGGTCTATTAATGCAATACTATACTAAGAATTAAAATGAATTTTCTGTTTTTTTAAATAACAACATTCCGGAAAAAAATACTCTGTTACGTAGTCATATTTCTTATTGAAAAATGTCTAATAATTTAAAGCCACCTATTGGTACATAATATCCACTAAGCAAAGACTATAGTGGCTGAGTGTGAAGGAAAATATAACTACTTTTCAATAAGATTGGATCATCAAAATGGGATTGTCCAGATGAAAAAAGTCACTAAATTTGAACTTTAGAGATGTCCTGACAAAACCTGAGACCTTCAGAGGGATGCAAGGAAGAAAAGAACATGACACTGCAAAACAGAAATCATATACTCAAGCTGCGAAAATTGCAACAAATTTAATAAAGTATTTACAGTTTGTAAATTGTCTACTGTGGTTCATCATGTAGCTTCTCTTTTAATGAAATAGGGAAGATGCAAAACGAGTTAAAACTCAAGTATTACACCTTACTGTCTCATAGATGCTAGGAATTCAGCACTGACAAAACTCCATGCTGACGAAGAAAAGCAAATCACTGGCTCTTCTCCGTTCCTCCTTGCAAATACTTACTGAATTCAGATGTGATTTTGGGACATGAAGGACATGGTTGTACACCAAGATCACTTAGATTACAAGCAGCCTCTTTGATATAAAGAAAGTGAAATTTGGAAAAAAAAAAAATGTTGTGCTTTAGCCCAGCAGATGTTCACCCGCTGCCCCAAAGTGGGATGGGAGATAGAAGTGAAAAAAAGGTAAACTTCATAGGTTTAAATGCAGGTAGTTTAACAGGACAGGAAGGAAAAATAACCGTAACAATATTAACAAAACCAACAAAACCAACAGTAACAATAATAGTGGAATATATAAAACAAGTGATGCACAGTGCAACTGCTCACCACCTATTGACTGAGCCTCAGTAAGTTCCCAAGCAGCGGTCACCGCCCCTTAGCCAACTCGCCAAGTTTATAAACTGAGCAGATGTCATATTGGATGGAATATTCCCTTGGTTGGTTTGGGTCAGGTGTCCTGACTGTGTCTGCTCCCAGCTTCCTGTGCATCCCCAGCCTACTATTTGAAAACCCCTTGACTTAGTATAAACATTGCTTAGCAATATGTGTGTTAGCAACCTTCTTCTTGTACTAAATCCGAAGTACAGCACTATAACAGCTACTAGGAAAAAAATCAATTCTATCCCAGCTGAAACCAGGACAACCAGTTACAACATATCCCAAGCATAGGTCTATATATAGAGATACCTGCATACATATGTACATACAAAGATATGCACACACTTATATAAATATATGTGTTAATCTTGCTGTCATTTGCCTGGAAATTTGAAGGAATTAGGTAATGGGAGAAGTGGGAGTATGACCCTGAGCTTCTGCTGAATCAAGATTTCCAGTTTTGCAAAAGCATAATGCTGGGCTTTTTGTGTGAAGCAGCATCCCTGGCACTTACTGACTCATGATCAACTAATTGATGGTATCTTACCTTGCAGGACTCCTGCTGAGCTCTTGACTGTAGGAATACTGCTGCCTTTCATATCACAAGCCTGAGCAAAATGTGAACTTTATAGAAACCATTAGATAGGAGCAGGTGTCTTGTTAAGTGTAGACAACCATCTGTTCTTGAAAAAGAAAGTCTTCCCACTGTTGCTGAGTTCTTGTAGATTATGTGAAGCACATTGCCTTTCTCTTTGTGAGGCAAAAGCTAGGTGCTGTCAGAAAATAAAATAAAGGAAAAACATAGAAATTGTCATTGAGAATCCAAATCTTTCTTTGAAATGCAGTGGAGTGACATACCACCCTGCTTCACCTCCTATGCTAAATTGTTTCAGATTTTCCTTGGTTTCTATGTCTAATTTCACATCGCTTTCTATAAGCCTAAGTATCATGTAAAAGTATGCTTCTTCACTTTTCGCTTAACATATCTTTCATGTCTCTAATCCTGTGTAGATTCCACCCAGCTACAAATGAGCTATGCTCGTAGCGTCTTTTGTTTGCTGATGTTATGACATTATTCCCAGAGCAATGAGCAGGCATTCAAAGACACCTACATCTCTCTTGAAGCCTCTTAAAACTAGGAGTATGCTCCACAAGCTCTGGAGCAACCTTACTGTGGCAGTTGCACATCCCCTGATGAGATCTGGAGCCTTAAATTTGACAGTTGATGGCTCTTTAGCACCTTTTGTGCCCCACTGTTTCTGTCCCCATGTATACACCTAGGATAGTGCTGACAGTAATGTCCTCCCCACACCTAGGGGGCAGAGTGACTTCACCTCCATCCGCTGGACGGGGGAGCAGGAGGGGTGAGACCCTCAGTCAGTTGACAGGGTCCTCAGCAAAGGAGGTGCCCAGAGAAGCTGAGAATCTTCTGGACCATGTTGTAATGCCCACAGCCAGATCTGAACAGGCCATAATATGGGTTCCCTGCCGAAGGCCACCTTTGAGTGGTTTTCTTGGAGCAGCGGGACTGTGAACTGGAGCCCTCCCCTTAGACTGGGGAGCTGTCTAAGGAGACTTCCAGGGATTGATTGAGTGCACCTCACCTCTTCGTTTGGGTGAGTGGTTGCTTTTTTCTCTGCTGGATGTGTCCTCGAGTGAGTCCTTGCCCAACCCAGGAAAGTGATTAATTCTTCTGGGTACCCTTGAGGCCTCTGGTTTGTTTCTTGTGAGTGTATGTGTGCACGCTGTGGATCCTCATTAATTTTATGTTGCTATACCTCAATAATCTACTCAACTGATAATCGAATCTATGTTTTATGTTGTTGGAATGCTAAATAATTTGAATAAACCCTGTTTCTAGTTGGTTTATTTGCTATACTTTTCCGGCTAGAATAAAGTCTGTTTTGGAACTTGTTGTCTGCCTAAATTGACTTTTGGGGTCCCTTCATGACACTTATGGCCCACAGAGATAAACAAATGAATGAATGAATGAATAAATAAATAGAAAGATAGATAGATTTAATTACTTTCTTTCTCTTCAGAGACAGCAGGAAAAAAAGTATGGAAATAACATCACCTGCTCTTATCCAGAACAGTTTTGAAGAACTGAACGTAGGAAGCATTGGTTCTCAAGCTGTTTAATAGGTTGAAAGGCTTACATCTTTCCTACTATAAAAGCAGCACACATAAATAAGGTACTCTTAAATTTTATGAACAAGCCATAGAAAATATTATATATATTTTGCCTGAGGATCTCATCCAATGCTAAGACAATATTTCTTTCTAAATTAAAGACAAGGACTTAATCTAGGAAACCTTAAAAGATCTGTTTTCAATACTTTAAGATGATTTATTTCCAAGCTGCGAGGTTTTGTTTCGGAAATAAACAAGGCCTTATTTGAAAGCATGGTGTTTTTTTGGTAAGGGCAGCATTTTGTCCATCTGCAACTGGCAAAACTGAATGTTGTAGCACTGGGTAAAATATGTCAGTAGTCTGAGCCAGTATGGCAGGTAGCCAGCTTGCTTTTCAACCCTGCTCCATTAAAGACATTTCTTATTTTAAGTTTTATGAACTAAGCATATCTGCAGAGATGTGTTAACTAATTTGGTTACTAAAAAATGTGGAACTGATATGAAATGAGTAAAACATTTCCAATTATTCATAGTGCTTTCAACTGTATCCCTTTCTCCATTGTTCATCTCTAAAATGTCAATCTAGATTAAAAATATATGAGATAACAACGGTGAGTTTGATTCTTAAATCTGCTGCTGTGGTGCAACAAATACCCAGTGGATCTTTCTTTTGCAGGATAACTCATTCACTATAGCTTTTAATGAAAGGGACAGATAACAGCTTCAACCTTATTGCACGTGCTTTTTCAGTGGATACTGCACTAATCTTTGAGGATTTTTGCAAAGGGGTTTTCAATAGATGCACTGTATGTCCCTAGATTGGAGGGTCATGAAGACAATTTTCATTCCTCTCACTAAATTTTAAGCCGAATATAGTCACCTGGGCCTTCTTTCAATTTCTGTCTGTGTAATATCTAGTATATAATGTTCCCCACATATACAAACGTGGCTAAAAGGGTCGTCCTACTGAATATTAGAGAACCTAGGAACATGAGAGAGGAAGGAAAGATATTATGGCAAATATTGGGTTACTCTTGGCTATTTTGAGTTCAGATTTTTTCGGTCATTGTGGCTATTTGTGCATCCAAGCTCAAAACCAACAACCTAGTAAGAGTTTAGGACTGTCCATAACCTTGGAACTCCATTGGTAGGTGTTTTCATCAGAAAGTGCAGTCATGGCCATCAGCCAGCACTTGAAAGATTTTTTCTTGCCAGGCTACATTACGTCTTTTTAACAGGATTTAGGCTAAACCACCAAACTTTCTCTTGAGACCCTGTCTATGTCAGACAGAGTTACTAAACAATCAACACTATTCAGTTTTGAAACACAGAACTCAACATCACTAGAGTGCTGATAACAATGGAGTTCACCTCGCCTCACACCTGTGTTTTACAGGTTTATGCAGCAAGTCAGTCTCAGCTCCATGTCCGGCAAGATCACGGAGCAGATCTTCCTGGAAACTATACTAAAGTACATAGAAAATAAGGAGGTGATTGTTGACAGCCAATATGGCTTCACTAAGGGCAAATCGTGCCTGACAAATTTGGTGACCTCCTATGGTGGGGTTATAGCACTGGTGGATAAAGGAAGATCAGCTGACATCTATCTATGAAGATTCTATGATTGTTTTGTCATTTATAAATAAATAAATAAATGAATAATAGAATAGATAAATAAATAAATACATTGTGACGTTGCAGGAGGTAATTAGTCTCAAGGATCAGTCTTTGAGCATTCAAATGTAAAGTTGAATTATTTTTAGTAGGATTGCATTTTTGATGAGTTTGATAATTAATAGTGGATGACAGAAATGAAAAGAAAGTGCCTTATAAGAGCTAGGATTGGGTGGTATTCAAGCCTATTTCCTCAAATCAAGTTATTTCTAACAAACCTTATTTCTTTCAAATATATTTGCCATGTTCTATCATCAAAAACATGGAATATCATAAAGTATGGATGTGGTTCACTCAGAAAATGGAAAAAGTCCAGTTCTGGTGTTAATGCAACATCTGGGCTCTACTTGCTGGATTTTACTAGTCATGAAAGGCATAGATTAAGTTATCTGAGTAGACATACTCTATGGAATCTCAAGTCTCTGGCTCTGTTATTTAGTGAAGGTGAAATAAGGACAGCAATGCAGTAGCACTTTCATATTATTACAAAGCTTTTTGACCACCATGTCAAGTTTGGTGGACTTCTCTGTTGTGTGTATCAAAAGACATTTGCACACTCTCTTCATTTAACTATATTGTGTAACATAACATGCAATTTAATTATTTAGTTGGTTTTCAGTATATATTTATCCTTCAGTGTGCAAAATCACACTTTTAAGTAACTAATTTACATGTATTTCTAACATTTTATTTAATGCAAAATACTCTGAAAGCCAGGCTTGTCGTGTAAAACAACAAGAAACTTTCAATTATGTCTCTAAAAGACTGTACTTATTCAAATACTGTGTTCCACTAAAAACCCACCATCTTATTTACTGGTTTAGTCTGTTTCAGACGCATTTTTATCCAGCCATAACTGATATGCATTCATACCTGCAATGCTGGGAGTTGAAGTGCTGTCAGCTTTTGTTGGGGTTGCCCTCCTTTATCCATTAGATTACCTGAGGGGAAGCTAGCACTTCTGAGGCAACCTAAATCTCAGGCAAACTTCTGTCAGACAACTGTTTTTTTTGGTAAAAGTGGTGTGACTGAGCACTGGGCAGAAGGCAGACTGGGCTTGTCATGTTTTATCCAGGTTTAGAGCAAATGCTGGGAACCCTGACAACTGCAGGCAATGCTGTCAAAATTGTTCTACCCAGAAGATGAAGAAAATATTTATGAATTTATTTCTCTTCAGCTCCAGCCAGTGGCTGCTGGATGAACTGGCTGGCGGTTTGCATCTGCAAACTCTATACCCATAGTAGTCAGGCATAATCCCCCTCTTCTTTCCTTCTTTCATCTCCTGTTGTTGCTGGTGAGCTAGGCAAAACAAGAAATTGTTAGAATCTTTAGAGTTTGTTCTTTTAGTGGTCTTATTTTACCTGAAATTCTTACTTTTGAAGATATCATTTTACCTTGGTTTTACAACAGGATTGATAAAACAATAAAGTCCCTTTGAAGTGAAAACAGCCAAAAATAAAGCTGCTTCTGTTTAACCCACTTTTTAGGAAACTTTTCAAGAGACAAAATGGCTTAAAAGCAGACATTTTGTCAGGAGCCATGATCTTCACAACAGCTGAACACCAGCTCTCTAGCACATTTCTAATTAAATATGCAATTAAAAAGCTTTCAGTGGCCCCTAAGGCTTCCCAGCCTAGTTAATAGAAAACTTCTCATCTTACTTTAACAAGCAAGATAAAACTTTTTCTTCTTCTTTTTTTTTTTTTTTTTTTTAAATTATTCACTGTTAAATAAAATGCCTTCTTACTTTGTTTCCTCATTGTGCTTCAAGTATTTACTCTGTGCTGAGTGAAGCAGTTCAGGATTTTAGAAACAAACCTAGCAAAGATAACAAACACTAAATAAGGTTTTTTGACAACTTACAGTAATACAGACTATCTTTTAGGTAATTATTTTGGTGAAGTAATATTCAGGTAATGTGAAAGAGTACCATGTATCAAGTAATTATTTGGTTATCATCTTAAAGTATTTAAAGATTTGTATTTTAGTACAAGAATTTAGCTTAGCTCTTTTCAGAGAAACTATTATTAATATTATTTCAATTGGACTATGAAAGTTGTTCCATATCCTTCTTGATGGAATGGGAATGGTGCAGGTAGTAGAAGTTTGATTATACTAGCATGAATTATATGAGATTGTTCTTTTACTTTTTGATCCTCCAAAGGATTTTTTTTTTTCTTTGGGCAGGGGGAATGGTTTGTTGCAAGAACAGATGAAAGATATACAGTAAATTGGCACACGGACACCTATGATGGGTGAGATTAGTCAGATTACAAAGGAGGAATGGACATGGCCCTGGTTTCAAGGGGGAGGTTAAAGCAGGACAGTGAGCAAGTTGATGCTGGAGAACAAATCCTACAGAAATGAGCCTATGGAAAGTGTCCAGGTGTATAAAGAAAGGACTTTGTATGGCCAAAGAAGAAATAAGATAATGTCAAGATAAATAAATGTTAAAATTAATCCATGCTGTAAAAATTCTTACACAACGTTGGTGCTTTTGAACTGTAGTGGTTGGAATATTTCTCACACTAGTATTAATCATAATAATCAAGGCACTTAAGTTTGCTGGCAAGTCATACATTTCATGTATTAATTTCCTCTCTTCACTGTTAATGCTTATTTTTCACATGCAAATCCTTCTTTGTTCTCAAAAATAGTAGACATCACCTCAACCCACTATATATTGATAGGACATGAAGTGGTAAAGCAGAATATATGTAGGTTCTAATTCTTCACATCATATGAAAATTACTCCTTAGGTCCTGCAATAAACATTTTGTACTATAGTCAAATTCCTGTCACAAAAGATTTTGTGCAAAATGTTACTAGAATATTATAGTATTTGTGTTGTGGTTGTTTGTTTTGTTTTGTTTTATATAACAGAATTTTAATTATTTTTAAAAAAGAGCCTTACTGGCAGGTTTGTTTAGCACAGTAAATATTTTAAGGTGTTTTTCTCTTGAAAAACATGGTCACTTTTAGAATGCAAAAAATTGCCAACTCTGTAGAAAATTTCTGTAGTGTTTCAAAACTTAACAAAATAGGTTACATAGGAAACATTTGTCATTTATTTCTCCTCATGTCTGTACTTCTTAAAGTTTCTTTTCACTGTTTTAGCTTTGCCAGGAACATTTTTTGACAGGTGATTAATCTTTTTGTGTGACTACGTAATTTGAGCATCTGAATGTAATGTAGATATCTGTGATCAAGTAAGAATTAGTTTATTAATACTGAACTGCAATAACAGTAATATATATCTTAAAGATAAATGCACATTTTCAATCAATGATGACTAAAAAGGGAACTGCATAAACATAGTCAAATCCAACAGAATCAATCTGTGATGCTCTGAAAGAATGATGATATGCCAAGTAAGTGATTTTAAAGATCTAATTTCCTACAGTATTCTGTGAATACAAAAATGTGCAGCACATTGGAGCCCTGATCTACCAAGCCTTACCCAAAATAAATTCTTCTCCTTTGTGGCTGCATTTCTGCTGTGGTTTAACCCAAGCTAGCAATACAACCATGATGGCTGCTCACTCACCCCATCCTCCTCCCCGCCTAATAAGGGAGAGAATAAAAAGAGAAGAGAGAAGAGAGAAACTTGGATTGAGATAAACACATTTTAATAAAATAACAAAATACTAATACACTACTAGTAAATATAGATATAATAGAAATAGAATATAAAATAAAATATACTCAATGCAATTCCCCATGAACCCTGTCCACAACAAACAGCAAGTTCCAGGAAGCAACAATTGGTCCCAACAGCTGATCCCAAAGAGAGAAGAAAGAGGAAAAAGGCAGAAATGCTCAGAGGCATCTGCAAAAACAGTAAAAGGTCGAACTAACATCCCAAAAGTTCCCCAGCTCCAGAGAAAGCACCCAAGAACAAGCAAGAGTGAGAACAACCAAAAGAGTGAGAGAGAGTGAGAATGCCCCAGAGGGAGTGCCCAGAAGGTCCCTTCCCATACGAAGCATGATGTTAATGGGATGGAATATTCTTATTGATCAGTCTGGATGTCAGTCAAGCTCTGCCCCATCCGTGCTGCCCTTCCTCGATGCCTCATACCTGTGGGCAGAATGCTCAGAATGTGCTTGGCTCTCAGACCAGAACAATTAAAAACATTAACTCTGTGTTGGGGTGTTATCTCTTGTTCTCAAACTAAGTCCAAATAGTGATCATGCTAGACACACAGATTGCATTTGTTTCCTTTGTTGACTGATCTATTCTGGGTTTTACCGACTGAGAATAAATAAATTGGATTTAAATGAAAGTTTTCAATTGTGCAGCACTTCAAATTCCTTAGCTAAAGTAGCAAACTCTTGGGACTGCATTTCTGTATTGAACATTCATGCTATTGAGTTCAAAATGTATGTTGTAGCAGCATTTTCTAATATTCCTGGAAACATCCTTGTACTTTAATCGTTTGCTAAAACACTAGTTTCAAAAGATGAACTCAGCTAAAGCAAATTCCTTACAGAGTTGAACTTTTTAGGTGATGGGGAGAAAGGTATGAATAAGCATTGTTTGACTGTGTATCTTGAGTAAGAGTTATTGCCATGGAATTTGTGTTTTGGATTTGGAAAGACACTTAGGGTAAGGTTAATTTTACATAATTAATAGAACTACAGACTGGGAATGTGTACCTCAGTGACTCATTCAATGCCTAATTCATTGCTATTGGAGGAAAATGAGTACTTGTTGAGTAGGTTTAATTTGACCTATAATATTCTTGCAAAAGATAAAAAAGATACAGGAGGTTTCAAATGAGAAGGGAATAAAGACACATAAACAGAATGAGAAGTAAAAGTAATCTGCTTGAGACAGTGTTGTGGTTTAAACCCAGCAGAAAACTAAGCACCACACAGCTGCTCGCTCACTACCCATCCTGCCCTCCCTTTCCCACCCCGGGTGGGATGAGGAAGAGAATTAGAAGGGTAGAATAAGAAAACTCATAGTTTGAGATAAAGATAGTTTAACAGGTAAGGCAAAAGCCACACATGCAAGCAAAGCAATACAAGGGATTAATTCGCTGCTTCTTATCACCAGGCAGGTGTTCAGCCATCCCCAGGAAAGCCAGGCTCCATCACGTATAATGGTTACTAGAGAAGACAAATGACATTATTCTGAACATACCTCTTTTTCTTTTTTTTGACCCAGATTTATAAATTAAGCATGATGTCATATGGTATGGAATATCCCTTCAGTCAGGTGTGGTCAGCTGTCCTGGCTATATCTCCTCGCAACCTTTCGTGCACTTCCCACCTCCTCATTGATAAGCCAATATGAGAAAAAGTCCTTGACTGCTTAGCAACAACTAAAACATCAGTCTGCTGTCAACATTATTCTCATCCTAAATCCAAAACACAATACTGTATCAGCTACTAGGAAGAAAATTAACTCCATTGCATCCAAAACCAAGACAGACAGCGAAAACTATCGAGGAGGTTTCTGCAGCAACAGTAATAGGACTGTGTTAGATAAAGGGAAATAATAAAAACAGAAAACGGGTAAAAGTTGAAATGAAGTCAATACATTGGAAAATGCAACTACTGCACTTACATTTTCTATGGCTTTGAGGATAGCTGTCATTGGTTTTTTTTTTATGGTTCATGGGGCAAACGTGTCAAAAAAGTATAGGTATAAGGACGTTGATAGTATCAGCTTATGTTATAATTAATGAAATGGCATAGGTGGACAATATTGCTGGAATAATCTGCAGTTTATCTGACCTACATGAAGAAAAAGGATTATCTTCATTGGTATTGAGACCTGTGTCTCAATATCCAAAACCTCCAAGTCACAAACAGTGCTGAATAACAGGTAGTATTGATGCCAAAGAAATATATCAGCTGCCATAGATTTAATATTATTGAGACTATTCACAGTAAATATGATACCAGGAAGAGGAATTTGATACAATATGATAAAATAATGTCTAAGAATTTTCAGAAAGATTTTTTGCTGAGTTGAGCCGAGCTATTTGGCAGGCAAACCCATAAGGCCAAAGAATTGTAAAAGTCTGTTCCAAACATAAAAATGTGTAACCCCCTCTGCTTTCCCCAGTATAAATTATTTATTTAGCAGGAGTCGGGACACAGACTAATATTATTTAAAGAGAAGTCTAGAGACATGTACAGACAAAGTAATGCTTTCCTGTATCTTCACAAGACTATTGGTTTGCCGTTTCCTTAACCTTTGTCTTGAGACTTTTTAGATTTATAATGATGAACATTGGATTGATTTAAACAATATGCCGTGTTTTGATCTCTGTATAATGTACGGAACTTATTAAATATATGTAGAAATCCCAAATACATACAAAATATTTTTGTATGTAATTATATAATATGAACATTATTTGCATTATACAAAGACATATTCCTAGAAAACAAAACAAACAACCACTTGCAAAAAGAAAAAAAAATCTTGTGTGAAAAAGGGAAAAACTAGCTTTAGATCTATTCATAAAAAAAAGGTCAAATAGTTTAAACCATTTATCCATCATAATAACAATTGCAGTATTATGAATAAAAGCTTCAAATACCTTTTATTCCATATCTTAATTTTCAAGGGGATTCACAGAGATTTAGTGGCATGACTCCCATTAGAATATATCACATATCTAAATGAACACACTCTACTCTGAAAATTGAGATGCTAGGTCCTATTCAGAAAACATATATTCAGGCAAGTAACTTCACTAATATTTGCATTCTCATTAAATTCAGTGGAACTACTGAATTCTGCATTTTCAGGATCAAGCTACTAAATGTAACCAAGGAGAATAAACAGCTTGCAATCCTAATTCTAAACAGATTTTAAAATACAATTATATTGACAATTTACTATAGCATTCTGGAGTCATAGTTTCTGAATTGAGCACAGCAATCTTTTTCAGTTATCAGAAAATAAGTTAGATTAGGTTTCCAATGTTGAGAATTGCTTATTTTTTCCTCTTTGAAGTTTTCCATACAAAATCAACTAGCAATTATTTGCTCTTAAACATTTCTACAAAATAAAACTCAAGGACTTTCACATATGTAACAGGGATATTGAACTGATTCATTGTTCATTTTAATCCATACACAAAGGAAGACGCTATGATATTCTGTGGGAGTAGAAATTGTGGCAGCTCCAAATGTGCATAACATCTACATAAAATAACTACTGTACCTCACGTGTTCACTTCTTGGGAATTTTGCCATACTCTGAAGAACTAACTTAAGCGAACTTCATTTGGAGATTTCTTTGGAAAGACTCCCAGTGGTTTCATGGACTTCGGATCACACTCTAGGTGTTCCAGTGGATTAGAAAATAAAGTAAGTTGCAATTATGTGTATGAAAAACAAAACATGCAAATAAATGTTCCTAAAATAATTGGAATGTCCCTAGGTGTAAAACGAAGCAAATATTTGAAGAATTTAAGTATTCCATTTAATCTAATTTTATCTGACCACATATTTATAACGAGAAACATGGATACAGATCAATTCCCACTGTCACCAGTAAAACCATTTTCATTTTGTACTGTGCGGTCATGATTTAATTGTGGAATGGATTAAAGTCCACATCTAAGAGGGAAGACATATGAAATAAAATTTTTCATTTCTTAAATGTTCAATGCCATTGTTTTAAAGGCCGTGATTCTCTTTCAATGTTGTCATGCAAACATGCAACCAGGTCACGGTGGACATCAGGTATCTTTGGCTGAGATACTGTGACAATACTCAAATAATGGAAGTATTTGTACATATGATGGAGGTTTTGTTGTACTGATTTGTCATAGAATCACAGAATCATAGAGTGTCTTGGCTTGGAAGCGACCTTTAAATGTCGTATAGTCCAACCCCGATTCAATGAGCAGGGGCACCTTCAACTAGATCAGGTTGCTTAGACTCAGCCCATCTCACAGCACAGTCCATTAATAGCCATACCTGCCTGCAGCTGGAGAGGTAACATACCATTATTATCTCTAGAATAAAATATCAGATGAAACTCTCTTTTGTTTTACCTTGGCTTCAGTAGGGCCCCTTAATTCAAACTTGCCTGTTATACTTCCCCCAAAATTGTAAAACATGCTTTTTCTTGATTCCAAACCACTTCAGAGCCAGAAATGCAAGAATTTCAGGGACAGCATAATGAAGGAAAAGTACAATAGTTCTTAGCCTTTTTGTTGATGTGCTTAAATGAGAGAGGAATTTTTCTGATTCATTCTTTCTGCTATTATTTCTGAATTTCCACTCTGATAAGGTCTTTTATCTATTATGCATAAAGCTGCATAATATAAACAAGGATGTCTTTTTTATGTGAAATCTCAGACTAGGAGCCTGTGTGATCTATGGAAATATATTTTTTATTTGCTAGCTTTTCCTTCTAACAGGATTTCGAATTTTGAGAGATCGACAACACAAAGCCTGGTCAATAGTCCATGTCCAAACATAAACATAAATCTGCAAAAAGGGCTGGAAGGAGGATCTGAGGCAATACAGACCTGTCAGTCTAAACTCAGCGCTGGGAAAGGTCATGGAGCAAATCATCCCGAGTAACATCACGTGGCACATACAAGAAAACCATGTGATCAGGCCCCGTCAACATGGATTTATGAAAGAAAAGTCCTGTTTGACCAACCTGATCTCCTTCTATGACAAGGTGACCCACCTAGTAGATGAGGGAAAGGCTGTGGATGTTGTATACTTAGACTTCAGGAAAGCCTTTGACACCATATCCTACAGCATTCTCCTGGAGAAACTGGCAGCTCATGGCCTGGACAAGTGTACTCTTTGATGGATAAGGAACTGGTTAGATGACCAGGCCCAAAGAGTTGTGGTGAGCAGAGCCAAATCCAATCTGTTTAATCTGTTTATCAATGATCTGGGTGAAGGGATTGAGTGCACCCTTCATAAGTTTGCAGACGACATCAAATTGGGTGGGAATGTTGATCTGCTGGAGGCAGAAAGGCTCTACAGAGGGATCTGGACCAGCTGGATTGTTGGGCTGAGACCAGTTGTACAAGCTTCAACAAGGCCAAGTGGTGGGTCCTGCGCTTGGGTCACAACAACCCCAGGCAGTACTATAGGCTTGGGGAAGAGTGACTGGAAAGCTGCCTGACAGAAAAGGATCTGGGGGTGTTGGTTGACAGCCGTCTGAATATGAGCCAGCAGCGTGCCCGGGTGGCCAAAAAGGCCAACAGCATCCTGGCTTGTATCAGGAATAGTGTGGCCAGCAGGACTGGGGAAGTGATTGTGCCACTGTACTCAGTGCTGTTGAGGCTGCACCTTGAATCCTCTGTTCAGTTTTGGGCCCCTCATCATAAGGACATTGAGGTACTAGAGAGAGTGCAGAGGAGGGTGACAAAGCTGGTGAGGGGCCTGAAGCACAAGTCTTATGAGGAGCAGCTGAGGGAACTGGGGCTGATTAGCCTGGAGAAAGGGAGGCTGAGGGGAGACCTTATCGCTGTCTACAACTACCTGAAAGAAAGTTGTAGCATGGAGGATTTTGTTCTCTTCTCCCAAGTAGCAAGTGATAGGACAAGAGGAAATGGCCTCAAGTTGCACTAGTGGAGGTTTAGACTGGATATTAGGAAAAAATTCTTCAAAAAAATGGTTGTCAGGCATTGGGACAGGCTGTCCAGGGAAATGGTGGAGCCACCATCTCTGAAGGTGTTTAAAAGGTGTTTAGACGAGGTTCTTAGGGACATGGTTTAGTGCTAGAGTTAGGTTACGGTTGGACTCAAAGATCCTGAGTGTCTCTGCCAAATGAAACAATTCTATGATTCTATGATTCAAAGTGTTGTGATTATCACTAAGGACTAGAAAATCTAGACATTTTCCTCTTTTCTCTATTTTTCCCTTTATAACCACAAGTCAGGTGAGATATACTAAAAAAGAATAATTCTTTAAAGCCACTGTCTCTGTCTCTCAAATGATACATCTCTTACCTAACTCCATTTGTCATATTATCAAATCACTGTTAAGAACTTTTATACAGTGGTAAACTTAAAGAAATTTACTACAACAATTTATAAAACAGGCTATTTAAATTGCATTAAATTATAAGCATATTCAGAATATTGCTATTTAGTTTATTTCATTTACAAAGTGAATGAAATAAACAGAATATTTTTATTCTAGTTGACAGATTTATTATATTTTATATTTAAAAGATTATATACATAATATATCACATATAACATATGCCCTAAATTAATCACAGAATCACAGAATGTTAGGGTTTGGAAGGCACCTCAAAAGACCATCTATTCCAATCCCCCTGCTGGAGCAGGAACACCTAGATGAGGTTACACAGGAAGGTGTCCAGATGGGTTTTGAATATCTCCAGAGAAGGAGACTCCACAACCTCCCTGGGCAGCCTGTTCCAGTGCTCTGGCACCCTCAGTGAGAAGAAGTTTCTTCTCATATTTAAGCGGAACCTCATGTGTTCCAGTTTTCACCCATTGCCCCTTTTCTTATCATTGGTTGTCACCGAGAAGAGTCTGGCTCCATCCTTGTGACACTCACCCTTTACATATTTATAAACATTAACGAGGTCACCCCTCAGTCTCCTCTTCTCCAAACTAAAGAGAGCCAGCTCCCTCAGCCTTTCCTCATAAGGGAGATGTTCCACTCCCTTAATCATCTTTGTAGCTCTGCGCTGGACTCTCTCCAGCAGTTCACTGTGCTTCTTGAACTGAGAGGCCCAGAGCTGGACACAATATTCCAGATATGTAACGCGTGTATTTAATTCCCATTCATGTTCATGTGTAAAAGGGGAAAAAAACTCTAGATATCATGGATAAGATGTCAGTTTTCTATTTCTGGCATTACAATAACATTTTGTTACATCTTTTTTCTTTAAGCAGAATGAAAATTTAATCTAACCAGAAATTATAGTGTTAAAGTTCTTTAATTATTTTAGTGATATGCTTTCTCCAGTCTTAGTCATTATTTAGTGTCTGATAAGTACAGAGAAACTGTATCTCCTTTTAGCTGCCTTGGTTAATTTTAAAAGATAAATTGATACTTATGTAATCGTATTTCAAGTGTGGCATTTTAATTCCAATGAAGGCTGCATGCTTCTTTTATTGGCACCTTTACTCTTCAAGACTGACATAGAAACCATCCTGCTATGTAGTCATAAAAGACCAAAACAAAGGACACTGGAAAGTTAGGGCTCCCACAAATTCACACATTTTGAAAAAGTGGCAGAAATTTCCACACTAAGATCCACTCTTATCTCAGTGAAGAATTTCAACTTAATAACATACCTGAAGTTAGAGAGACTCCTTTTTCAAAAACACTTGTATTATTATTCCTACAGCTGTTTTTATTTGAAGGACTTTCTGAAATTGTGCCTGTATTGGTTTTGTCTTTAGTGGAAAAACCTAGCAGGACGCAGATAAATTGTGTGTAAGTGGATACACTGTTCCTGTCTATCTTAAGAAAACTAATCAAATTTCTTTTTTTTTTTTTTTTCTACACAGCTATAGTCTGATAATTTTAAAGAAGGAAACTCAATTGCATCTTAAACTATTAAGCCAGTCCTTTGTTGAAATAATTTTTCTGATTAGAAGTTAAAGGGAAGAATAACACTTCTAAAACCTAGGTTGAGTATCCAGTCTTCAAAATAAACATAGGAAGAGAATAGTTTAAAGTCGCAAGGAAAAATAAAGTTTTGCAAAATGTGAATATAAACAATGTAGGTGCAATTTATTTAGAATTAAAACCAAAACCAAGCAAACTAATAACAAACCAGACCAAGCCAGTAATGAAGGAGGATTAAAATAGACAAATATAATTAAGGGTAAAACAGACCTGTGTAAGTGGTATAAAACGCAAAATACACAGTGAAGAGAAAGGACCACAGAATGAAGTTGAGTGTAAAAGATGAGAAAACCAAAAGTGAAGATGTAGAAAGAAGGTCACAGCAGGCTATGATTAGGAAGAAAATTTTCAAGTATATGAGGAATAAAGTGTTAGCAGGAGAAAAAGCACCCCTTATGAAAGATTGCAAAGGTAATTTATTGTCAAGAGAGGCAGATATCACTTAAAAGAAAATGGATTTGCTTCAGTGTTTAAAAAGGGTGACAGAGGGTAGCTCTAAGAAATAGACGTTAATTTCCCAAGGGAATAAGCAGGAGGAGAAATACTAAGGGTAATCATACCAGGAGAGCTGAAGTACTCAAGACATCTAACAGTTGATAAGGCTGTTGAGCAAGATAAAGTCCACTGAAGAATTCTTTAAAGTATGTAGCAAAACCAGACATCTTTTCTTTCTGAATCCCTAGGAGTTCTGAAAAAAAGTAGATATAAGTAGTATGTGCATAACTATTAATAAGATAACAACAGTAGACAGAAATACAGTTTTCATTTCTAATTGGTATTTTTAGTAGTAACTCACAAAGTACTCATATTCAAAGTCAATATTGTTTCCATCACTAAAAAGTTAGGCACTGCTAAGTTGAAGTAGGACCTACGAAGGTGATTATATCTCCTGAGATGTGATGCAAGAGCCTAGAGAAATATATTTTTAAACCATGATTAACAATTTCCAATAAAAAAACAACTCATTAACATTAAGTCAATCTCATCTTTTATTTCTTTTTTGTGTACAGAAATTTTTATTATCCTTATCATGAAAAACGGAAACCAAAATGTTTTCCAAATTTGAAATTTTAGAGTTACAGTTATGAATTGCCTGTTTTTCATGAAGGTCAGTGTTAAATATCGTAAATGTGTATAACTTACACTTGATGCATTTTTTCCCCATTCATCAAAGGGATGGACCATCATATGAACCAATACAAAATCAACTGAAGTGAGCGAGATTGTGTCAATTGACTCTAGTTGCCTTTCAATCAGATCACATTACATACCTGTGTATTGAGACGTGTAAGACATGCTCCAGAACTTTTCAGAAGTTTTGATTTCCAAAGAATGCATTAAAAACCATGAAAAGTCACAGAAAATGCATTTGCAGACATATTTCATTGGGGGTTATAGTTATGCCAGGCATAGATTTTTGAGTTACTTGGTATGTGATACCCCTAGGACCCATCTTGCGATGCACTGGCTTTTGACTTCTAACTATGTAACTTGCACCCTGCAGGTTTCAGAACACCAGCCTCATCCAGGTTATTACATAGCTAACCCTAGCCTATAACTCCGTTTCAAGTCATGATTTGGGTGACTCAAGGGGTGGAAATGATACCCTGCCTCCTAACACCCTGCCCCTTGGCTGACACTGTTGGCACAGGCAGACTGCTAACACCCTGCCCCCTGACACCCTGGCCCTTGACTGATGTCAGTAACGTAGGCAGCAGTGATTGAGTGAGTCACTGTATGGATCTGTTGTTTCTCATCTTTCTTACTGCCTCGATAAATCTTCACTCTATAATGTTGTCAGACTCCATTACTCTTTAGACCACAGTCAGCCTTACATCAAACAAATTTAAATAACACTGGCAATTAAAGACAAATTATCATTATAGAGAAAATATTGAACATGGACTTATTTGACATTCATGGAAGTCAATAGCTATTAAAATATTAAATTAAAGTTCCTAAAAATAAGCCCACTAGTTCATGTATGTTTTACAAATGCTTTTTTAAAATGTTTTTTTGAGTTTTAATTATACCAAGAAATGTAATGTTCAGTTCTTTTTCTAACCTCTGATTCTGTGCACCACTTATCACTTCTTTTAAAAGCAGTACTTGTTACCTATGAATTTGAAATAATAGAGGCATGTCATATTCTAAATTTGTAGCCATATGCTTTTGCTATTTTTGTGTCCATGTGTAAGAACTACTGCTAAAATACCTTTCTTCTTTTTTTCATAGCCATGTCTGAAGAAAAACTGAAAAACATTGAGTAATCGACTGATTTTTTGATGTCTTTAACATGGGAAAATCACAAAATGCAAGTTCAGTGGAACTTGTCTCTACTGTGATTTGTGATATGAAGACACAACAAAGTAGACAGTAATGGATGGCGTTATTATTGGAGGTGATAGGTAATTTTGGAAAAACAAGATACGGGCAAATTCCAAGTATCCTCATTCATTCAGTCACTCTCAGATGACAGTGACATTAAAGTGTCCCCTGAAATGATAGCATGCACAAGAGAAAAACAGTAGTTTCTATACAGTAAGAACTTCCTATTTTGAATGAAGTGGTCTATGTATTATTAAAAGCCCCACAACAAACCAAAAAGGCTCAAACCAAAAATCAACCAAACAAAATAGAAAACCAAACTAAAACAACAAACCCACTTATTCTGGTTTGCTGTGAAATGAGAGCTGGATTAGTATGTTGATTGCCCAGAAGGCACTGTATTCTGCATACGTATGTACATGTCTGTTTCCTGAATCAACCTATACATAAAAGTACCACGGTGTTTCTCAATGCATGGATTCTTTAGTTATATTTACTTTAATTTCTGTAATTCCCAAATAGTTTGTTTTAAAGACTAATGGGAACTCTGCTTCTTCCATGGTACAAGAGCTGATCACATTCTAGCTTAGATAATGTGATAAACAGTTTTTATGCACAAATGTCTCTCTGAAATTTAGGGAGAATTTTCTCTGAGGCAGACATCTATGTATTAAACTCATTTATCAAACAGCACTGTACCTGGTACAGAATGCAAGTAGCCTTTTTAAAAACTGCACACATCGATACAGCATAATAAATATCAAGAAGGTGTACTTCTTTCCTCTTTCTTTTTTTTTTTTTTAAAAAAAAACTTGGTTTTAGAAGTTCCACTGTATAAATAGTGAAAGCGATAATGAGATCATCTCATATTTGGTGTTGTGGTTTCAGTTTTGGCGTTTTTTTTTGTTGTTGTTTTGATTTGGTTTGGTTTTCCGCATATTGCAACCAAAACTTGAAGGTTCATAGTGGGAAACAATTGGTATGAAACTAGAACTATTATTCCTGATTTGTGTGCTCTTATGCTCACATACTGAAAACTTGCATTTACCTTGTGCTGACTTTTCAAAAAGCAACACCAAGCGTATTTCCACTTTTGTGAAGTCTGAGTTTTATCAACATCTTTCTGTCACATATTTTATCTTCTCTTATTGCATCTAAACCAGAATCAAATGTAGCAGAAAAGATCACTAGAGATCTTTTGTTTTCCTGTTTATTTGATAAGAGGTGTGAATGTGCAGATGCAGAAGTACAGTCTCTTCTAAATATGAAACATGTCAATATTGCTGAGATTTCTATGCATGAATGGAACTTGCAGCGTCTTGGAAATCAGTATGAGAAAAAATGATTAAATATAAGGTTTTATCTTAATATACTTGGAAAGTTTGCTTCAGTGTAAGAGTACTTGAGGAGGACAATTGAAATACAGAACTTTTGGACTAGATCGTGTCACTTAGCATCTTCAGTAGTACTGCTCCCTACAAGTTGTCCTAACAATACCAGTCCTACTTTTTGTGAACAAACACGCTATTAGCTGAGGCAGGAGAATCTAATTATTTTACTAATTATATGTTTTTCAGCCACATTAAAAATAATGTTTGGAATGTCTTTTTGTTCAGAAATTACAAATAAAAATAATTATAATATATTTTCAGTTATAGTCAACATGTATGTTTTCTTTCTTGATAAACCTGAACCTGCATATTTAGGGAATGTTTGCTGTATACAAGTATGCTGAAAATGAAAGATACTTCACTGAAATTTTCACATATTTATTATACAAGATGATGCTCATCAGCAAGAAATCTGCAATTAGCATATTCTCAGCAGAAACAAAGGAGTGCTAAATTTATGGTGACCTATGGGATGCTATGATTTATTTTAAAAACATTAATTTGAAAACTTGTTCCAATCCCTCTGGGTCAAGGAGAAATAAATACATCATTGTATTTTCTTGAGCAATAAGATTTACTACCTTTCGCAGTTCCACTTAAAACCCAGGCTGTTACTTTTAATGAGTCCAAAGTTCTAATGTATAGCAATGAAAGATTAATAAACAGATGCAGCATCCTATTTCAGTAAAGCTACTATTGGCTACATCTAAGCTGAGTAGAGAAAAAGTATCTCAAGACCTTTTTGTTCTGATTAACAGCCTTGAGATCTGGCCCAGCAGTTGCAATAGAAAAACATTTCATCTTTTTCATGTGACTCCTTGTAAAAAGCAGGTGATAGTTCCCATTTACATAAGAGATCTAGCTCTGGGTTGTTTTCACATTTAGACAGCTTTAGCAAGTGACAATAGTTTTTGCTTTTACATGCACTCATGCCAAAGTATAAAAGCATTACAAAAGTATCTGTTTGTAACTATGGTGACATATTTGTAAATAATACAACATTAATGAGCTTTGTAAATCAACTTACTTTTATGAAATTCAAAATCAATTATTTCCTTATTTAATGAACCTGTCTGCATTTTCAAACTGCAGAAAATGTCATAGAATGAGAAAAGGTAAGCAGTGCTTTTGCAACTTCAAGATTAATGATTTCTCACTTACAGGTAAATTCTGCTTAGCTCTTTACTAACATCTGGCTTAACAAAATCAAGCATGCTCCTTGCTACCTGCTAAGGGAGTATTAGTTTTCTGCTGCAAATTCTGAAGTATTTACGGTATCACTAAAACCTTTCCTTCATACTGTTGAATAGATTCATCTGCTCTTCCTCTGAGAAAGGAGGACCGAAACAACTGAGAGAAGACCTGGAACCACTCTTCGTCTCCGCTTTTGATGATGGGAAAGGAATAAGAGAGAGTTTCTCCCCTGCCACTGTCCTGTCCCTGCTTCTGATGCTGACTCCCTAGAGCCAGGTGAATTCATCTTCCTGCCTGAATTTTAATACATCAAGGTCTCATCTAACTTTTAGGTGGCAACATACATTTATCTTCAGCTCTGCTTTGAGGGCTAAGCTGAAGCTCTAAATAGCACACCATGAAAAACCTAAATACAGAATTTAGTGCCCTGAACCCATTTGCACTTCCAATGTCACCAGGGCAAGGCAACATAAATGTCTTTG
This sequence comes from Pampusana beccarii, assembly GCA_013399365.1. Taxonomy (NCBI): domain Eukaryota; kingdom Metazoa; phylum Chordata; class Aves; order Columbiformes; family Columbidae; genus Pampusana; species Pampusana beccarii. The sequence continues at coordinate 1,556,792 of VWYH01006358.1, forward strand.
AGCAAGTGACAACTGTCTATTGCAAGTACCCTTTTTCTTGACTGTTTTAGACTTCAGAGGAAAATGTTTGTGATCGCCTGCTTTTGCTATGGAAGTTCCCAGTCCTACTTAGTCCTTGAATCCTGTTTCACAAGTTGTCAAGTGGTAAGGAAACACAAATTCTCTGTAGTGTTTTAAATAATTTACTGTTATTGAGAAGCTGAAACTTATCCTAGCCCACAGATGCAGTGTGAATTAACACTTTAACTGATTGCTAAAAAAGCTGGCAATATTAAATAATAGAACAGCCAATAGTTAGTCAGAAAGCATATATTGTAGTAAATTGACATACAGTTGTAACCATAAAGCAAAATTAGTAACATGTTTCACACAACTGGAAAGAAACCCAATCAGCAGCAGCAGCCTGAAACAAAATTTGCCTCCTGTCTTCACCGTCAGATCAGATAAAATGTTCAAGGAGAGACAAAACGTCTTCCCTTAGTGCAGAATATCTTGCCATGCTAACCTTGCTCTGGGCTCTCTTCCTGTTCATCTTCCCCCTATTTCGTATGCAGATCACATTAGCAGCAATTAGGCTGTGTGTGGTAGCAGTGCTGGGGGCTGCTGTCATTTTGGGGACATGAACCACCCACCTTGAGACCCCTTGTTGGCATATAGGCCACGGCCTCCTCCCCAGGGAGGGTCCAACGGGGCCAGATAGATCCCCACAGGAGACCACACGCAGCCAGCCTCCAAAAGAGGAGCCTGTAGGTCAGGGGTGTCAAACTCATTTTCACTGGGGGGCACATCAGCCTCATGGTTGCCTTCAAAGGATCAAACATAATTTTAAGACTGTATAAATGCAGGAGTAGTTGGAGTAGTTACCTACTTTAGGTGTTCTCAGCTCTCCCAGCTGGGATGTGCCACACTGAGCCATTGGAATGTAACACTTTTGACCACAGAGATGGCCTGGGCCTTTCCTCACCTGATAGTGTGCCCTGTTGTGTGTCTGTTGCCCTGGATCATTTGCAGTTGTATGGTCTTGTGCACTTTAATGCCAGCTTTAATTGCATGGTCTTATATCAACCTTCCTTTCTGACTGCTGTCTTCTTGCCTGTAACTCTTATGTGATATGACTATTCCTTTGAAGAAGATGGGAAAGACATCAAAGATGAAGAAGTGAGAGAGGGAAGAAGAGAGGGAGGAAGGGAAGGAGGATGACTCAGAACTTAAGAAAGTTTTTGAAATATTCTGCAAAATGGATTACGTGGTAAAACCTTTTATAAATATCTGATGTGATACTGAGCACATCACTGACGTTTCTCCCTTTCCTTTAATGTAGTCTGAGGTGCATTTTTCAGGATGAAGTACATAAAATTTATTTTCAGAAAGATTTCATCTTGACAACTGCAATCTTAAATCAGCGAGAGCCAGGAGGGCTCTGAAAATGTGTCCTTAAATTGAAGGGTTTTTAAGAAGATTCTTTCCAGAAGAATTCCTAACTATGACTTTATTCCTAACTGCTAAAGTATCCAATAAAAGAAAATATTACTGTTTTCCCAGCTATGTTTTCTGTGACTTTAACCATCTCTGAGAAGATCTACTTTTCACCCTGCATGACACAATGGGTAAAGTCCTTAATACTAAAATCCAGTGGTGGCTGAGAAGTGGGTAAGGTCTGTTCACTTTGACAAAACATGTTAATTTGATGTAGATAGGCACCTACAAAAAACGTTACAGTGAAGACTAGGCAACTCCAGGGTTGAATAGCAACTGAGCAAATTATCTGAGAATTTTAATTTTGGAACTGGGGTATCTCCATGTAGACAAAAAACAGCAAAGGGAAGAAACATTTATTACCTGCAAAAGTAAGATTTACTGAGCTACTTGTCCTTCTGAGAAAAAAGAATGAACAGCTCAGGTGAACTACCATTTTCAAATGGCTCTAACATTTTGTAAAGCGCAGCTTTACATATCTTTGCATATCAGTTTGCTCCTTTATTTAAAAATATCAGCCTGGATTTTGGTCTTGCATAGGTGCCTTTGTGCTGCATCTGTGCTCCAGTATTGGCAATGCCAGTTGAACATTCACAGCCCTGAACTGTAGTCCTCAAAGATAAAGCAGTATCTTTGTGCAGTGTGTAGTTCCCACTACATTATCTGGGATCTGGATATTAAATACCTTTGTCTTTTCACCCTTAAATCCTTTTAAAGTTCTAGACCTCCCATACAGAGGTGAGCACTATAAAAAAGCTCAAGAGGAAATGAATAATTCCTTATTCAGTGTACGTTTTGCGTAGGCTATAGGGATACACTCCAGGAGGGGGATAAAGGAATATTGAGCTGCTGGTGCTTCATTCTCTGAGCAGTGGCCACCATCCTGTGCACAGAATAAAGCAAAAGTCTTGTGAGAAAAACAACAGTATGTGATAATGTTATTGTTCCTCCTAATACTTTGTTACAGTACATTAGAATTTAGCCTGAGACTAGAATTAAGCTGAAAAAAAGTCATTTTGTGACCTCTGCAATTCCTGGTGATTTGATTTAGTATACTTTGGCACAGGAGCTATATAGAGACATATATATAAATATTTACACCAAGTAACCACTTTTTACACTGGTAGCAGTATATATGGAATAAGTAGCCTCATAGTTCACTACAGACTTTTTAGGATCACATAAGCTACTAGCTGGTAGTTTATTGGATTGTATGTATGCATCCTCAACTTCTGTCCTTCTTCCGTCTACCTGTTTTCTGAAAGATTTTTTAAAAATTGTAATAGTTAGTTCTGAGCTGCAGGAGAGTGCCTAGTGCATTCACCCACTTTCAGAGCCTTTTGATAGTATTATAGAACAAATGAGTAATGGTAAGTACATACATAAATAGGAAAAAGGCAAGTTAGTAACAAAGTGTTCATTTATGTAGTGTTTGAGCCAGCAGGAGTCTCTCTTGTTCTGTTCTTCACAGAAGCACATACACTACTTCAGAGGAAAGGATTTCCCAGCAGATAAAAACCAGTAAATTTTAATACATTTCTTACTGCAGAACTAATTACAACCATTGTAATACTACTTACATCTATATATTTTCTTATTCAGCACAAAAACTCATATCTTCAACATAATGAATGTGGTTTTTGTTTCTCCTTTTTAATCTCAGCATTTTAGGGAAGTCATCTTGATGCAGGGTACATTAGTCATAATCATACCTGCTGTTATAAGGAGAGTGTATAGAATAATTGAAGCACTTACGAATCTTTAGGCTTTTTGTCTGATCAAAGGTGCAAAACACATGTAAGATAACACGTTAGGATAGTACTTTGTCAATAATAAACTGATATTAGCAAACTTCCCAAATGTTGTATTTGTGTGGGTAATAACTTTGGCTGTTTACATTTAAGATGAAAAGAATAAAATTAAGTCTTGTAATAAGAAAGTGCTTTTTCTCCTCTTAGAAAACTTAGGACAAAAATAAATTTATGCTCATTAATAAAAGTGAAGTATGTATGATTTTCTACAGAAATTATACATAGGTTAAAAACTAATGTTGAAAAATCAATGTTAAGATTTTTTAAAGATTTTTTTACATACCTATGAGTTTGGACAATTTTTAAGAAGGGTTATTAACTTACATCAACACTTCTGACTGTTTGCAGATGTGAAACTGAATTCTTAGGCACTTAGAAGCCAGTGGGAATTTTCTAAGATGTTGTTGTTGTTCCCCAACAAGTTCTGTAAGAAACCCAGGCATTTGGGAGGAAAAATAATATAACCAGGCAAAATATGAACTTAATCAGTATTCAGAGAGCATATCAGGCATGTTTAAGCAAGAACATGCAACATAATGTCAATGAGATTGGCTTTCCTGAGTGTGTATACCCAGTAATGATTCTCCAAATGGAACGTAATTCCCCAGTTAAGTAATGACTGAAGAGAGAGAGAGCCCACACACTTTTAAAAATATGTTTTTGAAGGAAGCAAGGGATAAGAGATTGACAGAAACATGGAGTTACGAATATGATGGTAGGAGATGGCATTACAGGTACAACCATGGTAGTGCTGTATAGTAAGAAATTGTTGAGGGACAGAAGTGGAGCCATTGTTGAGAGAATATATCCTTGCATTGGTTTAAAGGCTAACTTTCCATAAGCCTCCAGTTTACATGCATCATGCATCTGATACAGAGAAGCCTTTATATAAAATATTATGTTAGGGTTTGAAACATGCAGGAGCCAGACTGCTGTATTTTCCTCCTGCAACAACTGAATACCTGAGGCAGCTCGTTTGGGTGATCCAAATGCTATGGGCACCATTTCCCTGTTGTTGCTACCCATCTCCACCATGTTTGAATTAGGGTCAGCACCCAGCTGCTTCCTCACAGGAGGCTTTCCACCAGTCTGGCACCCTTTCACCTGACCTCTTTAGAGTTGTACAAGAAGTCACACACACAAAAATCCTCCAAACTCTGTCAGAGAAGCTAGGCAAAAATTCAAATCAGTGTCATGTGCACAGGCAGGAAGATTCAGAGTGTGCGCACATAGCTGATTAACAAAGTTCATTGAAATCCTATTATGCCAGCCTTGATTCCTCAAATAGCTAACACTGCAAAAGAGTCACAACACTCAGGAAATGTCACGTAGTTATGAAAAGAGCAGGTGTTCATGTCGATGTTGGAATGAGGAGAAAGTCAAGAGCAGTCAAGTTCACAAATTCCCATTTTCTGAATGTTCGCCTCTGCTTTGAATGTCACCCCAAATTTTAATTTTTACTTTTTGGAGTTGTGGGGGAGAGAATTGTACATGATCACATTGCAAAATCCACTATTCTTCTAGAAGCCTAAATGAGTCAGAGAAGTACCCCATGAAAAATTTCTCTGCTTAATTTATTCAACCATTCACATTTTGCATGAGCTATGAGGACATCAGATAAGACCGGAAGTAACTTTCCAGATGCATTTCTTTGCAATATTTGATATATCCTTACAAAGGACCCTCTACTTTTTATTAATCTTTCTGTCATTCTGTAAGAAAGAAGTAAAGAAAAGATACTGAAGAATTTCAGGGAGTGGGGAGAGGTATTTTATTGGATGTATGGCATTGGTTAGGATTTGGTTTGCTTTGCTTTTGAAAAATGACAAGGAATCTGTACTACAAAAGCACTAAACACTCATCCAAACACTCTTTTGCTTGTTGAAACTAGGCACAACCCCAAGCTTTTAAGTGTCCGCTCAGTATTAACTTGAAGCATGACCTTCTAGAACAGTACATCTCATGTCTGATATGCATTACAGACTGATTTACAGTACATACTTATAATGTAGATTGTAAACTTGTTCTGAAGAGAGCTATCATGGTCTCTGATGGACTGTCTTAATAAACTCAGCATACACTTTAAAGCACTGCATCAGTTTAAAAATGAATAAAAGGCAGTATAAACTCAATTTGATCCCAGAGGTAGTAAGCCTTGTAGATCTAGCATTGGGTACAATCTTGTCTGCCTTCACGCAGTTTGCAGGATGTACAAGTACTGAACTGCCTGCCTTATTTGCCTTTGCCCTTTGGGTAATCACTATCATTTTAGTGAACTTCTGACTGTACTCCAGGGTGTAGGTAATGAAAACCAATATCAGATGCATACAGTATTAGACAACCTTATTGCAGTGCTGCCATCACACATCATTACTATCAATTTGACCTTGTCAGCACACTGTGCAATATGTTCTTTACTTTAGGTTTTATTACTGCTGTTCTTGCTGTCTGCAGGAGTTACGTGATCTAATTGATCTCAACAGCACACTCACCAATAACTAGAATAAGTGCTATGTCTTCAGGCATAATTTCATGGTGATTTCTTGCATTTTTCCATAGCCCATATCTGAGCAAACCTGTTATGTACATTATTATGCACTGTAATGTATTTTGTCTTTTAGATAAGATCTTGCACTCCCTGTCACTCATTCTCCTTTAACATGAGTAAAGAGCTTATTAGGGATGCATGCTTTATCCTCTGAGATTAGCTTCTCTCAGTGCATTTAAGCCAGCATTTATTCTAAAAATGTTGTAGGGAAAATGTTATTCAATAAACATATATGTTTTGCATACTTATCTTTAATATATTAAAATGGTATTCAGGTCACTAAGTCAAATTGAAGAGTTCCAGAGACAAAGAAGGCATAATGTTTTCCAGTTCCAATAGCAGTGTAGTGAAGAATTAAATGAATTACAGAAGGAAGAATTATAGAATTGCAATACATAGTTTATGAAAGTGATTTCAGATTGTGAAATTGCAAGGAAGAACTAGACTACCTGTTACAACATTTGGAAAACTTTTCAAGGGACAGAGGAGGAAGACATTTTGTTAGAAACAAATATCAGCATTTGTTAATCACGTGTTTGAATGGTGAGAGTGGAAAACGAAGAAAGCTGATGAAGGAGAGTTACTAAGATATCTAAAGAGAAGAGAGAGATTTAAGCATGAAACCAATAAATACCGAAGGGCCCTTGAAGGAATTAGGATAAGGAATATAGAAAGTTATTATGACTTTGGCATAAAAAATGAGTTCCAATTCATTAACTTTAAGCTGTAAAAGCTAGGAATGTCATCTAATGTGATCATCTGGGCTTCCTCAGTAATCTGTAGAGTGGGCTTCTTCCAAAGGCTGATTCATGTGTTCTCTCAGAGATACCTATTGTTAAACAGGATGAATTAGAGATGTTTTGTTTTGTTTTTCACTTTCTAGAATGTCAATGACGAGAGTTTGAAGTGTCAAACTTTTACATGGCTTCAATTAGGAGGGATGCATTTCCCTAAAAGTATCAAGATGGTTTTACATCCACAGCAGTATAGCTGGCAGGAAGGAGCACCTGGGCTGATGTGACTAAATATGACACAGAACTAAAGCTAAACAAGGTTAAACCTAGCATGAAGCTGTCAAAAACCAACAGAAGAATTATTCCTCTACATCACTTGCAGGAGACCTGACAAAAAAAACCCAACCAAACAAACTCATCTTTTTCCAGAGGAAACACCATGTTTTTTCCATGAAACACTTTCTTCCCTTTGGAATAATGTATTTTCCACACAAATTTTGAGTGAAACAATTTGGTAGATACAGGTAACTTAATACTTTTCCTCTTGCTACTAGAGGCAGCAAGTTAGTGACAAAAAAAAAAAAAACAAAACCACACACACAACCCCCCCAACAAAACAAAAACAAACAAACAAAAACACCAAAATAAACACAAACCTGATGAAAAGTTGCAAAATAGATTATTTGTGAATACTTGTTTGATTTGTAAGTGGCTTTTATTTTCAGCCTGGATCATACCCCTTATAGTCAGTAAGAATGAGAGTCCTATAAATGAATGTGTTTGGAGGAGTGGTTGTGTTTGGCTAACATTTGCTAATGTGGTTTGTTACTACATTTTTAAGTGCAATAGCTTACATTTATAGATAAAAGTCATTCACATAAAAGCGAGAACATCTGTTATTTGTCTGTGCCCACACTGGCACACTTGCTAAGAGCAGCAGTGAGGTTTCAGAGTGAATCCTCTGGCCATTCCTGAGTACTGATTCAGTCTGAAAGTGACATTCCTTCACAAGAACCTGGTTGCTTTTGGAGGTAACCACAACATGAGATCTGCTCTCAAATATGCATCAAATGCACTCAAACCACTGGATCTGGTCTAAGTGAACCAGTGTTCTGTCCTTTTGGAGATCTTCAAATCATAGGGATGGTGGGGACTTTTATCCAGGTGGAACAGACTTAATCTAATCTAGAGAAATATAAAGGTATGCTGCATTCAAAACATCGCGTATATTGTCAGCATTGTCACTTTACATTTTGTATTTTGATCTAGAGAGCTCCCCCTCTACCCCTAATACAAAATTGTTTTTTAATGTGGACATAGCATTTTTCATAGACTGTTTATTATTTACTTTTTACTTAAACAAGACAGAGCAACCAGAAAGAGAAATAATTAAATATAATTGGTCACTAGACACGAAGGACATGTAACACTGACTGCAAATACTTAAAGTGAATAATTTGTGAAGAATTCCAGAGGTTAATTTGCTTTACCCATATTATTTAATGAATAATTTTGAAAACTAATTTTCCACCACTGGAAGAGAAAACAGAATAATTTTGCAGTTGTTTATTATGTGAGAGAAGAAAAAAAATAATAAAGCTGAATATTTTATTTAATTCTAATGGATAATTTGAGCAGATCTCAGTTATTTACATAAACAGCTCTACTGATTACCTATGAGGTGAAATTTCACATTCTTTTTCACTTAAATTACAGAAGGAGTGCAGCTGATGTCACCACTCTGCAGCTTAATTACTATGGATGGACAACACACAGAATGTGGCTTCCCTACAGATACTGAACTGGATTTATGGATTTTATGTGCTGGTTCAGTGTCAAGAAGTGAAAGGAAAACTAGTGTCGATAGAATTCTGTGCCAAAATATCATGTTTAATTTGTACTTCCACTTCTCTTTCCATATTCCATTTCAGTCTTCTTCCATTTTCAAACAGCCACATCCCTTTCATTCAGCAATCACTTTTGCTCAGCCAAGACTCCTCAGTGCAGACATTAATCTCCTTGGCTTTTAACGCTGAAGTGTCCCTGATGTTATAATCTGCCTTTTATTTAGGAGGAATAGAAGGCAAGTCACAATAGCACAGACAGATGATTTATTTTAGCAAGTAACTAAGACTGAAGGTCTCCTGGTAAGAAAAAAAATCAAGGCACAAAGAGCTCAGCGTATCTGAACTGCACACCTCCAATCCCCACAATTTGCATTATGGTTTAAACAAAAATTCTAAAAATAATCTTTGCAAAGATGAAATAGATATAAGCAGCACTTGCTAAATTGTATGAATTATGGCAAGATGGAAGGCTGGAACTTGGAGGTTTCTACCAGCCCTGCTTAGAGAGATACTGGCTGCAATGCCTTTGCCAGAAAAGCTGTATGCTATTTGGATAACTAAAATGCAGAGGCTTTTGTTTCGAGAAGCCTAAATGTTTCACAGCAGACACAGGGGCAGTGTCTTACAACTAACTGTAGCCAAAACAGACTCCTGCGACATCTAGGAATTTTAAGTCCATTGACTCAGTTGTAATTAACACTAACCCAAATAAAAACATACTGAAATAATGTAACCAACAACAGTATATAAGCATTTTGTAAAACTGAGGGCATAGCCAGACACAATCCCTAAGCATTTTACGTAAGTATGGGAATACTGTAACTACCAAAGGGAAAAAGACAAGTTGCACATAGGAGGCTGCCAAGAAAAGTTGCAGAAGACAGTACAAGCACAAGCAGCTAAAAACTCATAGAACTTCCTACCAAACACACCAAGATAACCCTGACCTCCAAACAAGCAGCATCAGGATATCCCTCCTGAGGGTGGGAGTGAGAAGGCAAGTAGCAAATAGCATGAAAACATCAGTCACAGGTTAGGAAAACTGTGGAAGAAATAAAACAGGATGCTGTACTTCTGACTTATCCTGTCAAAGCTCTCAATCCTCATCCCTGTGATCTCGCTAAGGGTCACCACTAACCGTAGTCATTGGTGGCATCAGTAGGTGGCGTCTGTGATGTGGTGCTGTGTACACACAGCTAACTGATGATACTTTGTATGCTTTGCTTGGGTGATACTTTGTTGGAGACACTGATACATTTTGTATGAATATTGATTTTTAAGGTGTAAGAGCTAAGCATTAGCACAAAGTAGGCTGCTAATGGGTGGATTTAGCAGAGATTTATTTCGAAGTTTAAAGGCGATCTTACTTATCTGTCTTCTAAGCATTCTCATCCCAGCAATAATTTTTTTTCTTGGTGTGTGTATATATACACGTATTTTCAGTCACAAAATAATATGGAGTTGTCCTCAATTTATTTTATACTCGGATGTAAAGAGCCAGAGGTATTTTTCGTAACAAGAGAGGAAAGCTGAATCTGCATTCTAAATCTCTTTTGAATCACAGGTAGGTTTTCATGTGTTATGCCACATCATAATATCTCAAATCTTTGCACCTGCTATTGCTTAGCTTGCATTTCCACTCTATTTCCTCTTCACACTATACAGATTGGTTGTGTCTTGTAAACTGGTTAAACAGAGAGTTTAGCTCTTAAGTTTGTTAGGTCTTCTGACTTCCTTATATCAGAAATCATCAAGTCAGTGCAACTGCTCAAGCAAGCACAGTAAGTTCTTGTTCTCTTATGGCTTAAAGGGAGACAGTTGAAAATTTTCTCTAACTTGGCTCTGAACAGAATTGAATAAATGACTCAGAGACTTGCTCAAATTATTTATGACATATAAAAATGAAAACAACTTAGGTACGTGTTCTTTGTTCTTTCTTGGTTGAAAAATGAGTTTTAATATTGTCAGTTAGGCAGTGATTCAAGAGATATCAATTTTAGCTCAAAATGTTAGACCTAGTTTGTTGATTAATGACCTGATTCTGGGTCCTTCATTGTGATTTTCTGCCTACACATTCAGTATTTCTCTAATACCTCACCGTCTGATTCTTCCCTTGAAAAAAAGAGAAGACACACAGCAGGAAACAATGATAGTGAACATGTACATCTGTACATCTGAATTATTTCTCTTACAGCGTAGAAAAACAATCTCACATAAGCTGGTAATATCAACTGATAATATCTAGTAACGAAACATCTAGAACAAGGTACACAAACACCCCGCTTTATTCATTGTCTGGTAATTTTATTCCTTTTCTGGTCTGTAGCCAACTGTTAAGATAGTAAGATGAAGAGCAGTCCTAAATTTTGAATTCTTTTCTTTGTCTTGTATTTTCTTCCATCTACCTCTCTGTTTCCCATAACTTACCAATTCTTGACTTCAGTTAATTACCAGTCCACTTTACATTGCTTTTATTTACACAGTTCCAAAACACAAAGCCAGAAAGAAAGGAGCTGCTTTAGAGATATCTCCTAATGTTTTTAAATGAAAAGACCACACTGACTGAAATTAGCCTTCTATTTAAGACATTTCAGGGAAAAGGCAGCAAAGAAAATAAGCTTACAGAATTTACCAAGCTCCCCTATTGCAAACAAGTAGTGGAGATGTGAAAAGGATCCAGAGTAGATAAAAGAGTATACAGTATAAAGTTAACTAGGATAAATTCATGAAAACTTACAGTTCAGCTGGTATCAATTCCACTGAAATTCTTGTCCTTAACAATCTTATTGCTTGGTGCTATGATTTCAAGGGTACCAACTACAAGGGTTTGCAAAAAGTTCTTTTCACACATGTATCAGATTAACAACTAGAACATCACTAATCATAAGTCACTCAGATTATGTTCTTATCAAACTACATATGTTATTATATTATATATGAGATGTGTCTAATAAAAATTGAACAAAACTTACTAAATAAATGAAAATCAGAACTAAAGAAAACTGGATATCAATTACAAAATGCCTTTGCTAATGGCAGACAAAATAATTCACTGAAGAAAAAATAGAAATGTAGCAATCATTCGAATTTTCTTCTTTCTGAACGGGCTTTAAAAACAGATCAAACTGGCAATTAACATGTTCTCACGCTTCTTAAGCAATTTTACTGTTAAAAGTTACACATGGAAACCTCAGCTGCACATAACATGTATCAGATGCAGATATAAACAGCTTATCAGAAATTTAAATAAAACTTTAAAAAAAATAAAGCAAACAAATTGAAAAGCACCAGTATAAAGATAAATTACTTGGCAAAGAATTTAGTGGTTTAGATATAATAAGTTAGACATTTGCTTTTGAGCTAGAAATAGCAGATTCTCTTAGCAAGTGGAGAAAAGTTTTACCTCTAGAAAGGGTTTATTTTCTTTGATCCCAAATTAGGTGTCCAGGATAGCACCTCTGCACAGAAGACTCTTTCTTCCCAGTAAATTTAAATAGAGAGCCTAGCGTGACTTGCACAGTCTGACATATTTCTCTAAGACAGGTGTGTCAAACCCATTTTCACCGGAGGCCACTTGTAGGAGTAGTTACATTTATACAGTCCTAAAATTACATTCAGCCCTTTGAAGGCAACCGCGAGGCTGATGTGGCCTCCGGTGAAAATGAGTTTGACACCCCTGCTCTAAGCTATCTAGGTTTTAGGTGCTCAAAGTCAGGTGAGAGGTGTCTATGATTTTCTAATTACTTGAGTTGCAGTAGAAAACCTGGGAGAGCTTGATCAACTGATTACTACATAAATATGAAGGTGGTGAAAGACTGCACAGAAAATGTTAAAATGAACAAGACTTTGAAATGCAATACTTTGTTTTGCTGCCTTGCTCTCTACCAAATCAAAGGGTTCAGTTTGTATTGCTCTTTATTCCACAAACAGATGATTTACAAGTAAGAAAATAGCTTAAAGAACAGGAGCTTGAAACAAAGTAGTTTAAAGAACAAAAGAAATACTGTCATCCCCGTAGAAGGCTGAAAGAGATGAAAACTATTTTCTAGAAACTAAAAAATATATCAGTAACAGGAAGTTAATAAATGTCAGGGACTAGTGGTAAATTACTGCAGAAATTGAGGATAACATCAGACAACCTGGGCAGAAAATGCATATCAGATTCTTCTTTCTAAAGAGTTGAGAAACTGGTAGCAGTGGGGTAAAAAAATGAAAGCCTAGTGAAGTGATATTGTGCTAAAAAACAGATGCTATCAAGGCATTGAAAATGTCAGCTGCCTGCTCCCTCATCTTCTCAGGTGCAATAAAGAATTCTCTAAACAGTTTCACACCCTATATCTTTGATATTATTCTCACCATCTGGAAAATAATGGTATTTCAGAATGCACTATCAAACTTAACCCATAAAGAAAGTTCACATCAAACTTTCTGTCAAGTGAAAGTGAGAGTTCCTTTAGTTTTAAAATATAGATGCCAATTAAAAGTTTGCTTAACAACATTTTTTTTTTTTTTTTTTTTAAATATATAATTCATTTTAATGATAACTGATATCTAGCTAGTTGACTCGGACATAATGCAGATTCAAAATCCTAAACAGACACTCATTGTACATTCTGGGTCTATTTATTTATTTATTTGTTTGGGGTTTTTTAGATTTTTGAATATATAGTGATAAGAGAACATTATTATACATAACATTTGAATCTGCTTAAATGATTTTTTTTTTTTTTACTGAATATACTTTTTTTAATCCTGTATTTTGACAGAAAGCTAGAACTTACGTTTGAATATGAGTTTGGATTATTTTTGTTATGGAGACTCAGTCTCCCCTGAAGCATTTTATACTTTCTTATATCAGGCAGAAGATTCTACTTTCAGATGCATCCTGAAGGGAAAAACAATAATAGTGACAGATCTTATTCATAAGAATTCCAGGTCATTTCTTCTACTCAGCACAAATACTTAGTTGAAGCCAAGTGTAATACTACTGCTTGATCTAGAATATGAATTTAGGTGATGCATTCTGACTCAGAAATTGCTCAGAAAGTCTCTGGATATTCTCAATTCACTTTTTTTTCTTTTTTCTTGATAGTGATAAATACATTTTTTTTCCTTGCAAATTATGGGAGAATTTTAAAGTATTTAGATTTCAACTATGATTAAATTATTGTAAGTTGAATCAATGAAAAGAATGAGTTCAACACAATGCAGATACTAAATCTTTTTCATACTGCTAATAAAATGTTTTAGTATCTTTACTCTTAGGTGAAAAATCCTATAATCTAATGAAACAGAAGAAACAGCCAAGGCAACGAATGATATGTAGTAGTGATACTAAGCATGCAACTGACTCCAAACCCCTAAAAAGCAAATGCTTTTGAGAGATGTATTTTCTTCATTTCATCAACTATCAACCCAAAATGTCTCTTCTTTCTTATAAAAAGGATTCTATTCAAATAGTGTATAGAGAAGCTTTACCCAGTATGGAAGTGTATCATTCCCCCAAGTTGAACATGGTAAGAACAATTCTACTAAACAGTTTAAAGCAGGAGATGGTGAATAATAAAGTTGAAGTCTGTGAGAATTTCAAATGGTCTATTAAGGGATTTTGGGTATTCTGTTCTGCCTTGGAGAAAACAACGTGGTGTGTGGATTGTTAACTTGCAGTTTAAATGCTATTGATTTGGCATAGTTGACCACAGAATACTTCTTCAGTAATTTTAAGGCAGAGAAGGAAAAGCAAAGTCACAGCTTGATAAAGGGACCTTGAGTTTATTTAAACAAACCAGAATCTACGCTGGACTTTAATATATTGTTACACAGAGATCACAAAATATCATTAGACTGAGGAAAAGAGAAAATTCTACACTTAAAACAAGCAGGCTCACAGATAAAGAATGAAAAATGTTGAGAAATACAACAACAGAGAATATTATTTCCTCTCAGTTAACAGAAAGACTTTTACTTATTGCATTTACCTTATGGGCGAGAGATATTTAGTGCTGCTTATACTATGGTTGGGAAAGCAATATTAGCAATCAGCGCCTCTTAGAGAAGAAATATATCCAAATACGTATTTCAACATAGATAATCTATTCACAGTATATAAAAAGTACACACACGTTAATGGATAAGTATAAGAAGCAAGATCTCCAAAATGTGATAATGCACCTAGTTGCCATCGTAGGTGATAAATAAAAAATATTGACTTTTAAAACCTCACTCAACTGTTGCTTGATATTCAATGTGATGGCAGGTTTGTTAAGTCTCTGTCCAGTGAACAGCCTAAATGTTGTCTATGGAAGCTGGTACATTTGGTGACTTTAGACCAAACGTGATTTTAATATATAACATAATACGCAAAACTGAAGGATCTGCTGATTTTATACCTTGAAGGCTGAGTTACAAGCATTCACCTAGGATACGGCTAATGTGTATTGTTTGGCCTATTAGGTAAGTTAAAATTATAATAAAGTCTTAATTTTCAATTGTGGACATTTTATCCTAAATAGTCTTTCCTGGTACCTTTAAGAATACCCCTTTCTTAGAACTTCTGTCTTTAAATGTTTTGTTTTTTTCTAATTGGCAAAACACCGATGTCCTGTCCTTTTGTGTGTTTTGCTTTCTATCAATGTGTAAAAGCTACCTCAGTGTCTATTTTTCTTATCAACTGTTCCTGAGAACTCTAATCTACACATGCACAAAAGAAGCAAATGGCACAAATACTATCCACATTTCCAATCAGAAAATGTATATATTTGCCTTATAGAAAGATTCAGAATTCTGACGTATGGTGCACACAAAATCTCACCTTTCAGTCTCAAAATTCTTGAAGAGATTTTGTGGTTTAGTTGACTGTCAGATCTTAAACTAATGTACATTAGCTACAAATATTTTTATGCCATTGGAGCACAGTGCCATTGCCACCTGAGGATCTAATTACACAGCCTTGGGGACTGCATTGTGAAATGAGTCATAAACTCACGTCAGAACTACCTGTCTGCTAACTAATGTTTAAACTGTGTTTAAAGTTCTAAGTGTGGCTGTTGAGAATAATCTCCATCTTATTGTTGCAAGTACAATCATGACACACATCCCATTCAAAGTTTTTAATGTGGTTTTTGGCTCTTTTAAACTCTTAAGTTGTCTAAGCATTCAAATATTCTGAAAAAAAAGAGGTAAGAAAATTTGAAGTTCTGCTGTTTTGTCTATTTAGAAATCTGTGCCCTTTTCGGAATAGTGGCAATTTTATTTGGGAAAAGATCTTCTAAAACACTTGTAACATCTCACCTGAAAGTGAAACTTTTAAAAATTTTAATCTTAAAGGTAGAATAACTTTGTAGAGAAAACAATAAGCTTATCTTTGAAAGAGAAATGATGATCTATATTGCCAATGACACTTATAGAGATACAAAAATATCTATTAGTGAACTTTTTACTTCTCTATGTCTCAATCAAACAACTCATGATAGCTTATCATGTGATAACACATTCTACATTATTTAAGTTACAGTGACATTGCTGGTTTTATTATATGATTATTATGGTTTTTTTAAAAAAACCCTCAACCTTGCTACAAGTGCTTCCCAAGCCAATAAACATAAAGTTCATAAATGAAGTAGACTGTGCGTGTTGGAATTATCATCACACTCAATCAAGTGCACCCCTTTTTTCGATAGAAGTTTAAGATATTCTGAAACAACATCATCTGAGGAAGGGAACAAAAAGATAGGCTTTAGCAAAACCATGACATTTGCTTCTAGTTCCAGTATCTTGAATTGTAAGTTCTGTAAATCCATTGATTTCAGCTAAATTACTACATATTTACACATTAGTGGGAAATGGCAGGCATTTCCTCACTTTCATATATTTCTACATTTCTTTCAGTATCTGTTCAATGTTGTTTTAGGGAAACAAAAACTGGAATACAAATCTTCCTAGCTAGTGGTCCTATGCACTATGCCACAGAGCCAGTCTTATTTCATAACTCCCCCTGTAGGGCTACAGCCCTGACTTTTAAAACTGCAGTGTTCGTGTGATTCTTTCTCCTGTTATTACGGAAGACAATGATCCTTCTCTGAAGGATTCAGTCACTGTATTGAGAAAACACAGTACTCTTTTCTCAACTACAGATTATAATGGCGATGTCAAGGCCTTAGATATTCCTTTAAGAGACTCCATACTTCTTAACAATTTTCTTGTATTTTGACCAGGAGCTGCCATGCACTGCTGTATTCCCAGACACCAAAGGAAATCACAGTGTTAAGGACTATTTTTATAGTGTTTTTCTAACACATTACATCACATTGAGCGGACAAAGTTTCCAAGTGGACTTCAGTAAAAATAGTGTGCTAATCCCTTGTGCTGTACTGTCATGTTTCTCTAAAGGAGATGCGAAACCTTCCCATGGCAGAGAGAATCACAGCGACATTACTCAAGTCTTCCTCCTTGCTGGTGTGAATCTTGCAGCTTACAGGTTTTTTTTTTCTCCTGACATGGAAAAAAAATTAACATGGTACTAGCTGCTGTGCATTTGTTTAAAGACGGGTCCATTGCAGTTTGATGAATGACATCCATGCTGTAAAATTCAGAGCATTCAGCTCAAACACGGTCCTGTAGCTGTGTGTATTTAACTATCAGGAAACACAGTTTAGTTTTATGCTGGCTATCAGTCTGCCAGTGCCTAGATAAGTTTCAAGGTTCAGAAGAGACAGGAGATTGTCTTCCCTGTGCAGTTTGGGTGAGGTCATCTTGGGTTGGGAGGAAGAGCCTGAGGCACAAAATTTGAACCCTGATACTGCTCACAGAATAAAACTTTTACTGTTTTATTTACATGGATTCTATTTTCTGCAGCTGAGAGGAAAGAAATATTTCCTTCTCAGACTCAACCAAAACCCCCCACATTTTACTTAGTAAACAGGCTGTACAGTCAATACAGAAATGTTTATAACACATTATTATAGTAACAGGCATATAGCAATTTCTCTGATTGCATGTTTTTCCATGTTTTTGTATCATGCATGTCCAGTAAGAAAAAAACCAAACACAACAAATTTACAATTATTTCTTAAATAGAACCATCCTTTGATTACAATCAAGATACAACTTTTTTTTTTAAAAAAAAATGATTCCTCAAGTGGTCCATTTATATGTGGTGCACAAATGTTGACTTGCAGTCTCCCCACTGGTATTAAATCCCACAGAGACAAACACAGCAGCCTGCTTTAGTCAGGAAAAAAGTAGACTGATTTTTTTTTTTTTTTTTTTCAACATGGGTTATAGCTCTGTACCTGGCTTACTATCCCTGTTAGAAAAGAGAGTTCTTATAAGAAATTCATCCCATGTGCAAAAGGTCAGATACAGAAGCTAAGTGTTCTACAGCAAGCCTCTAGGCTTGTTGTTACAAAAGCCCAGAGGAGCAAAAACATGTTCAAGTCAGGCAATAATGGGAAAAGAGAAACACAAAAAAAAGCTCTGGAGAAAAAAATAATACCTACTTCTGTGTTCTCAGAGGAAGAGTAGACAGGAAGAAAAAAATCCAGAGAAAGAGAATCTCTATTTTGGAAGATTTAAGTGTAAGAGCCTGTATCAAACAATGTAAATAATTTATATATTAAAAAAAAAAAAAATCCCAATGGACCAACCATCCAACAAAAAAAAAAACCCTTAACTTCAACCCCTTAAATGGTTATTGGAATGTGTTCTAATTATCCAAAAATGAAACTATAAAAAATAACAATTGAACATTCAAAGAATATTAAGGCGTTAAAAATACAGGAAAATTATCTATACAAATTAACCTTGTCCCAAGATGATGTTATGCAATAATCATATGTTTATTTTTTATTTGTGGTCTTGAGCGAACCTGAGGATTCTCTTTACTTGTGAAAACACTACTTACCCCCTTTCACTCTCCATGGGCAACAGTGACTAAAACACAGCCTAAAATGATAAAGTTTGTACTGCCACGTAGAAAATTACTAACAGGTGATATTTGTCATATATATTTCATTGTAGAGGAAAAAATACAAAAATTATTTCTCTCTCACATGAACATGCTGTGTGTCCGTTTTGTTTTGAAATCAGTTCCCAGATTTGTCACTTCATATTCCCTCTTTTCTCTCATCCTCTCACCCCCAGCACATACCATGACCATTACTGTACAAATTAGAAAACTGATATTCAAGGATGGTTCTTAATGTTACAGTCAATTGTCCAAAGAGAGAAAGCTTGTTTTTATGGCCTGTGCCTAGAAGAACTTGAGATGGTTTTGGACTGTGATAGGACGTGCCCAAGGGTACCTGTGCCTGACAGCTGGGAACCTGCATATTTTAAAACTAATATCCTGATTCATAATGAAATAGAGAAAAGTCAAAGGAATAAAAAGGATGATAACTAAGTTTATTACATATAAGTAAATTTGCTTACTACTGCGGTGAGCCTATATACCATGCTAAGGATGACAGTAGCATTTGTCACAACTAAACAACTGAGAGTATAAACAGCATACAAGCAGCTGCCAGTCAGACTAGCAAGACTCCGTACACTGCCTATTACAGGGCTTACAGTTTTATATGGCTTGAGCCATGGTCACTTTACTTCGCCTTATGACATTATGAGTTATGTACTTTCTTGCCCTTTGTGGGGTCCTGGTCCAATTTTGGACTCAGGAAGGTTCAAAAATTATTCTAAAATTGAGATTAAGACACAAACGAGGTCAGATGCTGCTAAACAATCTTATTTTATTTTTATGCCTAAAGATGGAGTAAATCTATTTCATTTTCACATCTAAAACTAAAGCAACAAAGAAAAAGGGGGGAGAAACTAGGAGGAAAGTTAAGTAAACATGCAAGAAGATAAGCAAGAGATAAACAAGAGACCGTCATCATCAGGGATCCAAACCGTTGTCTCCTGTCAGGCAGCTCTCAGGTTTCAGACCTTGGTAACGCTTGGCAGTTTGCAGGTCTTAGGTCATGCCAGTAGCAGAGTCCAGGTCCTGGTAGGTGCTGGCAGCGCTCGGGTCTCAGGTCTGCTGGTCTCAGGTGACAGGTTTTGGTCCTGATGGTGGACGGCCACACTTGCAAGTTTTAACTTGGTCATTTTATGGCAGTTGGTCCCTGAGCACACTGCAGACCTGGCACAAGACGCTGGTGGCTGATATTGCTGGAGCTTCACTTGAGCTTATACAGGCTTCAAGCATTCTTTGAGTTTTAGCAATTCACAATGATCATGCATTTTGCACTTTAATTCACTGTCTTTAGGCCTTTACAGTGGGCCCAATTAAGCAAGCAGCGGGAGCAAGCATTTTTTCTGTAACAAGCAGGCTTTAAGCATATTATATTAGCAAGCAAGCTTTGAGACAAATAATTCACAATATCTCAGCCTTCCACTTTTATGCTGTGTGTTAAGGATCACCGTCTTTCACACACACTCAAACTGTATGCTGAGAGCCACCATGAGTGGAGCATCTCCCTTATGAGGAAAGACCGAGGGAGCTGGGTCTCTTTAGTTTGGAAAAGAGGAGACTNGGACGCCTGTACGCCTACCTGTGTAACCTCGTCTAGGTGTTCCTGCTCTGGCAGGGGCATTGGACTAGATGATCTTTCGAGGTCCCTTCCAATCCCCAGCATACTGTGATACTGTGATCTCTCACAACTTTATAAATGCAAAATACATTATAATGGCTGCTATGAGTGCCATGACTATATAGGTGTGTAGGATTTAAAAGAATTCTATGAACAATGTAGTTTTTTTATTGCTTAAATATAAGACTAATTTCTATTCACTTATACTGAATGCAGAACATAATTGATAGCTATTAATCTGTACAGTAATTAGCATTACCAGCTTCGAGAAAATGCAAAAACTTTTGCTGAAATATAAAATGTTCCAGTGGTTCAGAATTGACAAACAACTTTGGTTTCTGACAAATAATTCTCCCTATTATTACAGGTTTTGCCTAATTACTGCGAATGAATAAGAATTTATTATCCTGTCCAATAATATACCAATATTTTTGACACAAACATTTGTCCTGTGTGTTCATCCTTCTTTCAACACTGGCAAGAAATTTGAATTTAGTTTAACTTATGAACACCTGCATGAAAGACAGGAAAAATAATGATAATGCTACTGTTAAAAGAATAAATTAGAGTCTTGTAAATAAGTTCATACTATGGCATATGATTTCATATGTCACAATTTATGAAATTCATAATTTATAATGACATTAATAATTTATGAAATTATGAAACTGAGTTTCAAGCCACTATCTTAATTAAGAACTGCAACCTCTCATATATACTTTGCTTATATAAAGTGTATATATATTTTTTAAATGTAAATCATATGTATACCTATACACATATAATCATAGAATTGTTTTGGTTGGAAAAGATCTTTATGATGATAGAGTTGAAATGTTAAGCTAACACTGCCAAGTCCACCTCTAATGTTCCTAAGAACCTCATATACGTCATTTAAATACCTCCAAGGATGGTGACTCAACCACTTCCCTGAGTAGCCTGTTCCAATGCCTGACAACCCTTTCCTCATGTTCAATCTAAAGCTCCCCTGCTGCAGCTTGAGGCCATTCCCTCTCATCCTATTTCCTTTAGTAACAGCTTAGCACTCAGGAACTCTTGCTTTGTATCACCGAACAAGATCAAAGAAAGAAAAAAGCATATAGCAATGAGGAATAAACTGCACGTATGTTTAATTAAGTGTTGTTTATGTGATATTATATATTGACACCTAATGTTGAACTATCACACTTTAGGCCAGTCAAGGCTAACCCTTTCATCATACAAAGAAAACGCATTGCAACAAGCGGTTCTCCTTATAACCTGTTTTGATCAGACCATTTGTGCATGGTTACAAGCATGACAGCTGAACACCATGAATAATTTAGGGCTCAGCATCTACCACAAGTCTTCCAAATGAGTAATTTTCCTTCTGAAAAGTCAGTTCATCTCTAAAAGTAGAAAACAAAACCAAAAAACAAACCAAAGAAGCAAAACTTACACTTTAACACCTGTGAAAAACATTACAGGTTACCATTAAAATATAAGCTAGTACATGATTCATCCTGTAATTTAGTCACTGGGTCATACTGCCTTTTTCTTCCTTGTAGCACATCACCTAGTAATGTGATATATTTTTTAAAAAATTATTTTGATTCCTAAACAAGTAATTAAAACAAATGTTTAAATTTCTCCTTAACCTCTCATTTATTACACAGAGAATGTCTTATAAAATACATGGAACTAATTAAAATTGTATGTTTCTTCCTTATTCTTCCAGTTCTTAATATGATTTAGGTGAGTTAAACTGTAGATTTTTTTCAAAAAAAACATTTTCTTACTCTTCAATAGAGTTGGATGTGGTAATGTCTGTTGATGAGAACTTGCACTATTTCTAGAATAATATGTCATACACCAACCCACAGGTCTGCATGCTCTTTTTACTGTTTAAGCCCCCTCTGTGGTGAGTGTGATGCTCTGTTTGCTATCAGATAAGCATATTCCTGATATCTTGGCAGCTAATAAAAGAGCATCTATTCTAACCATCCAGCAGTGTCAGTGTTGAAAGTTCGGAAAATATAGAAAAATGTAAAATACTACCTGACAACATGAAGCAGCTGATGACATTGAAATAAAAGTATAGCTGGGCTCTGTTTCTTTAGTGAAAAATACTAGAAGAGCTTTGTTTTCCCAATTTGTCACTGTCAACTCTTTTCCCTTCCTTCACAGATAACCTCAGAACTTACAAGGTCTCCAATAAGGAGTATCCTCTCCAAAATCAAAAACCTAACCCCATAGATGATTTAATGTGTCCTTTCCTTACTTATACCAGTTTTCCGTGCCCCAGCCTGAAGTTTGAAGAACTGGTGTTTAGAAGAAGTTTAAAATTTAGTTTTTTTCTATTTTGTTTACCTGTTCATTCCGGCCTACACTACCATCCCCTTAAGCTTCTGTGCCTAACCATGAGATGCAACAACGCAGCTACCATGAACAGCAAGATAACTAACACCCTATGGTTACAGGGGGAAGTTTCCCCAATTTACCATCCACATTTTTAAGTGACATTTGGACTTTCTTCTATATAAAAAGATGTAAGTGCTACTGGCATTCTGCAGCATGAACCTTAAGACACAACATCTACTGTCTTGAACAAGAACAGAATGATTAAAAATTATATTAGAGATTAAAACATAGAGACATTGTAGAACACAGAGGAATGTTATGCTGCCAAATAAGTGCTTCCATTACACAGATCAGAGTTCTAAGGAGTGCTTCTGTTTGGTTTGGGTATAATATCAGAAATGTTGTACTTACCCCTGGAACAGTTTCAGATAAATGGAATATAAGTCATTTCAAGGGAAAGAGTGAAGAAAAAGGGAATACATATCTTTGAGAGTGTCCATATGTCATGTTCTGCCCTCAGGTACGAGTAGCGGGGAGAAGTGACTCAGGTTCATGGGTTGCACCCCCCCAGTTGGAAAACAATACACACAGTACTTAAGGTTCACAAACAAAAGGCTTTTATTTCACAGCTTGGCCCAAATGGTATATGAATCAGCAGCAGGATTTATGTTATTGTAGGTTCAATTGGTAAACATTAGAAGTTTGTGGCATACATGGGGCTGTAAACCTTGTGTTACTATGTTACATACAAAAAGGAGAGTGAAAAGGTAGAAGTATGGGAAAGAAAAAGAGAGAGAGGAAAATGTCATTATCCTTATGGCTCCGCTTTATGAGTTCTCAGTCTCAGATCCAGCGATGTGTGGCGTCTTGTTCAGTTCGTGTGGTGAGACTGGTGGGCAGACTGGTCCTCAGGATGGTGGGTGGCCACCACCAGTGCTTGCACAAGGTGGGCCTTCATAGCCCTCTGGGTTGCGTGTTTGCATAACTTTTGGTCTTTTGTGGAGGGGTTATTGTGAAAGAGAGAAAAGTCTGGGGGGAAGGGGTGATTGCAGAAGATTGACAAGTCTCAGGCCATGTTGAGGGGTCTCAGCTTTTCCCTTTGTTCCATGCTGGGCGTATCAGAAGGTGGAGCTATGTGTCCTCCAGCATGTCCCCCACCCCTGTATCAGCCAGCTGGCCTGGGCTGTGGCTCGTTAGTTTGTTGTTGATATGTAAATCTCAATTCACCCTATGATGCATGTATTGTCTTCTGTGGCTGGATGAACTGGTTTTGCCACAATGTTTCATCCATTATCCTTATCAGTACATGACACCATATTTTGTACATGGAGATGTATTTTAGCTTGAAATCATATATCAAATCAGCTACAGATACAGAAAATGCGTGAAAGCATTTTAATTTTCTCTATAAATTGGTCCTTCAAGAAAAGAGTGGACTCCATGTTTTTGTAATACTTTCAGAATAGATCGCAAAATATAAAGGTACATAGACAAAGGCAGGCTGCCAAAATGTTTATTTCAGAGGGAAATTCTTAGAAAAAGGCCCTAATGACAAAGAAATGCTTTTAGAGGGAAATGTTAATGTTTTATTTAAAAAATGGCAAATTATTCTTCTCATGAGTGAATATCAACCAGCCCCACTTTGTTAAAAGGAGTGCGAAAGGAGAAAGGTAATCTCTCTTATTTTATAAATGGAGCTACCTAGCTTCCTCCATTTAATACACAAAGAATTTGATTAAACAGTAAAATTAGTGACCTGAATTTGTGACACCAAATTAGTGACACCTGAATTAGTGACACCAAAATTTAGTGAGATGGATTATATGTTCTATGATTCTTTTGATGAAAACTTTAGAAAGCAAATTTCCTCATGACAGAAAAATTCACACATTGTTGAAATTATGGTGATAGGGAAAAAAGGATATCAATAAATGTAAAGAAAGACAGTGTTTTCTGGTTTTGTTTGTTTGTTGTTAGTTTTTTTTGCAACTACTCTTTTAAATATATATGCTTGTACCTTTAAATAACATTTACATAAAAAATAGGATAAAATGTCAACATCATTGCTTTTTAAAACTAAATGCATTTTATTGCAGAACTAGGGCCATCATTCTCTTATCTGGTCATTATTAGTGTCAAAATTTATGAAATCGCTTACAAGGATTTTTTTTTTTTTTTAGTTGATTATACCTAAAACTTAAAGATATGCAAAAGGTCAAAACTGTGAATTACTTTGAAACATTTTGGAATTAGAGAAATGGGCAATGAATTTATACTCTGACCTTTTGCAATGATTTGTGCTATCATAAACAGCTCTTAAATGTAGTTATACCTTGATGAATATGAAATGCTTTCTGAGATTTCTGAACCAATGTGAATTTTAATAATTAATTACACAGATTTAATTCTATGAACTTTCACATTGGGAAAGTAGTGGTTAAGACTGTTTTTATATGCAATTTAAATATTATTTTCTTTTGAGATTTTCATGTTTTAAGACAAATTTACTGTAATTTGTAAGTAATGATGTAATACAGCCTTCTGAGCAGAGTACAAACAAGAAATTTATAAAATGGGGCCTGAACAAAAAAGACACAGAATGATTCTGCAAAATATAGCGGTGTTGCCATGTAGGAAAGACATTTTATCTTCATCTTTTATCAATTTACGTAATTTCTTTTATCAAATTGTTTATAAGGTATCAAAATATTATCTATTTTTAGTTTTACTCCATATTCAGTACTACTAGTGTGTGATGTTAAGCAATCTCGTACTACTGACAGGAGAAAAGATAACAGTGTTAGAGAAAGTATTGACAGTTGTAGGACCTGGAAAAAGGAGAAGGGGGTAGATTTATATTTCCTTGCCTTTTACTTTATGGAACATCGTAGCATAAGGAGCTTATGGACTTTCTTAGGATTACATAAACAACTCTAGTGGTTAGAGAGAAAAGGTAGTAATGAATTATTAATATAGATCCATTTCAGAATAGGTTTAGAAAACCCATGTGACATCTGCTGAAAATCCAGGTCACTTGGTTGACCAGCATCTCTGTCAAGCAGAATATCAGTCCCTATGCACAATATGAGCTCTTTAGGTCACAGTTTTCCCTTTCAGTCAGTTGCTTGAGTAAACTCTCATCAGTTTGGCTTCAACTGTGAACATGAAATGACAATATCCCTTTTG
The DNA here is from genome assembly GCA_013399365.1 of Pampusana beccarii. NCBI lineage: Eukaryota > Metazoa > Chordata > Aves > Columbiformes > Columbidae > Pampusana > Pampusana beccarii. The sequence continues at coordinate 1,582,319 of VWYH01006358.1, forward strand.
AAAAAAAAAAAATCCATTATAGTTTTAGTAGATATTTAGATTTTAGAGTTTTGCTTTCAGTTGTGTTGAGTAGCCTTTTTTCTAAAGAAAAGGATAAGATAGGACAATTGAAGCAGAAGGCAAAAAGCAAAAATGTTAAAGTATTATTGATGCTTTATATAACATTTTCTGAATTTTTTTGAGTTTGATAAGTAGAGAAAAGTCTGCACTTATCCATAATATAATGGAATCATTCTGGTATTCTAGTATAATCAGTGTGCTGGGAGCAGCTGTAAAACCACATTTATTCAGGGATAAGAAGAACTACCTTTCTTAGAGATAAGGAATATTAATTGGCCTGGCAAGGTTTGCAGAGCAAAAAGGATAACTGCACAGAACTCAGAGGCAGTAAATAATCCTTCTAGGAAGCTTTCATCACAAAAGCAAATCAGCAAACAGTTAGAGATGCTACTGAATGTTATAAATACTGGAAATGCAGAATTATAGCTGCCACTTAATCCTTAGTGAGGCAGTATCCTCAAAGTAAGTCCATTACCATTACATATATTTTAGGCTGAGGAGAGTAAATCCATTACTTCCCTTCCCATTTTATCATGTACAAATAATGAACTTAGTAAGCTACGAAGTTAAATGTACAAATACATGTATTTCTCTGTGTAATCACCATTGTAATGCTCAAGCCAAGTTGTTCCATTACAATAAACTTAGCTTCTCAGCTTGTGTTGCTACTTATGCCTTGTACAAAAAAGGATGAAAAAAGCTAACAAGTCAATACTTGTTAGGTACTCCTACTTGTTGCATGGTCTTGCTCAGCTGTTAGATGACTATATAGGTCACCCAATACAAGACAATGAGAATTAAACAATTTTGCATATTTAATTTCTATCATTTCTCACATTTAAAACGTGAGTTAACACTAAATTTGGCATGAAGTTAATTTGTTCTGATTATCTAACATACACTGGGCTTGTTCATGACACAGATAAAAGTTACAACATTTGCAGGACCCTAACATGTTATTTGTGAGACACTAGGAGGGTATATGAGGTCATGAATGAGTTTTAAAGCACAGCATTGATCATCTGGATTTTTAGTTTACCAGAAACTATTATGCAGACTTACAAAGCCACTCATCCATGTAGAGCTCAAATGCAGGAAAGTACACCCGGTACATAATGAAACATTCTGTCCAGTGGGGGGAAGAAAAATAACAATTTTTGTCAAAACCATACAGTAAAGCCAAGGAATAGTGGGTAAAGATGGTATGTTTGCAAGTCTCAGCGAACAAGTGATAGTACTCACCTTGTTAGTATTAGTTTTGTCCCTTTTTTTCAGTAAGGCAATTCAGTGAGTTTCTTGACACATCTGAGAGAGCTAGGTAGTTAATAGAATACAAATCATCAAAGGTCGGAGGGAAACCTGGAGAAATAGTACAGTAATACGTCTCAGTCACCAGCTGTGGAGGCAAACCATAAATGATACAAGGTAGGAGAAAAAACATGTTTCCTTTTTTTTTGGTGGCAATGTAGCTGAAGATGAAACAACCTACCTGCTGTTTGTATTTTTCTTTTAATCAGCAAGAGGACTCTGCAGCAGCTGTGCAAAAATGCCAGATGCTGCACACGTGCTTTTTCTTTTTTCTAATTAATTTTGTTGAGTATCCTCTCTGTTTTGCCATTGACTGTTCTCAGTAGTTCTGAGACTCTTAGAGCACTCACCTGTGCAAGCACATCTATCTCCATTATTGTCTTCTCCCCTCTCTTCTGAGTCCACATTTCTCTGTTTTCTTCCATTTGCCTACTGCTTTAATCCTAGATCTCGGTTATTATATCACAATTCAGTATAGTCTATAGATGTTCCCACAACTACAAGAATGGTAGTTTCCTTAAGTGAGATTCAGGACATTCCAATTAAAAACAATATTTTTCAAATTTGTTTTTGCTAAATATTTTTACTGAGTTCTGTCTCTTAGTTATATGTATGATGTCAAGTGCCCTTTCCTTGACTAGTGAGAATTTATGTACCATTGCAATGACACACATGGGGCTTCACTATTCAAAATCTTAACTGTAAGCTAACTCAATAACTAAATTTATTGGTTTCAGAATGATATGAAACATTTTATATTTTGTTGTATAATATTAACAAATACTGTGCTATTTAAATTATTTTTTCTCAGTTACTGTAACAATACAGTATACAAAAATAATTTGAAAATACTGGAGAGATTAATAATAAAACATTTAATTCTATGTTTAATATTATTATTATGAAATCTATTTCTCATAGAATAGCCAAAGGACAGAAAGATTTCACATAAAAACGCAATTGCAAACATCCATTAAAGTAAGCCCAACTCAAAAATACAACCGAAGTGTTTAAGATAGCTTATATAGGTAGGACAAAATGACACCAAAGGAATAGATGATAATTTCCATAGAGAAAAAAAAATTATATTTGTTCTATTAAAAAAGCAGTATATTGAGCTATGTACTGTATAGTTCCCTTCCACATTAAAGGAGAAAACAAAAGAGAACAAAAACATATTGGCTATTAAGCATCTAAAATACTTAGTAATAAACACGTCAGCAAATGTGCAAAAAAATTTACAAGTGTTCAACAAAAGCTTTTTTTTAATGAGAGTCAGAAATTCTGTATTTCAAAGAATAAAAAAGGGAGAGAAAAACAGAAACTGGATTTACTCTTATGATTGCTATAATGTTGAATTGTTACTTCAGTATGTATTTAGTAGGATGCTTAGATTCAAGTATGAGAGATGTCTGAAGGAAATACTGTATTTGGCATTTTAAAATGGTGGATTAGGGCCTGAATGTTCAAAAATGTATATTATTTTGAACAGTGATAAACAATATTCTGTAACAAATAATGTACTAAATAATTCCTGGAGATTAAATCTTTGTAAATGTTAATTGAAGTAGTGTTGGGGAAAAAAAAAAAAAAAGAAAAAAAAGAAACAATTGGATTGCCTTTTTCTGTCAGAATCCATATTTGGATTTCCAAAAGACATGTGCCCTGCAAGGCAGTCAAATATCAGAAGGTTCAATTCAGAATCCCAAGACTCTGAATAAGACAGAAAAATGCCAATTTTTACCCAGTGTTTCAAATTATTTTCCATTTATGAAAAGTACACATACCTTTACTGCTGTAATATTTCATTACCAAAGAGAACTCCTTCTAAGGTTAGAAATGTTGAAGAACTGGAACATGCTGAAGATTTTTTTCTCATTAGAGGGTGTTTGTGTCTTAAAGAGAAAAGAAACTACAGTATTGCTTATGCCAAACTTACTAGAATGAACATGTTCCTTATGAAACTTATGGCTTCTGAAAAAAATTGTTTATCTCTGACTTATCAGATTGTAATGTGGTACTTGTAGATAAGCATCAGAAAGTATGCCCATGATATGCAGAAATGTTGGCTATATAGGTTTTAAATTGGTTTTACTGTAGGAGTTTAGGACTAGAGTATTTTAAAACTTCAGGCTTTATTTCCCCCCATCCTACCCTAAAATTAATAACAGCTCAGAGATCTGCATTTTATATATAACAAAAAAGACTTCATTGGTTTTATCTTGTTGTTTACTACAAGAAACTCAAAAACTTTGCATAAAATTTACGAACCAGCATACCCTAAGGTGTTGAGATAAAATCTTTTTCTAGAACTCCAAAAAGATACTGCAGCTATATGGTATGAAGTGCAAAAGACCATAACTTGCCTAGTGGTGAAGGAAGCCTGTGGTTTTCCTCTTTTCAACACCAAAGCAGAGTTACTTAGCTGAAACAGTATATCCAGATATCTTCTGTCTATGATCTTTTCCAGTTAAACAGATAATAAATACAATACAATACAATACAATACAATAATAATAAAAATAATAGCTAAACAAAAGTACTGCAGTGAATGTAGAGATCTGGGTAATTCCCTAAAAATTACTCTCAACAGATATGTTGGTGACTCTTGTCACCCTCTTGTATCCTCTTGTATAAAACAGTACAGAACTAGTGTAATCATGAATCAGTGAAGGTGATCCAGTAAACGAGTCTTTGCTTCGCAGTGGCATCAGTGGGCTTGTGGACTCTGGGATTGTGTTTACATCTGGTGAGCTTTTAAAACAATCTGTTTTGCATAGTAGGACAAGCTTATCACTGCTACTGGACTCCTGGTTTTGCATGTTATGTTAGGACATAGCAGAAGTGCTAGCGTTTTTTCATATGCAGAGGCACTTACAGAAATGTATCTTGTTTACATGACTTTTTTTTCATCCAACACTGATTTCTTCAGACCTCAGACACATTTGTTCTTCTTTGTACTAGATATGATAGAAGTTAATTTTTAATGACCATTTTCGTGTTTTCAGTCACAGATGGGTGACTGCGGAGACCCACAGATGGGTCTCACTGCAGAGACCAAGGATTAGATTCAGTTATTGAAATTGTACAAAGGAACAATCGAGACGTGTCTGTAGGGTTAGCAAAGAAAAGAAGGAAGTCTGTGTCCTTTAGGAGCAACACTTGAAGATGTGGTAGAATTTCCTATGGTGTATTAAATGTTTATGGCAATGTAATTGTGAAGGGAAGAGCTATGTGGACAACTGTCTGGCTGTACTGGCTGAACTAACCTGCAGAAACACTGGCATTTAGTGTTAACTGACAGGCGGTGCTGTGTTCAAGACACATATATAGGACTGGCAGGTCTGACAGGTCCTGATGGAGAGAACTACAGCCTCCACTGGAAGATGCGGAGCCAGGCTCAGTTAGTCTCCTCTACAGTGATGGAAAGCCCGCAGTCTTGGAGTGAGGTTTTGCAGAGCAGAGGGTGAAAGCTGGAAAGAACACACTGGAGCAGCCTGAGGCTGAGCTGACAGCAAACCAGTCATTAAGAAATGTGGAAAATTCTGGATCTATTAATTCCTTTTACTTTTTTCATCTCTGAGTGTTCATATATACAAAGGTTATACTATGCTGCTGCTGCTGTTGTTGTTATTATTAAATGGAGCCATAATGTGAGATCAAATATTGACCCAGAGGTAACATGCCAGAGGTATGTTAATACATAGAGACATTGCCCCTCTGTTTTGGGGGATGTTTTAGGAGGCCTGGATGCAAGACACTCTCTTCCAGGGACAAAAAAACCCAACCATCTCCTGCCCTTTTTGTTTCTTTGTTTGTTTTACAGCATAGATAAAGCCAAAGAAATCAAACAAACATCATGGATAATTGTATTCCACGCCTTTCATTTAAATGTTATTTGAAAAGATCCATGGTAGCAAAGGTGGTGACTCTTTGCTGTCACATATTGATAATTCATTTATACACTATCTCCTAAATTCTAATTCCTCAACATTCTCAGAGTGGTCAGAGATTTTGTACTTGGATGGAGCTGGGGAGGATGGAAACTGTAGAGCTCAGTGGCAGAACACTCTAGATGAGGCAAACACTGAAACTCAAAGAATTTATACAAAACTAGTCTTGGCCTGTGTCAAAAGGCTATCATTCCTCCTCCTCAGAAACTGCCAAAACATACAGAAAAGCTTTCAAAGGTCTCATCAATCTGGATTCCACTCTGCCCCAAATATTTCTGTTAAAAAAAAAAAATTGTCGCCCCCTATGGACTTTCGCCTTCCCAAAGATATGTCCTTCCAGGATTAATCCAAGTGATGTGTGTAAATGACCTACTTAATTTGTCAGGATGATAAAAACCACCTGTAAGAATCTCACTGTTCCATTTTTCCTGTAAGATGAAGATACGAGCATTACATAGAAAAACAACCACAGAGTAATACTTTCATTTCAGAAGTTCAGTTCTCCAAGTTAACTTTTTATTTCTCAAACTGTTTGGTTACTAAAGTGGTAAATTTAATTAAATCTTTCTAGAATTGCTGTATTCTTTGACTTCTGAGACTGTTACTTTGGACTAAATTGTGGAAGCTTTAGAAATGCTCAGCATAAATTAACACAAATAGTTATTTTTCTTCCTGTGATGTTATCATCAAAACAAAATACTGGTCAGTATGATTAAAGTATCAAACTCTGCTGGAAGTAACTACCAGCTTATACTCTTATTTTCTGTGAGGTTCAATATTTTCCAGTGTTCTATATTTTTCCACTACTGACCGAAATGTTAGCTACACAGAAACATAGATCACTAAAATTATTTATTTGCACACCTTTTGTATTTACTTCCGTAATGTTTTAAACTCTACATTAGTTTGTCAGGACAAAACAAAATCCTTCAGGTTGTCTTCATTTAAAGAAAAATCATACAGTACCTATCTCCACTGAAAATAGAGAGCCATATGAGAGTTCTTTACTTAAATTATAGACTATAACTATGTGAAAATTTGATGATGGAAAAGGTCCTTTGTCTAAATCAACGATGGTTTTTAGACAAGAGTGATAAGTGCTGTTTTAAATAGTATAAATTGCTCCATGTGATAAAAACACTTGCTTTTTCTAGTGATTGCTTTATCATTTTGAACATAAAATTTCTAAAATGTTCAGAACTGCTACATGTGTACATGGCAAAGTGAAATTATTTTTTCATTTGCTTTAAAAAGAAGCTCTAGTGTTTAGAGTCTATGCAATCAATCCAGTTTAAAGAAATACAGCCCTGTAAAAAACAACATATAAATGAAAGCAGGTTTTGTTTGTTTGCTTGTTTTGTTTTCTTTAAATGCCATATCTTTCCTTTGTTAGGTATGATGTACATCTGAGTATATTTTTCCAATATTTTATCACTTAATAATAAAAATTAGAATTGAAAAATCAGCAATGTGGTTAAGACTGAATTTGTAATGTGATTTTGAAGATTAATTCAGCTGCAACGATTGTCTGCACTTATTCAAGGAACAGCAAACTTGGAGAGTTTGTTTACCAAATGCAGTGAACAAAGACAGGATAGTGTTATACACGCAGGTTCTAGTATCCACTCCTTCCCTTCGTGCCATGTTCGCTCTTCCACTGTCTCTCTGGGCCCTAAGATCAACGGCCTCAGTTTGGTGTGTTTGTAGGGGAATGCAGGGAGTCATCAGCACCTCAAGTTCTTCGCTGGAAAGAAGCATAATGTTGATGTTGGCTGTTCCCTTTTCTGCCTTCTAAGATTCACTTGGTTTCTTTTTATATAATTGACAAAACACTTTCAAACTTTGTTCTTGGTCTGCAAGTCACATACGAACTTACTGCACGATGTGGTGCATTTTACGTACGTCAGGGCTTTGCTTAACGTTTCCATCACGCCTAAAACTAGTTGTTTAGATCCTGCTCTGCATTTCTTTAACCAACCATAAGTGTGTTTCTTAGAGCCATGGGATCTCCAGCTGTCTCCTATCACCTCATGCCTGTGTTTCTTCCTCCATATCCTGTGTACCCAGTCCTCAAGGGTTATTCTATCAGACCAGGACTATATTTATCTGCACAAAATCACTATGTCAGTCATAAATATCCTGTCATAAAAGGAGTAACTGCTTACAACTACTGTTTGTACAAAAACTATAAGCCTATCATACAGAAATAATAAAAGGTAAACTAACTCAGGCACAGATATTAGAAAAAAATTTTTATAAATATTATTGTTTTTAAAGTAATTGAAATAGAACCTGTAACTCAGCACTCTTCGTTATCCTAGGCGCAGTCACATAGGGTGTAGTGGCTTATTCCAAGAAAACAGAAGACTTCTGTTTAGGTGCAGGGATTAAGAAACTTCTCACCTACGTCATCCACAAATGGCCTCTTTTATGTGTTTTCAGTGAAGATAGCAGGTTTAAATCCCTTCAGCAGGAGTAAAAAGATCTACTTCATCCATATTCTCTATGAGATCTTTAAGTAGTCAGCAAGCCACTGGATAAATTAAGGGCACTTCACTTCCTTCTTACTATTATCTGCTTTGACTAAGAGGGCTGGAGCATCTGTTTGTGCACAACAATGGTAAATATGCATGCAATAATTATTGCTGTTTTGCTGTTTAAACTATATATATGGAACCTGAGCTTTTAATGTGCTTGTGTATTAGCTGCAATTTTGCTGACCTAAAACAGGGATCTGCAAAGCAACAGTTAAGCAAATATCCTCTAGTCTTTGCCTTTAAAATATCAGAGGCGTGCTTGTTTCTGAATATAGAATTACTCATTTTAAAACAAGATATATAATGTACATTCTCAAAAGAACAAAAGAAACTTTCTTCTTCAAGAAATATGTTCTTGATTCATACAGCAAAACTATGAATATTATTAGACACAGTAGTCACACAGTAGGATGTGTAGGTGGTTGCCTAATGCTTGGCAGTAGTATTAAGTTTTAAATATTCATTTCATGTAACTCTGTTTTTTCTCACAGCTTTAGATACTATAGACAGAAATGTTCTTCCAGCAGACATTTCCCCCATGAGAATAGAAACAGCTTTTTTTTTTTCCCCTATTATTATTTTTTTTTTTTAATTTTCAAAGGAAACGTTCCCTGGTCCACAGGTAGCTAATTAGATTTAGGTGTATCCGTCTTCACCTGCGCAAAGTGAAGGGCAAAAGGAGTTGGATTCAATTATCCTGAGATAAACACCCCGTGACATATGAACTTTCCTTGGATCCTCTTCCTTGCTTTCAGCTCTACTCCAAAATCATGCCATTTTACACTGATAATTTTAAGAAAGGAATTACAGAATGTCCTGAGTTGGAAGAGACCCAAAAGCGTCAACATCAAGTGCAACTGCTGAACCAATATGACAGGTTACATATACTGGTGCAATGACTACATATTTATTTCATGGTTACTCTTGTGATGCACCTTTAATAAAAATGTTTTGATACCAACAATAATGTTTTAGAATTCTATATATTCTATAACGTATGCAGCTTATATGTAATTATAGGACTTTTGCTCAGAGTGATCACTGGACTTGGCTAGTTGAGATTAAATTACAAAAAATCCACATAACAGAGGAAATATTAGATTGCCAAGAAAGTTGTAGGAAAATATTTAGCCCCAGAAATAAAATCTTCCGATTCTTTCTTAATATCAAAGAAGCTTCACAGTAGAACAATGATGTAGATGAGAAAGCAGAGAGTTGGAGAAGAAAATGTTAGAAGAAACAGACATACACGTCTTGGATTTAGATATCCATTACATTTGAGAAGGAAAAAAACAGTTGTATGGCAGAAGATCTATTAGAGAAACATAACAGTGACATTAAAGACCAAGAATTACTGAGAATCAGACTGCAGGCATAAATTTTAATAGCGTTTCATGCAAGTTAAAAACAAAGCAGCAGCAGGTAGTTTGAAAATTATGATAAAGTTACACCTGTTGCTATGCTCAACTAGCAAAAGTGATTAGCGATTATGGGTTTGTCGTAAACATGTTCAAGCTCTAGTTAAAAGAAATCTGAAATAAGCTTAAAACCACAATATTTCCAGTTCTCAGTTTCTAGCTCACAAGTCGCAAGCAGCAACACAACCAGAAAATTTATATTGAGAACTGGATAATACTGGTGTGATAGTATGCAAATAAGATAGATGCAGCTGACTGCACACAAGCCAGCAGTGTGCCCAGGTGACCAAGAAGGTCAACAGCATCCTGGCTTGTATCAGTAACAGTGCAGCCAGCAGGATTAAGGAAGTGATCGTCCCACTGTACTTGGTGCTGGGGAGGCCCCACCTGAAATACCATGTTGCGTGAACCAAGGCAGGCAGGTCGCAAGAACAACCAGAGGCCATGAATGCAACTGCAAAGAGCAAGTTTATTTTAGTTACCTAACTACTGGGGGATCTTCAAAACAGCACCTAAGCTCCTGGGCTGAGGTGACACAAGCAGAGACTCAGGCACTGCAGAATTCAGCCCTGGTTGAAGATCAGTAGTGCTGCTGTGTTCACTTGTATTTCAAGGCTTCAAGCAGGGGGCAGCCTTCTCCTCTTTCTCACAACAAAGCAAGAATCTCAAGCACAATGATAAGGTACCTCAGAGTTTCTCACAGGCCTATGTTATCTAACACAGAGGTTCTACTTGTCAAGCACACACGGTCAGTAAGGCAATTAGTGTGATGTATGTGTTTTTTCTACACCCCAGCTGCAGCTGCTTGATTTACAATTGCCCTCCTAGCCATTCTTCTGCTATTTCCATGCATGTGTTCAGTTTTGGGACCCTCATTGCAGGAAAGACATTGAGGTGCTGGAGAGAGTTCAGAGAAGGGCAGCAAAGCTGGTAAAGGTTCTAGAGAACAAGTCTTACGAGGAGCAGCTGAGGGAACTGGGGCTGTTTAGCCTGGAGAAAAGGAGGTTTATCACCCTCTACAACTACCTGAAACAAGGTTGTAGCATAGAGGGGGTTGGTCTCTTCTCCCAAGTAACAAGCGATAGGGTAGAGAAAATGGCCTCAAGTTACTCAAGTGGAGGTTTAGGAAAAATTTGTTCGCAGAAAGGGTTGTCAAACATTGGAAGACGCTGCCGAGGGAAGTGGTTGAGTCACCATCCTTTGGGGTATTTAAAAGATGTGTAGGCATGGCACTCAGGGACATGGTTTAGTGGTGGACTTGGTAGTTTTAGGCTAACGGTTGGACTTGCTGATCTTAAAGGTGTTTTCCAACTCAAACTACTCTATGATTCTAATTAATTATGTTGTAATTTCTGACTGTTTTTCTTGTACCACTCTTCTTGGAGCCTATAAATTTGCAAGCTTATCAATATAAAGAGATAAGCATGGTTTCTGTCTCATATTTTTTAAAAAAGTAGAAAAAACAACAAGGACTCAACAGAGGAAAAGAACAAATACATCTTGTTTGCTAATTAATTTCTTTTATTTAAGTATTGCATAATAAACCTTAGTTTTCTTGGGTGGTCCACTTCTAAGTTAAATATTGATTGATTTACTGTAAAATTGCATAAAACTGGGCCCTCAGAAGCAACTGAGGGTAGGAACGTAGTAAACTAGTCAGTCACTGTCTCAGTAGGAAGTGCAGAGATACTTTGGGCAGGAATATGGCAAACAAACCAGTAAGGCTGACATAATCTGCAGACGAGAGGGAGTGCATTGATGATAATGTGAAAAGAGACGAAAATTGATTAGTGGGGTGCTGAGCTGGGAAAAGTCTTGCAAATGAGAACAAGACCTTAGTATAGCAAAAAAAGTGAGAATTTTCTTAATAGAACACTAGTTAGGTTGAAATAATATAATGATGAAAAGTCTCATTTTAACCTTTTTTTTTTTTTTCTAAGTAGGTGAAAAAGTGTTTCACAAAAGACTTGGGTAGCATTATCTTAAATCTGAAGCACCAAAATGTAAAGCAAATTCCAGGCTATGTCTCCACTGCTACATGAATGAGCCAGGAACATTTTGGTGTTTCTAGGACCAAACCGCATGCACAGCTCTCATCCCAGGCTCTTTCCCGTGCCCTCCCTCCCACACTGACTGGGATGGTTCCCTTTGGGTTGCCTGTCAGCAACAGTCCCTTGTACATGCAATTCCTCGAAATGCGCCTCAGCATTATCTGGGAACAGGCTACTACTCCAAGACAAAATCATGTCAGTTAATCATGATACCAAACCACATTTGAGCATGACCACATTTGCTGGTGCAAGGAGATTGTTTTCTCGGTAAAATGTAGACGCTCTTTTCAACAAAGCTCTTTGTTATCTGTATTATTAGTGTATCATGTACTGTCTCTCCAGCTGTAAGTATAGAAAACATGTTAGAAACGATACGTTTAGTAAAATAACAGAGACCAAAGAGAGAGTTCTTATGGTTTAAGGTTTCATGTCTCAGTATACAAACTAAGCAATTACCTACAAGAAGCATCATACTGCTAGCATGACTCACATCAAGAAAGCTGTGGCTTTCAGAATAAAATGTGAGAAGAGTATTGACTTGGAGAACTGAAGCACAGATGGATAATCTGATCATGTCTTTGTAACTGGACTTCTTTAGTGAAGAGAGACTGAGGTGCAATTTTTCAAGTGACTTTCTCAACACAGATTCCCCTAAAATTAGTGTTTCAAGGTTTAAGAAAATTACTACTTTAAATAAAGCTAATTAAAAAGAAAATTCTAAATACATAATTAAAACTCAGGAGTAATTACAAATATCAACTGTGAAAACAACTTTTGATGCACATTCATAAAATAAGAGTTGAAGAGATAGTCATGGACTATTTTTCCTTGCAGTAACCTCAGGGCATAAGCTACTAGCTCTTCCGTCTCCACAGTTATCCGCCTAGGAACTGAATTATTCCTTAGTTAAAAAGGCACAGGACTAATATTATCCTTTAATCATACCACTGATATGCCAGATCCTGTTACACTATATCCAGTGTGACATCACATGGCAAAGAGTATCTAGCTTCAACCAGCAATTTCTTTTATGATGCCTGGCAGCTTATAAATCTAATAATGTTCTGTCCTTGATGATGTAGATGTCATTCCTTTGCAAAATGGTCTTTTCAACAGAATACTCAGTCCCTTAGATGTGCACAATTTTCTATAAATCTGCTTTGATTAGGTGATGAATGCAGAGTTCAGATGAGGTTTCTGGTCTGCTGAAGTCTGTAGATTCCCTTTTAATAGAACTCTGCTGATAAGAATAAAACAGTCTCTTACTCACGACATAGTAATTAGAAATCAGGTTATTTGGAATAGGACCTTCATTTTACCTAAAAGAAAGATACTTTTCAGAACGAGACATGCAGATTAAAGCCTTTAGTTCTGTGTCCACTTTATGGCTCCATAAAATGACAATCACCTTGGAAGACAAATCAACTTCAATGAGTATTGAGGAAAAAATTGTATTAAAGTAGCTGAGGAAAGATAAGAAAATTTGTTTTCTTGATCCTTATGTAATCAGGAAAGCCTATAGACCACATTTGACTGAAAACAGACTTATATGCAAAGGGCAAAGCAGGGCTACATTTCTGGAATCACTGTTAAGGATGCAGTTATACCAATATTATTAATTGAAAGTGAATAGAGATAATGCAAAATAATATAATTCTGTATTTCCTTTCCTGCACACATGTCAGGTTTTTTACTCTCTCTGAGGCATTTCTTTTGCATTGCATTCCCTGCCTCTGTACTGAGATTTTTTGTTGCATTGGTGTCTTACATTAATCCACAGAATTAAGAAGCGTCTTCTGTAAGAAACCACAGCTATCTTGAGTTTGGAAGCCAGGCTTTAGAAATATTTTAGGACATGATCTTAAAAATAACTTAAGAAAACAAGTCCTGCTGAAAGTCATTTAAGCATGCTGGGAAATTGCCTCTTTATCAATTATGCCTAAGCATTTTAATAACATTTCACACTGCTTGTGATTGCACACAGAAGATGAAAGATGAGCTGGCTGCTGAGAAGAGGTAAATAAACTGGAAGTGTAAATCAGTCAGGTAATTAAAATGCTGACTTACAGTAGCACTCCACACTATGACAGAGGCTCTTCTGCCCTGACAATTAACCTTTGTGAAAAGGTCAGTTTTCTACTTTCTAAAACACTTAAAATGTTTTTATTTTTATAATGATAATGCATGTCAGCCATAATATTCTTGGTTTCCCATGCTTTTCTATCCTTAATTGGTATAGACTACACTCATGGATTCATTTACCAGCTTGATCAGTGTCTAGCGCCATTGGTACACAGTAGTACATCAAAGATATTTGAACAGGGTTGGGAAATAAAACACAGGACTTAAGGAAAACCTTTCCTTGCTTTCCAGGCTAGCAACTGCATGTTCTGTAGAAGGTAGTAGGGCACATCAAGTAGGACTTGATAACAGAATGCTGCTGTTAAATACCTTGGTTGAACCAATAATAATCTAGTTGAGAAATAACTTGGTACATGAGTTGTGAGCACTGATCCTCCCTTGCTCACTTTTTTTTTTTTTTTAAACATCTTAGAAGTTTAGCTCATAATTTTTATAACAAATATGATATCTGCTTTTCTCAGTTTTATTTGTGTGGATGAAAATACTATCTGATTGGAATTTGCTTTTATTTCAAATTATACTTCATTCTCATATTACCTAGACCCAAATAAAAAGAAATATCTATGTTTCTGTTGCCTCATCCATTGAAAATGAACATTCTTTGCTTCAACAACATCTCACTAAGTGACTTTAGAAAGCTTATTTTGTATTTTCTGTCTGTAGCTCTAAAGTTGCCTAAAACTCCTTATGCAGCAAAAATCCATTCCAGCTTTTCTGAGAGATTTAATTAATATTTTTTCCCATAGTTCTACATTTTAAATTTCATTAATGTCTTCCGGCTTTTACAGATTTCCTAACTCCCTATACAACATTTACTTATCTCATAACTTTTATCTTTAAGATCTACATCCATTACAATTATTATCTATTTCACTGTTTTATACCAACATAAGAATTGATTCCCTCCATTTCCATCAGAGTGTTGCTTTCTAGTGGAAACTTTCTTTACCTTTCCTTTCCCAAGTATGTAAGTCCTTCTCATTTTTTTCTCGTTTTTATTCTGTTTCTACATAAACAGATAGTAGATCACTGGTATGCCCATGCCTTTCTGGTGTTTCTTAGTTCACGGTTTTCTGCTGTGGATTTCTGTATCAGGACAGTACTCTTGAGTGGACCTTTGTTGACCTTAAACATTCATTGTCAAACTGTGCAGGATATGGATATTCAAGGAAATATACTTCTCTGCATAGCCATTAAAAAAAACCCCTTTCTAGTTTGCAATGTTCCTGGATTTTATCTTGTTGGCTGACATATCCAGATAATAATATGTCTTCTGAGGAGAACTCCACAGTCTTTCACACAAGTGTGAAGCTAATACCCTCATCAGGAGCAGTTTCCTGGGAGAGAGAATGCATAGATTAACTACTGATTGTCTTATCATTACAGCAACTCAGGCTATAGCTAGTTCTCACAAACTATAGTTTGCTCTCACTGACTTTCAACTTAATGTAAGACTAATTTTTATACCATTTTAGATAACCAGATGCTCTGACATAGTAATTTCTACCCACTTAGGAAGTAGGATAAGTGCAGCACTTGGAATTTGGAGGTGAGTGCAGGAGAATGCGCCAGATCTCACATCTTTTCCCTTGAACAGTGTGTCATCTCTATGCTACTTACTAGAAGACTTCTCTCTTGCGTGGTCTTTCCATGCTTGGCTTTTCTGGCATTAGAGGATTTTGCCCTGCTGTTCTGAGTTACAGTCCAGTTGAGGATTTTGGCCAGTAAATCTGAATCACTTTGTAAAGAGTAAGCACTAGAAAAAATGCAGTTTACAATGTTATAGCGGAATAAGTACAAGAACTAAAAGCTACCCTCAGAAAAATTGGACAATTCATTTATCTTGCCATAATTTCAATTCTATTGCACACAACCTGACCTCCATGATCTAATATTCTTTGTGAACAGGTTCTGTTACTTCTTTCTGTGTTCTCTGTCTTTCGTTTTCAGGCTTCATTAAGTGATTTTGCTGAACAGTAGTGCTGATCTGAATGCTTTAGGCATTGCAGATTTGAAAAAGACACACTTGTATTAGCCACACAGGAGAAAAATACTAAGAAAACACATTATCATCATGTTTGTTTTCTTTCTAACTGAACTGACGAGATGGTAATGAAGGCTAAATTCCTTTCTCTCCCACAAGCTTAATTCTAAGTATGATTTCCTTCTTCAGTAAGAATGTCAAAAAATAGAGCAAGGAAAGCTTCAGCAAGTTCTGTATTTTACCCTCACTTTTAAAATATTGTGGCAGCATTTAAGTGTTTAAAATCTATGTACTCTGGTGGCTAGATGTATTCTCTTTTCAAAAATCTGCAGTAAAAAGTGTGTCTGTGGATGGAGTGGCAATTCACCCCGTTCATATCATAACCATAAAGCAGGGATGGCTCTTGCATCCCTGATACATGCTGTTTCTTGTAATTACAGAGGTTTGGAAGACGTTTAATCCATCCCACAAGTTCTTTTTGTCATAGGTGCCTATTCCAAACTGCCTACTTCCCATTCAGATTTTACCGTAGTATTCAGAGGTCTAGTCAAGCGTACCCATTTGTCCACTGTCTACAGTCATGTTTGAATGAAATAGTGGAGAAGTTCTACTGCATAATTTCTGTGTGCTCTATCTTTTATCCTAAAAAAAAAACCCCAAGAGCAACAACGACAAACAACAACAACAAAAAACAAACAACAACAACAACAAAAAAATAAAAGCAAGTCACTTGCTGAGCACTCATTGTTCTGTCCTATGGTACATCTTTATCTTTGATGTCTCTTTGGTTTGAGTTTTGTTTTTGTTTTCTGAGTTAGGAAAAGGAAAAGAAGGACTGGAGTCTTTTAACTCTGAGCTGGATTAACAAACTAACTGTTTTGGAGCTGTTTGCCTTTTTTTTTTTTTTTCCCCTAGACTTTTTAAGGGCTCAGAAGTAAACACTTAGTTTGTCGAGGTTGGCAGCATGCATTTGAATAAATTGTGTAACTGTCTGTCATCTGTGCAGGCTACAGACCTGCTCGGCTCCTAATTGCCGTTATAGGAGGGCATGGTCAGTCCTGTAGCATATCTGCTGAAGTTATGTATCTGTCTCAGGGACACTCTGACATCTCAAATAGCACAAGATACCCATCTTTAGGCAAGTAGTTGAGTTGCTGATCTCCATGAGTAGATCTTCAACACCAAACTCATGTAGACACCTACCTGACCTTGGCATTACTTCTAGCCTATTATTCTAAATAAACACACATTTTTAGATGTCTCAAACATTTATTGAATCCTATTTTCTTACTCCTGAGGAGTAACACACAAATTACTAGTTCAACAAAGCTGTTAGATATATATCTGAGTTAATCTTAGTTTACAAATGCATTTATTCATATGCCATTCACTAAGTATGTGCCTAAAGCTAAGCACTTACAAACTTTGCTGGATGTAATTAAACTGTGCGTGTCATTCTGTGGAAACAAATGGAATAATTTGTGTGAGGAAATACTGAAAAAATAGAGCAAGAGTAGCAACACTGCTACCTTGAAAGAAAACAAAATGCCAAAAACCTGGAACAAACCCTCTCTGTGTGCAACTTGACTTAAATGGTCGTGTTTCTTTGAAGACCATTTGCCTCTTATAGCAAAAAAAGATAAACCTCGTATTTAAATGTGATTCTGCCACCACAGTTTTCTTCAGTAACTGCAAAAAGTTGCAATCAAAAGCAAATGATTATGCAGATCTGAACAGGCTTTAGAGCTTTTCTGTCTTTTTGCAGCAGAAGCATAATGTTTAACTCATCATCAGTCCACCAAGGACAAGTATTTATACTCCAAATGCCTTAAATGCCCATATTTCATGTCATAGCTCACTTCATTTTTAGTGTTCTTGCTAAAAATTCTGAGGAAAACATATTATGTACACTTCTTTCAGTTTGCTGAAATTCATATACTTGGTTTAAGAGATACTTTAACAAGCCTTAACTTTTATGTATGTTTTCAGATTAGAAGTTAATGCCTTATTCTAAGTCAAATGGTTAACATATTTTCTTTTTAAGAAAAGGAATAAAACCATTTTACACAAATCAAAATAGGCATTCCTGGCATTCTTTGAAAATTAAAATATTACATACACTTGCTCTGGTTAACTCCTCTGCTGGAGAAAGGAAAATGAAGAACACCTACTGCTGAGCAGTTTATTTATTTACTAGCTTATATGAAACATGTCTTTGCGAATTGCCGTGTCTTCAAATCTTTCTCTGATAAACACCCAGTCACCCAGTTTAATAAACTTGATGCAGTGTGAAGAGTTCCCAGTTACTCTTTTTTCTTTTTTTTTTATTTTTCTATTCCATTAGACATATTTAAGGCAACACATTTCAGGGAATGGTGCAATTTGTCAGATATCTTTGCTTTGGGACTTTAAAGTGATAAGTCAACAATATATTTCTATGTCCCTACATTCTCTTTTTCTTCTTTTCTTTTACCATTTAACTGACACAGAGACCACCGCAGACACAGCTGAACAGTAACTTTGATTCTGAACTGTAGATATGTGTGCTAGGATTAGATCCTAATATTATTAAAATTGATGGGACTTCTGACATGCTCTTCCCTGGTACATTTTTCTGTTGTATGAAAGTAGCACAGTATATCTGGTGTAGTCACTATTGTTACTAATCTGTTGTGATTAGCATTTGAAGTGGTTGTAGCCTTTTGCATGAGAGAAGACCAGATGAGTCCCACTGTCTACTCTTTCCAGTTTCTGTTGTTTAAAAGTGGGAAGCCAGGTGGCCAGTAGAAGGATAGGCAAGGGCCAAGGATACAGGCTTGCATGCAAAACGGGCGGGCTGAAGAAGAGAAAGATGACACCAGTTACTGATGAGAAAGGGGAAGATTAAACCAAGGAGCAGCCCGAGCTGAGGCAGGAAAGAATTGAAGGACAACTGAAGAGGCAACTGAAGGGGTGCAGAAGGGAAAACGTGGTGTCAGCAGCAGTGAAAAGGAAGTGAATACAATACTGACGTCATCCTACCTGTTGCATTTAGAGCAGTTCATATATATTCACAGCTGGAAAGGAAAAAAGGTGTTTCTAGAGCAGGTTAGGAAATACACATTTCTTATTTTAGGAGCATATTTATCTAGTTTACTGTATTAAAGCTTATGAGAAAGAAAGATGCAATAAAAAAGAGCAAATTCCCTAGCTTCTCTAAACCAGAATATTTTTGCTGGAGACAAAAGAATAATATTTCTCCAGCTTCAGAAACAAGTTAAAATTTTAAATGATACAGCTAAGGATTTGGAATTATAAACAATGTGTTTTCAGAGATATATTAGTGCCAAAAGCCATGTACAGTCATAACCATAATGAGTAACTTCTTGGTAATTTAAATGGAAAAATTACATTAAAAAATAAAACTTAATGATTTCTTAATGCAAAAATGTCAAAGAGAAAAATTTAGAAACAGAAAGCGCATGATAATGATTATATAAATTATCCTAGTTAGCAGTTAGTCTTGGAATGAATGCAAATTCTATGTGATATATATTATTGCACGACAGTTCGTTTGATCATGTTACTTTCTAATTTTGAAATTTTGAAACGTAATGGGTAATTATGTTCTACTTAATATCTTCTATTTAGCTGTTGCTTTAACTAAGGCCAGATGGACTGCAATTAAATTTCATATGGGAACATTTAGCACTTTCGAAATTAAACTGGTCATTCTAATTCTTAATCAAGTGATAAAAATAGGGATGAGGATGAAATATGCAAAAGTCTTATACAAACCAGAGTACACTTCAAAAAGAAATGAAGACCCTTTCGCGGTTGTTCTCAGAAGAGCTGAAATCTTAAAAAAAAAAAAAAATTTCTACTGCAATAGAAGATAAACAGAAGATACAAGGACCTGAAACCTGAATTATTTTTTTAATGGGCCATAAATGTACTCTTGTTAATTTTTAAAAAAATGCAATTGAAAAGAAAATACAGGCGTCTGAATGAATCAAGCCCTGCTTGTGCATTGTTTAAGATGTATACAGTCTCTGCAGATGAGGTGACCTAGTAGTCTTTTTTACGTCTTTGATTTCCCTCGTAGTGCCCCTCTGTTAATGAAGCTGATACAGGAAAAGAAATGGACAGGTGAGAGAGTAGAGAAGCAAAGAAGCCGTGCCCTGTATACCTCTCACATTTGCTGTTATATATGCTGTGGAGTCTGACAATCATCTACCTTTAGACATAACTTGAACTAGCAATGCTTTTTTTTTTTTTTTTTACAATCATCGTGTTGTTCTTGTTTTACTCTGTCTTTCCAGTCGCCTATAAATCTTTGGTTCATTGTGGTAGATATAGGCGGGTGTTTAAAAGCTAGAAGCCATTGTGTAATCCTTTGGAATTCCTACTGAAGTGAGGTGACGTGTAGTAAAGAATGAAAGATTCATAAGTAGAAAAAAAGAAAAAAAGAAAAAAGGCTTTGCAGTAAGGAAGTTCATATGAGAAATGGAACACATTGCTCTTTGGCCTGGTTTGTTTGTACATACTGTAGTAAAAAATCACTGGACAGAAGGCAGGATGTATGCGAAGTGTTGCAGTTGGTGAAGTTCACACACTTGTTTTGGATACTAGTAATATTCCTTTTTTTCAGTCCGAAGAAGGCAAAAAAATATTCCATTTCCTGAATGAGCATATCGACTTCTGGCAACGATCCAACTCTACGTATCTATATATATGTGAAAACAAAAATGACATTTCCAATTGGCTAAAGGTAGGTAGTTCTTTGTGTAATAAAGGGAATTCTATGTTTCATATTTTTAAGCAGCTAAGCACTGCTTAAGTCGGAATTCTAAGCTTCACACTATGGAAGAATTGTATCTGGTTAATTTGGGAGCACTGAGCATTTGGGGTTGGGAGGGTAGGGAGAATGGGTTGTGGAACCAAACCTCGTCAATGTAATTCAACTTACCAGTGTTTTATTTGGAACTTTCTTTACCTATATATTTAGCAAAAAAATTTAAAGAACATAACAGAATTACATTATTTATAGACAGATTCAATAATTTTAAGTGTTCCTTTATGTTTGCTTTTTAATATTTTTTAACAATGATACAGTATTATTGAGATATTTATTTATTTCCTAAGATTTTCTGATAACAGAAGGATTACACTTGAACCACTTAAACAGATTTTATTTTGCTTGCCCTTCAAAAAGTGATGCTTCATATTTAATCTATTACTAAATATTAAATAAAATGACAGTAAGGTCTGAGTAAGGTGATTTGATTCTAGGTCTTAATTGCTTTACTACTACTACATACCAAGCATAACAATGAATATTGCTAATTATTTTCAACATTCACTTCAAATCATGCCTGTTCCATGACGTACCTTGAACTCATTGCCCGTGTAACTATTTTTTCATAACCCATATAATTTAATACCAACGATGCTGTCTGTATAAGCAAAAATTTGCTAAATTTTTGCTAAAAGCCCTGGATATTTTAGCCAACTGTAGTGTGTTTCAACATGTCTTGAAAAAAAAACACACAGAATTATAAATAAAGTCTCAAGGTGATCCAGATAAGACAGTTATTTGTGAATTTAAAAATAAATAATGGCTAGCACTGATAGATGAATTCAGATTTTTAACTCTAGTAAGAAATGCATATTTTGTTTAAACAATATTTAATATGGATTCCCCTTTTGTGATTATGCAGCCTTCCTGCTGTGGAATCAGAATAATTTATTAACATGGATAAAAATGCATTAAAAGTTATTAATTTATAGCTTGTTGACAAAGGTAGCTCAAAACTGCTATTTTGAAACATGATACTGAGCTTCTGAAAGTCTAACCCTCCAGAACTGACTATTTGTATTCATTGGCCTCTGCAAAACGACAGGATGGCAAAAGGCCAAATTGAACATACCAAACACAGCTCCCCCAGTTCCAACAAAAAGAGCAAAGAAGGTGAAGAAGCAAGAGAGAGAGACCGGAAGATCCTGATTCTCCTTAAATATGAAGCATGATGCTAATGGGATTAAATACTCTTATTGATCAGTCTGGATGTCAGTCAAGGTCTGCTTCATCTGTGCCACCCTTATTCAATACCTCACGTCTGTGGGCAGAGAGCTCAGAACATCCTTGGCTCCCAGACCAGAGCCAAGGTGTTGTGTCTCGTTTTCTCTAAGTCCAAATAATGACTGTGCTAGCTATGAAAAAGAAAGGTTTCTAACTGCATGAAGAAAATTAACTCATTTTCAGTCAAACCGACACACATAACAAGTGCTAATTATCTCTATCTATGAGGATTCCCTGGATCCATGGCAGAGGTCTAAATGGACCAAAGTGGCTGGAGACCTAATTTCTTAATTTTTGTGAAATTTGTGGACCTTGTAGCATAGAAATCCCTAAACAGCTGCTGCACCCAAATTCTCCCATGTTTCACATTTTACGTAGGACCATCTTTAAACAAAAGGTAGGAACGAGATCACTGTGTCCAGAAACTTAACAATATTCATCATTTACAGTGACTAATATGAATTAATTACCATTATTGAAATTAAAATAAAACAAAATAAAAGTAGCATAGCAATTGTAATTTTTGCTTTTCTACAGGTGATATTTTTGAATAACTTTTCAATACTCGTGACATTCAAATATTTAATTTATTATTCCTCTTTTGTTTAAGACAAAAAACTTAAGGGAAATAAAAATTCCCTGCAGCTATTCAAAGACCAAAGTACTAGTCGTTTTGAGCTTAATGTATTACTATTACAAAGTCTCTGGAGGAGTTAAGGGAATAGTCCTTTGTAATAAGTAGGAGAGAAAGTGTATTGTTATGAGGAAACTGTGGAGGGACAAAAAAGTGTAAGGATGCATACTAATAGAGTTTTGTTTTTACCTTCAATTTATATCGCACAATTGAGGACGTCCACTCTTCAAGAAATCAACATTAATATGACTGTCACATAGGGACTAATCAACCTTCCAAAAGGCAGAAGGAGTGGAAAGTTAAAGATCTTGAAATGTATTTTTTTACTTTTTCTGCTGTGGGATTTTAAAGTGTTGAGTTTTCTCATACTAGTTGAAGGACTTTTGACCTTCATGAATTAATGAATTATAGATAAAAATAAAATGAGAGGAAAGTAGTAAAAATCATATAATCTAGAAAGACTATAAGTTGCACTGTCACTGACATTGCCAGTTGAAGACGTAGTATTTGGAAGTCTACTTGCAATAAGAAACTACTGTGGTAAAAAATCGATGTTCAGGTGATATTGATGCATAGAATCATAAACCATAACAGAAAAATATATGAGCTTTTGGCTATTAATTTATTATTTTAATATATGAACTGTATACTATCTGTACAAAATCTTGATGTTACATATGTCAGGTTTTCTGTTCTAACTACTTCCCCTGGAGCCTGTAAAAGCCAAAATAGCTCCTCTCAGACTAAGAAATCCAAAGCAAACCAAACTGAAACACACACAACAGCAAATAAACAAACCAAAACAAAAAACAAGGAAATAAACAACCAAACAAAAAACCCCAAAACCAAACCAAAGAAAAAAAACCCTGTACCTCTAAATTTCTTGTGACTTACATTAGGCTTCTTGTGACTTGTATCTTAAGCATTACAGAAAGTAATGCATTGAAAATGAAACACTGATTAAACAGAGCAGGCTGATTTATTACTCAGTTCTGATAATTTCTATTATTTTATGTTAAAGGTTAATCTCACAGAGAGATTCTCTTAATTTTCATTCTATTTTTTTAACATCACTGATATTTTGTCATATTTTCCTTTGATATTCATGCAACATCTTAATTGCAGATTAATTCAATTTCTTGCCAAAGACGTGCCTTCAACTTTCAATAACTTTGTCAAAGAAAAAGAATGCTAGTCTTTCTATATGGAACTATTCATTCTCCAAGAAATATAAAAATTATATCACCATGTAGATTTTAATTGTGATCATTAGCTTATGTGGGTTTCCCACTTGCTAGAATAGTACATATACCAGAATCTAATAACAAGTTTCTTAATATAATTTAGCCTGGACGATTTGCAGAAATCTTGCAGAATGTGCTTATGGAACCTTGAACTCAAAGGATGTGAGTAGATTATTTAATTTTAAGATATGGAATTTTCAGAAAGAAATAGGTCTAAGTGGGGACACAGACACAGCTTCAAGAGATTTCACTTTGAGCACTTACTATAAATGATACATAACCTCAGCCTAGCTGCACATAATGAGTGTAGAGTGCAGTATTTTGAAGGGCAACAGATCTCATGGACATGGAAAAATCTCTTAAGCCGCCCTTCCCAGCTGACTCCAGTGGGAAGTTAATTACTGCCCTCCATTATCAGATATCAAAGGCTGTGTCTACATCAGCAGGTAATGCAGCACAACTTGAATGGGTGAAATAGTTGGTGTGAGAACCAAGAGCCTGTGCTATGTTCATTTTAAGCATTGTAATGTATGCTAATTTTAGACTGCTCCAATGAGCAAAATTCTGCATAGGAGCTGTAATATTCCAGGTGCTCTCCTGAACTGCATTTTCCTTTATAGTTTCATCTGGGAAGAACCTAGTTTTGGCATTCAAAGATTGTCAAACTCAGAAAGTGAAGATAAATAAGAAGTTCACTTTCCACCCTCAACTGAGTTGCTAAAAGGAGGGTGGAATGAATCCAGGCAACTGTAGAAAATTAAGGCTGCATGTACACATAACATTGTAACTCATGTAGTTGAGCAGTAGATCTCTCTTCTTGAGATCATACTGACTCTATTTTCTCAACACGGTTCTTTCACTATGAGTAATTTACTTCATTATGGGATTATAATTGACTGACTCAAGAAATCACTTTTCTGTTAGTACTGCTATCAACTCATACAACAAACCTGAGGAACTTTCTGCCAGCCATCTTCTTTTCTCTGATCCAATGAAGGGAATCTTATTTAAATGGCTAAGCAACTACCAAAAGAAAAAAAAAATTAAGGCAAGCAGAGAAAAAGAGAATACCTTTACACTGTAAAGGTGCAATTATCTATGCTGTTGTTTTTCTTAATGTGTGTCAGCTAAAAGAGTAACAATTCATTGTCGGTACACTTTTCTGTTGAATCTGTAGGTCATCTGGAAAATAATTTGTTATTTGCAATTCCCTGTAACACTTCAATGACTTATGACCATGTAATCTTACATTAAGATATACACCACTCAGAGAAGCTTTTCTGTACACATTTTGACTAAGACAGGAAATCTAATTAGTTAAGTGGCTTTTGTAAATACTATTCACATACTCAGGAGAAATAGGATGGAATCCATGGGGCACAATACAGGTATCTACAGGGCAGAAATCTTCATGCAAGGTAGTAATTCACTCACCCCTAAATAATTTGTAAGATACTTTCAGAGAGTGAATCTTTTCAGTTTAGTGTAGCTAGAAATGCTAGATTGCTCCTGTTTCGAAAGTAGTTCTATCTCTTTGTTGAAAACAAAAGTGTAACTTAAATAGAGCTTACATTGACAGTACCCCAATGGAGATTAATGTCAACTTTAAGTTTAGAAAATGCTTTGAAGTTCAGATCCTCATTCTATCCCGGAATCTGAAATACACCTGTCTATACTAGCCATTTTATAAGATTTTCTTAGAAAATATATTATATGTATATTTATATTGATTAAGGATAATTAAACATGCACACAGGTATATATGCATCTATGTTTGTGTGTGTGTGTTCTGTATTTGAATTTAATGGCTCGAGAGAAAGAATGAATAACATAGAGAGGACTTCCAGAACATGTGCAACATACTTGACAAATAATTTTGTATTTGTTACGCATCCACCTATACCTTGAAAAGAAAAGCAGATACTAGAAGAAGAGTCAGGAGGTAGCTTGATCACCAGTTCTGAGAAATATAGAGTAACTGGATTTCTCTAGCATTCAACATTCAGATCCTTTGTGACTAACAGCAGTTTGAAACCAAAAAGTTACTATTATCTTCTTTTAATTTAACAAAGGGGATAAGAAAATGTTTTCTCCAAAATAAGAGTGATCTGATACGTGACGTGGTCCTGGGGAAAGAATCTCTCTGAGCCAGCATGAGTAATTATCTAAAATATTTATTTTTCCTTTGTTAAATCCTTTTCAAAAGTAAACCCTAAAAGAAACTGAATTTTGTGTGTGTGTGTGTTTATGAAAACGTCAGTATAATAAAGAAGTCATGATATTCTATTAAGTAAAGAAGTTTTTAATAAGGCCCCCATAGCTTCTCTTCATTTTTAATGTTATTGAGTTATTGGCAGTAATTCGCTTAGCTCCTGTTAGCACTGGCAGACTCAACAAGGAGTAGAAGACATGAGTTTTATTTTTTAAGATCCATATTCCTTGCAGCTGAAACTTCAATGGCTTAAATTTTGTAACAATTTAAATTACAGCTTCCTAAAAAGCCCTCTTACATGTATGTGTTCATGGGCATCTGTACATACACACATATAAATATATAGACAAATGTACATATATTCTATAAGTATATATATATATATTTATGTGTATATATATATATATATATATCTTTCAGCCAGCAATTTGGTGCAGATTTTGAGATTTTTTTCTGTTAAAAAGCATAGTGGAATTTATGGTACAGAACATGCAGATGATGGGCATAAAGGTAAAAACTGTCACACTGTTACTGCAATCACTGTTCTTCACAATGTAACTTAGGGGTCTATCTTGTGCTTTGCATTTAAGCAAACTAAGTGAATGAGTGGGCAATGAAGATATCAGAGTAAGTTCTGACCATCTGTGCTTTATGCAAGTACATTCAGTGTTATCTTGCTACTAAAGCTTCCCCAGATAATTTCACATGGACAGTTTTTCTAAATTTTTTTTCAACATGTCACATTTCACAGTTTTCCTCTTAAGAAAGCATTCTGATAAAAGAGTGGTGTAGACAGATGAATTGATATTTAGGATTAGAATCAGAGGTGGTACAAAATACGTACAACAAAGACATAAGCTTCTAACCAATCTACTTAACAGGTCCTTCTCCAACTTCTTAAACCAGAAGAGTTATTTACACTAAAATTAAGAAATACTAGAGACAGCTTCAATAAAAATTGATAAAGATATGGTTTAAAAGATATTGCAAGCAAATTTAAACAACAGAAAATCACTGGAACTGGTGTCTCCATTTCTGTAAAATTTTGTTACCATTCCTGAATTCTATGAGAAGGTGAAAAAAAGGGGAGAGATATTACGAGATTGAATGAAAATGAGCCATTTGTTACAGTGGAAATAACACTGTGTTTTTCATTTTCCCTGTGAATAACCATCAGGTGTTGGCAATTATATGAGACTGGGTTGCAGTTACATGATACTTGTTCTGTGCAAATAGAAGAATCTTGAAACTTGGTTTAATCAGCAGCTTTTGCAGGATATTGAAGTCAAGAGCAATACATACAACTGGTCCAACTCTGCTCCCGAACTGATGACTCTTAGCCTTTCTTCTACTGAACTCCTAATATTCAAACTTCATTACTTACATTATGTCTTAGATGATGCTTTTTGTTGTTGAAAATCACACCAGGATATTAGTGAAAACATTCAGAATTACTTTATTAAATAGTGTATACCCAATCGAATACACCACAATTGCATGTCTGTCAAGGGCATTGATCATCTTCAGTACTTTGCATTATACATTACAATCAACATTTCATTAAAAATGATTAGCAATTCCATGTGTATTTCAAAATAGAGATTGCAAGTATAAAAAGTCTCAGTTTTACACTTGCAGAATACATGTTTGTATGCAATCTGACATGAATATTCTAGGAACATTAGACATTTTTTTTTTTTTTGGTAAGAAGAAAAATCCAGTCTTTATCTGTTATGGAAGAGATTTTGAATTTGACTTTTGCTGCAGGATTTCATATATTCTCCACTACACATATAAATGTAAACAGCAGTCAGATTGTAAATCTATTAATTTTATACGTCACTGGTGCTCTTTTAGAAATATTTGAATGCCGTCAAAATCTGTATTCCTTTGGTTTGGAAACATGTATTTATTAACACATTTACAGAATTACAGTGTTAAAGATACCTCTTTTGTACAAACAGCATAATTTCAGTCTAGGCTAATCATGAAACAAAATAACTCAAGTACCACCTTCAAGTGTTTCTTCCCTTGAAAAATATGCATCAAATAAAGTAACTGTTAAAAGAAAATGAGCGTTGTCATCAGTAGGAATTGGCTTTGTATTATTGTATTATTTTATATCGTGTTGTATTATACAATATTATATTATTGTAAAATACAATATTGTATTAT
This sequence comes from Pampusana beccarii, assembly GCA_013399365.1. Taxonomy (NCBI): domain Eukaryota; kingdom Metazoa; phylum Chordata; class Aves; order Columbiformes; family Columbidae; genus Pampusana; species Pampusana beccarii. The sequence goes on from VWYH01006358.1 coordinate 1,610,098, forward strand.
TTTAAAGTTTTCAAGTTAGCAAGCCCTCTTTTTTCTGGAGCTCTCCCTTTCCATTTAAGCGGTGATGAACAATCTAGAGAAGTGTGCGTAATTTGTTCTCAGGCTTATCAATCCTGAGAGTACTGAATCTTCCACAGAAGAGTAAGGTAAAGGTAATGTGAGTAAATTATGTGGTAAAAACCCAAGCAAAGTCTATAAATAAATAAATAAATAAATAAATAAATAAATAAATAAATAAATAAATAAATAAATAAATAAATAAATAAATTGCAGAGTAAAATAGCAGCTTAATTGGATGCTTCTAAGAAAAGTCCTGAAAACCAGAACTTTCACACTGATACACTCTAGCCACTAAAATACAAGATGAAAATGCATTTGTTATTAAGAATAATTTTAGTAACTGCTTCTATAAAGTAATGACTCTATTGGTATAAATAATCCTAGCATTCTGAAAGATGGCTCAATTAGATAACACCTATGAGACTGTATGAGAGAATAGTGGGAAGCTATTTCAAATTGATAAGAATTATAATATTGAGGAAGAACTTCATGAGGGATATTAAATTCCCTTTGAGAGGCTAGTAAACAGAATAGTCTCTTAAATAATTGAAAGGAGTAAAACAGGAAGGAAAAATTTAAAAGCTGGTACTGTAAAGTAGATTTATTTGATCTGGACTAGTTTATTTTTTTTTTTCCTGTAGACCACTGATAAGTGATAACTAAAAAGACTTACTGTTTCACCTCAAAAGTGGCTTTTGAAGTAAAAACAATATTAAAAATGAACCAAATCAATTAGCTTTCTTAGATTCACTGTCAGTCAACCCGTACTTCCTCTGCAAAGAAATGCATTTGCATCTGATTTAAAATGTAATAATGTTTAAAAGCTTTTTTATGTATACAGCAGATTTAAAAGCAGAGTTTTGATCAATATAACCTGTGAACAAATCACATTTAGAAAATAAGTTCTATGAGAGTATACTGGGTGAGAGCCTCATCAGATGTACAGTCAGGATTCTGCTAAATTAACGTCAACAGGCAAGTTTATGTTACTGTAATATTTTTCTGTCTTCATGCAGTTGATTGATGGGTTAAATGGGTGTGACAGCTGATTGGATCTGTTGCTCACAAAGAAGGAAGATTCCATTACATATATGAAAGCTGAGGGCGGCCTCAGCAGCAATAACTACGAGATTAGGGAGTTTAAAATCTGGGAAGAACTGAGAAAGATCAGTAGTAGAACTGTACTTCAGTAGAACCCTGTAGTTCAGGACAGAAGATTTCAGCTTGTTCTGGGAATTTCAGCTTGTTTGGCAAGATCCATTGGGAAACTGCCCTGGAGAGAGCAAAGGGGCCCTGGAGTCATTTGCACATCAAGGACAAACTCTGCACAGCACAAGAAGGATCTATTCCAACATGCAGAAACTTTACCAAATTCAGCAGACAGCCACCATGGATGAGCAGGGAACTCCCCACTGAGGTCAACCACAATAAAAAAAGGAGTAAACAGAAAGTGGAAACAGAAATGTGCTACCCAGCTGGAACAGAGAGACATCTTCCAAAAGCTGGAGCTAGAACTAGAAAGGGTTGTGAAGTGCAGGAAGAGCTACCATAAGTACAACGGCAGCTAAAGAAAAGCTAAGAAAAGCATGGACCTTCTGTTCAACGGGGCAAGAGACCTACTAACCAAGGACATGCAAAAGATTGAGCAACAGAGTGCCTTCCTTGCCTCATTGTTCACTGACGAGGTTCATCAAGTTTCCCTGAGCCTATTAAGAGAGCCTATAATTGAATAATGCAGCATATTTATATAGCCATTACCATGTTACTTGAATTTCCAGAGTAGCCATGACCAAAAATGTACTAAGCCTAAAAAAAAGTTGATAATACAGCATGTCTTGAAAGAATGTTAATTAGTACCTAGAAAAAAAAAAAAAGTTGCTTTATATAAACCAGATTTCACACATTAACCTTTTAATGCTAGTCCTTTTTTAAAAATATCTAAATCTATCCACCGAAAAAGACTGGTTGCACAATTACGTGACCTGGAATGGCAATTCATATATTTTTGAGGGTAAGTGATATTTATGTGTGATTTTATTATGGAATAATCTCTAGGTACTTCACAGGACAAATAAATTAAAACTAACATGTGCAGGCAGTAAGAGTTTGTATGATTATGTTCAGTACAGGATGAAATGCCATAAACTGGAATCGTTGTGACATTTATAAATGCATTAATTTGGGCCTTTCTGAATGCTTTTGTTTCTACTGGCAAAATAAATTAAAAATCTACAGAAATAAATTCTGAAGTTTCAGTACAGGATTCAGAAAGTTAATGATGAACATTGTAAGAGGTATAATTACTTTTTCATCTAAAATAATGAGATATATAAAACAGAATTTAGAGTTGGAATTATGAGTTTTATAACTTTGGATGTTACCAGATGAATGAGTGGTTCTGAATATCTGTCTTAGAATTGTCCATCTCAAAATTCAGTTTGCATTAAAAATCAGCATTATGCAAACCAGTTTTGCTTTCTTTTTATGTTAGGGTTACAAGTTTTGCTTCTTGTTGACTTAAGGAGATAAGCTATTTATTTAGGACTCTGAACAGCACGAGCAGAAGAAACTTTTAGTGTTTCAGTATGTGGATTCTTTAGGATATATTTACTATTTAAAGCAGGATATAATAAATATTCATTGAAATAAATTATTTCCTGTCACACATACATGAAAACAATTTGTGACAATTTGAAGTAGCAAACACGTATACACTAGATAGTGGGTAGTCTGAGACCAATATTAAAAATTAACTTTCTGTTATTGTCTAATGAAAATATAAAGAAAAATATCAACAAAATAATTTTAAACTTCAAAGAATGACTTAAAATATGCTGAATTACAAGTCTGGATTTTATTTTTAGGATAGTTTTAAATGCTAATCCTCTTCAGGTCATTTTTAGATACTGAGTAGTTCTTGTGCAAGCTCAGAAAGGGCAAAATACTTTTCTGCATATTACTAAAAAAATTTTAAAAAAAATATCAAGCTTGTTTTGTGAAAGCTACCCCATGCAGACAGTGAAAATTCAAAATATGTTGTTATTCCTGTAGTGCAAAATGGATAAATTCCAAAGTGTATTAGCATATACCTAGGAAAAACACTATGTGAAGAATAGCCTTTCTACTGTCATGGCATTTAGAAATAAGTGTCCTGAGGACTTTTTCAGATGCAGATTATATTTAGATTTATTGTTCTTGAAGGGCACTAATAAATCTGTCCTCTATGACTTACTTCTGTTCCTCTTTTAATTCCATTATATTTTTGGCCTGTATACACACTACGGCAATTTTCACAATTTAATTATGTCAAGTGTGAAGAAAGGCTTTCACATCCTTCATTATTTATTTTCATTTAGACACACGATAAATTAATTTGCCTCTTTCCTAAAGTGGTAACAATTCATTTGGCAGACAGCATTTTATATGTGTAGTTAAGACATTTTCCTCCATTAGCTTTGTTGCATTTATAGGCATGGAATTTGATTTTCGTTGTGCACTGTGTCAATATAGTGGGATTTGTGTTCGAAAATCTCTGTGATCATGTGTCTTGAATAACTGAACATTACCAGAAAACTTAGAAGCCTTATTGTTCATTGTTTTCTAGAACATTTACAAATGTATTGAGCAACATGGTTTCCAGATAGCTACAGTGGTAAATTCCCTCCAGGGTGAAAACGTCACTTTTATTCATATCCTCTATTTCCTGCTGTGTACTAAGTTATTAACGTTTTACAGAACCTTATCTTTACCTTATTTTCCTGTAAAAGCCTTTAGAGATGAAGGCCTTTGTCAGATTTTGGAAATCTGAATGCGTTGCAACTAGATGACATAGATTGATGTGCTACTTGATTTCTTTAAAAATTCCTGTAGATTTGTGAGGTAGGAATTTTTGATAGAAAATATTTGTATTCCTTTCCCCATTCTATGTTAGATATAGTATTATAATATGTATACAAATTCCATCTTTTATCAAATATTCAGGTTGACTTGCTAGTTTCCCCTTCACTGCTGAAGTCTTTCTTTCACATATGTGCTATTAAATGTAATAACTTTCACTTTCTACCCAATCTGGTTTAAAGAGATAGGTTTCTGACATTTATATTATAGTTTCTTAATTTCCTTTTGAGATCTAGTTACTTGGGTAAATGTGATTTGGCCAAGATATTAATTCTGTCAGTTTTTTCTAAGTTTCTCCAGAAAGCTCCTGTGCTGCTTGCATCCTGCTGTGCTGCTCTTTCAGTAACTAACAGGAAGTTTCACATCTCCATAAAAGCGAGGGTGTTCTGTACAGAGACACCATCCAGTTATTTTAAGATGAGTCTGTCCATAGCTCCTTGCCTTGATTGACTTTCTGCAACAAGCTCCCTGTACTATGTCATCCTCGCTGTTCTCCCTCCAATCAATAGCCCCTGACTTTTGCCACCTTGTTAGTAAAGTTACCTTTGCCTCAATTTGACAAATAGATCCTGTTTCTCACTAGCAGTTCTTATTTTTCAAAGAGAGATCCATGGTCGTAAAAACTAAAGTATTACACACACCACCAGCTGCACTTACCGTTGTTGATTTACAGGATGCATGCAGTTCCACTCAGTCCTTTCCCCTCCACCTGTGGGAAGGAGGAGAAGACCATCTGTTTGCAGCTCAGCTAGCTTCACAGCTTTCCTTAATGGAGCCTGATCCCTCTCTTCAGTGATTAAAACACTGTACTAATTCTGTAAATTCAGATCTGAAAGTGGAGGCTTTCTGCAATTGGCAGAAGTCACAAACTTCCAAGCGCTTCCATCTTCAGAGTCTCAACCTTCCACTTGTTCAAGTACAGCCTCTGGCTGGCCTTACCTCCATGCACTATGATGTCCAGGTTCTTGTCTTTGTAGGGTCTCTGTGAAGGCACTGTCAACTTCCTGTTGCTACACAGCCTGTTCACCTCCTTCCATAGCTCCTTCACCTGCTGACCCAGAGCCTGGACCATAGGCTCACTCCCACAGATGATGCCGCATTTGCCCCAGCCACTGCAAGGCCTGCGATTGAAGACATGGGTGATGGCATCTACCCTCTGGAGGACTGTCTGAGTTAAGGCCATAGACTTCTAGAACAGAATGTGCTGTTTGAATTGGTAGATTGTACCAGCTCAAAATGCAGATTGTAAGAAGTAGTTAGGCAATGTAACAGGATTATGTGGGAGGTGTCTGCAGTGAGACAGAAGGAAAGCATTAATGACATCATTTTTGTCTCCAACTTTTGTCATTATTGTACCTCACCTCTTTAATTTCCCTTACACTGTCGTAACTATAATAAACGTGCTATTTCCTTTCTGGAGGTGTGTCATCAGAACCTATCTGACTGAATGTTTCACTTTCCATTATAAATAATTAGATTTGCTGTATTTTACGAAGACTTTTATTTCTAAATGTACAGCGCTGAACAGAAAACAAATATAATATGTACTTAATGCTGCATATTTATATTGAAAAAAATGTTTTAAATGTTTTAAAAATGTTTGGTTCCAACTTGGCTATAAATCAGGAAGTGCATTTTAATGGATTCATTTATTAAAAAAGGAGTAATTCAGTCCTTCCTCCTAAAATGTTTCTCTTTAGAACTGGTTGACTAATACTGAAATGTTTTCTGTGACTGAACTTTTAATGGGAAAATTGTCCAGAATGCATTTCTGAAAGCAGAACATTTTAAATTAGCAGAAAATATTGAGGGGCATTTGCCACTGGGTAGCTATGAGTTATGTTTTCTTTTTGGTTGTCTTCAGTGGGATGGCATGTCAAAATATCTGTAATATATCAGTGAATCTCAGCAACATCTGAATTAAATTGAAATGTTTGGTAACCAAGGTTACTTACTACTTAGAAAAGGAATTTAAACTCCAGTCAAAAGTAAAGGAAGTGAATACTTGCAATAGAACTGCCTAGACAATCCAGCAATTTAATTTTACAGGCAGGAATTTAACAAAGACATGCATTCTGTTGTGGAAACTGGTATTATCAAGGCAGCATATGATAACCCACACATCAATTTTACATTTTATTCACAACCAGTATGTGAAACTATCACATGGTGGGGAAGCATATCACCAAGTAAACATTTTATGAAAAACAAACAAACAAACAAACAAACCTTGTTGACAGATTTATTTGCCTTCAGGGTTTTTTCTCAAGATTCAGGATTGAGTGCTTCCTGGTAAGGGAAATACGAAAACAAACTGACTTTTATTTTGCTGATTTCCTATTATAACTGCTATATTTTAATTTATTGATATGAAACATTATAATAATGATTATATATTCAGAATGTAAATCTAATACATTTTGTTGTCAAATGACAGCTTTCCCAGAGGCAAAATGCTTATCATGCATACACTGTAAAATATGTGTTTGCTTCAGTCTTTTGGGATTCCTCAATATACAACCCAGATCTCAGCTGAAAAATGTAATAGGAATTTCATTTTATAGCTGTCACCGGGGAGAGAAAAAAATATGGCTGAATAATATTTACATGGAGTTCTCTATTTTTGTGCTTCAAGTCTTTGAACTTACCAAGGAAAGGCTTAATCGAGGACTTAAAAACATTTAAGACATATCCAGATGCTATTGCACTTGAAAAGACAGTTGCAAACAGAATCTCAAGTTTATCATCTTTAAGACCTCTTGCTGAGACTAGAAATGAAAAATCTTCAAATAAATGTAGATGATCATAGTGAAAATTTAATTTACAAGATTTCTGAGCTCTTTGACTAGTCATATCAGGATTGCTTTGAAATGTTTAGTATTTTTAATTACATGTGTCAGATGCTGTGCATTTCAGAAATAGAAATTCTAACTTCAAATGAGATAAGGTTTTATACCTACAGTACAGACAGTCTTGATTTTCTTAAAATGTGCAAGGGAATTCAACAGGAATTGGGCTCAAATGCCTCACACTGTTGTAAATAAACAAGTCCATATAAAGAAACACTGTCACAAAGTTGGGAGGTAATGTTAACATGGAGAAGGACTGTAATATCACATGAGAAGAAAAAACTGGCCTTGATGACACTGAAGTAGGGCAACACGCAATTTCAAGGTCAAATATAGAATGACTTTCAGCTAGATGATGGTAACTTCTCTCTTGAGGCGAACAATTAAGAGAATAAGTAGGCAACGTTATTAATAGCACAATGTGTCATCAACAGAAATCAAATTTGGAAACAAATGTGACTGTAGAAAGATTCAGCTGAAGTATACCCAATACAGAAAACGAAATAGGGATTTCTGAATCACAGTGAGACTTAGTTTGCATAAACTACTCTGATCATGTAGGTGCAGGAAAAGTTATCTGAAATGAAACAGATACAAAGATGGAAAGCAAAAAGAAAACAGATCTGTATAAATTAAAGGAAACTAAAGAAACCTGTATTATTTATCCTAAAGCTGGAGGAGGATATAGATAACAGAAATCAATAGATTAGGACAATAAACAATTATAAAAGAAAGTGAATTAAAAAAAAAAAATCATGGCACAAAACATGCACAAGTAGCTATCTGCTGGAAAAAAAGTATTTTCAAAGGTTCTGGACACCATTTCCATTTTTAGGTTGAGTAGACTGTACTTCCCCTCCTTTTCTGAGTAGTTTTATGGTCTAAGCATTTTGACAAAGACTGTCATGCAGTACCTGTATGCAAAAGGCTGAAGAAAATAGATTTTTTAAATTGCTTAGCGATTTTAGGTTATATAAAATTATCCCATTCTCAACTTTATTATTTTTTATAACAAGTACATATTTTTTTATTTTTTTGTAGACTTCAGACAGACATGAAAACAAACAGTGCATACTCTTTCAGGAAGAGGGTTTTTTTCCAAATTATATTCTTTGTTTTAATAGCGGATAGTATGGAGCCTTATATAAACACCTGTCTGATATTCCTGTTCATTGATTCGTTTTATAGTTCATGTTCCATTTTGTTACATTATCAGCTTGTAAAATCACTTCTTTACAGAGATATTTGCATGCTCATATGCATACATTTTCTACCACATGTACTATTTGCCTGTGACCTTCACAGGCATTGAAACTAAACATACTTTATTTACCTATACCAAATTCCACTGTTTCACTCCATGGTCTTCTCTTTCTTAGAGTACAATGGTAACTGAAATCCTAAACTAAGTGGGAACTAGATAATCCTCCACAGAGGAATCTGGCAGCAAAGTACAAGAATCTCTTATTTAATCTCTTTCTCTACCTGGTCTAACTGCAAAGTGCTTTCTAGAATTTTCTGGAGAAAATGTGAGTGTTTTACATATCAAAAATCTTGCGGAGAAAGGAGAAATACGACAAGATCATGAAGACCTATCTCAGTAGATTTGTAAACTACCAGGGTTTGGTGAAGATTTGACATGAAGAGAGAATATGTTAAAGGTCTCTAAATCATTGGCTCAGTCTATGTACCTACAAAGACATAAATAATAAACAAAACCGACCCTAGAATCTGCAGTTTGGGTGGTTTTTGGTGTGTTTCTTTGTTATTTCTTTTTTGGTTGGTTGGTTGGTTTTGTTTCTATGTTTGCTTGCTTTTTTTTTTTTTTTTTTTTTTTTTTTTTTTTTTTTTTTTTTTTTTTTTTTTTTTTTTTTTTTTTTTTTTTTTTTTTTTTTTTTAATTTGCAGCCAGGTATTCTTATAGATGTGATACAGTTCAAAGATATTCCCAGCTGTATATTAGCTTCAAGCATAGCCTCTCTTCTCCCTCTCCAGGACCAACAAATTTAGTTAATCTCTTGGGATGTGGCTACAACTCCTTACTTAATCTAGAAGTGAAATGTCCTGAGAAAAGACTGGAACTCAAGTATGATGGATGAGTACTCTGAAGGGTGCATTCTCACACAAAATATGAACTTAATGAAGTCAGCTACAGATCTGACAACAGCTAACTTTAGATTCTCCAGCAACATACAGAAAGTTTAGGTGCCTGTTTGTTGAAACTTGGTTTGCAATAGTGTCTTATTTGCCCAGAAGTGATATTTCTGGAGATATGAAAGTTAGAGCAGCTTTATACAGAGCAGGGAGACACCTAAATAATTTATGTACTCCCAAGGGCAGGAACTTTGTCTTGGATGGAGTCCCACTTGAATAGTATCTTGAGCTGATGATAGAGTTTAGCTAAATTTGGCTCCACCAGAAGTCCTTTTTGTTTAGTTTTGAGCAAAATATATCCAGTGTAAAGTATAATCACAATGTAAAAGCGTAGATTCTATTTCTGCTTTGAGTTTTTACTTCTACTATTCTTTCCTTCTCATTCCTCACCTCCACTAAGATATTTTTATCGCCTTTTGAAAGTATCAGGTCTTGGCTCAACAAGGCTTGGCTGAAGGAGAACGAAACAGCATTCTATCAAATGTGTAGGTAAAAACATAAAAAAACCCAACCAAACACCCCACCCCCAAAACATAAAACAAACCCACCCACCAACAATAAAAAGAATCCAAACCAAAACTCAAATAATTCTAATTATCTCAAAAACTTCTTATGCTGATATATACACAACGGATTACTCATTTGATGGAGAAGTGTTAGGAAATACAAAATTCCTTAACAACAAGTAAGCATTCAGGTGATATGATACAATGCTGACACTGATGTCTAATATGTATTATATTCCAAGACAACAAAAAAACTCAGAATCACAGAATCACAGAATGGTTGGGGTTAGAAGGGATCTCTGGAGATCATCTAGTCCAACCCACCTGCTAAAGCATGTCATCTAGAGTGGATTGCACAGTGGTGTGTCCAGGCAGGTCTTGAATGTCTCCAGATAAAGAGACTCCACAACCTCTCTGGGCAGCCTGATCCGGTGCTCTGGCAGCCTCAAAGTAAAGAAGTTTCTCCCCATGTTTAGATGGAACCTCCTGTGCTTCACTCTGTGCCCATTGCCCTTCATCCTGTCATTGGGCACCACTGAAAGGAGTCTGGTCCCATCCTCTTGACATCCACCCTCCAGATATTTATAAACATTGATGAGATCCCCCCCTTCAGTGTTCTCTTCTCCAGGCTGAACAGACCCAGGTCCCTCAGTCTCTCTCCATAAGAAACGTGCTCTAGGCCCCTGATCATCTTTGTAGCCAGCTGCTAGACTCCCTTCAGTAATTCCTTATCCTACTTAAACTGGGCAGCCCAGAACTGGACACCCTACTCCAGATGCGGCCTCACCAGGGCAGAGTAGATAGCGAGGATAACCTCTTTCAACCTGCTGGTCACACTCTTCTTAATACACCCCAGGATACCATTGGCCTTGTTGGCCACAAGGGCACATCACTGACTCATGATGAACCTGTTGTCAACCACAACTCCCAAGTCCTTCTCTGCAATGCTGCTTTCTAGTAGGTCCACCCCTAACCTCTACTGGTGCCTAGGGTTATTCCTCCTCAGGTGCAGGACCCTACACTTGCCCTTGTTAAACTTAATTAGGTTCTTCTCTGCCTAGTTCTCCAGCCTGTCCAGGTCTTGCTGAACGACAGCATACCTTTTTGGTGTGTCAGCCCTTCCTCCCACTTGCAAAGAGGATAACCTATTTTTCTGCAGCATGAGACTGTCAGCACAAAAGTCAAATTATTCCATTTTTCAAGTTGGACCTAGGAAACATTTATTTGAATTATATAAGCACGTTTTGACTGCTGTCTCATACGCATATCAATGATATCCATAGTGGCCTTCATAAGGTAGTCTCAGGTAAGTAGCTGAAAGACCAAGTTAACTTTCTCATGTTCTCTTTGTAGAAGGACTACAGTGTGATAAAAATCATAGCTCTCTCCTCTCTTACTTTTTTAGCTATCCAGATACTGCCCTACCATCTTGTTAAAAAATTTAAAAATCATTCTCTATTTATGGAGGTAATAAGTTACTAAATTTCCCATCATGTAACACCTACACACATAACGTACATGCACACACAACACACACATCTACATGCATGCACAAAGGGAAATAAAAGCTCCAAGTTTCAGGTGCTTTGCCAACTACTAACTAAGAAAAAATAATGAAATATTTCTCTCTAAATGGCACTTCAACTGTTGTCTTCAGAAGCTTTATGCATATGAAATATATGAACTTGCTGCTGTCAGGGTTAAGACAGTGGACCAAATGCTCAGATCCAGTATGACAACACCTGAATTCTAATGCTACCCAGCTTGGGGCAAAGCATGCAATACAATCTGAAGTAGCAGCCTTTCATGCAACTGCTCTTGAAGTAGGACAGCAATATGGCAAGCAATCTGTTATAAGCCTTTGTAGCTAGCAGTCATATTTATATGATTGTCACTTAATGAATAAAAAAGTGGTTTTCTTTTTTTTTTTTATTAGCATATTTCTCAAAAGCTTGTTAAAGTGAAACAGTTGGCTATTCAAAATAACTCATAACTTTCAAAAAGCCTTATAAGTTTTTTCCTCTTCCTGAAGTTTTAGAACAGCATAAGATTGACAAATTCTTAAAATTATTATTTTGTTTATATTGCTTTTGTTGTATGTGTGAAATTTCTATTGTTTGGGGTTGGTTTGTTTGGGTTTTTTTTCTCTTTTTTTTTTTTTCCTCAGTATTGTGTAGGATGATAGTTACAGCTAAAGGACATGCTGTTGCACTTCAGAGTTTATTTATTTTCGATGATGCATTAGTCTGAGGAGAGGTAACTTTACAGATCACATAAGCACTTTTTCTTCATCACAGTTTGGCACCCACATTTGCTCTGCCATGAAACAAGTGTGATAGAAGTGAAGACAGTGTTGGTTACCCAAATACTTACACCTTTATGGCTTGCAGATCTGAAAAGCAAGGCAATTCATTTCATGTAATCCAACAGAGATGCTGAGTGGTGCTTCATGCACTTGATGTAGTGCAAGGTGGGCAAGATACCCGAAATGAATCACTTAATGAAAAATCGTCAGCACTAATCCTCTGGAAAGTTCCACAGTTATTCAACTTTTGTGTATTTTGGTTATTATCCAAATATACATATGGTACAGAACTATGAATTGTATAACCAGCTTTGTAGGCTATTCAAGTACTGTATAGTGCAGTCCCACAAAAGTGCTCTCATTAAATTAGATGAGACTGTAGCTTAGTATTCAAACAAACTGTGAAAAAGATTTCATCTGTAAGTACTTTGAAATGACATCTTCTTATGTCAAAGAAGACAGTATCCTGAATGGTTCGGTGAACACTGAAAGTAAGAAAGGTTTAAAAATAATCCTGTACACAAAACATTAAAATAAAAACCAAATTAAAACATATGTACAGTACTACCTATGCCACCTGCGTAATAACATTTTCATGATATTATGTATCCATTGACTACAGCAATTATGTAGTGGACATTTTCACTCAAGCTTTTCAATACCTAAAATGAGAGTTGTGTTTATTTATCTTTTTACTCGTGTAACATATAGGTAGACAGAAAAACAGACCATTTTTCAGGCTGTACCTTCCTGATGAGCTTTTGGGTTTGTTTCATCCAAGGTACAGTATTTCTATGAAACATTTTGGACTTTCATTATTCTCAGTAAAATGAAATGAAAATAAGTAGGGAAACCTTCAAAATATTTATCTAAACAAACTATATGATCTTCATTTATTTTTATATTTCTAACAAAAATGGTGTGGGAATGGCAGATTAGATGAATAATGTTGATAATGTTCTCAGGTTGCACTGGAAAGTTTCACTAGCTGAATAAAACACAAAGGAGACTTTGACCATATCTTCAGAATTTCTTGTCTTTTTTTCTTTTTTCTTAATAAAAAAAATTATCCTTCTGATGTACTGGTGAATAGGTTACATTTGTATTCATGCAGTAGGTACTGACTGACAAAATTTCTTGGATTTCCTAGGATTCTAATAAACATAACTATTTTTCAGGATTGTTTAGCTTGATAAGAGAGAAAATAGTACCATGGTGCTGAAAAAAATGATGGGAAAATGACCTTATCTGATTATTGCATTTTTTTTCCTGTAATGCAAATATACAGCAAAGCTTTATTAAAAATGATTCAGAGAAATTGACTGTATTTTGCTGACCTCTAGTCTGTGCTGCTTAGTTGGATGTTTTCAAGTTTATTATGGTTTACACATTTCTTAGCTTTGTCGTAGGGTATTTTGCATTAAAAATTCTCCACTTCCTTGCAAGACATTCTTAGCTTATGGGATGTGATTACTACAGCATTGATACTGTTATTTAAAACAAGCAAGTGAAGCAGAAGACCAGCTTGCCTGAACAGGGAAATCTTGGAACTCAGGAGGAAAAAGAAATAGTATGATCTCTAGAAGTGAGCATCTGCAGGGAGAAGAGATGAAAGACTCAACTGAAGTGTAAACTGGCCAGTGTTGTGTCAGACACCAAGTCTTTTTAAGTATGCCAACAGTAAGAGAAGGTCCAAGGAAAACATTGGACTGATACTTGTTGAAAATGATGAAGAAAAAGCAGAAACATTCAGTGGTGTGGGTTTTTTTTGTTTTGTTTTGTTTTGTTTTGTTTTTCCCTTTAGTAATAGTCATAGATTTTGGATTGCCAGGTTGTCTGAGTTAGAGGATCGAGAGTGCAGGAAAAGTGGACACTGGAATTGTAAGGACCAGCTGTATCAGCCGAATCTTCACAAGTCCATGGGGCTTGATGGAATTAATTGCAGGGTGCTGAAGGAGCTAGAGGTGTTATGGCAAGACCCCTCTCAATCATCTACCAAAGGTCTTGGTAGTCTTGAGAGGTCTCCGTTGGCTGGAAGGTAGGCAGTTATTCCAATCAACAAGGAGGGCAGGAGGGAAAACCCAGGGAACTACAGACCTGCTAGTCTAACCTCAGTACCAGGAAAAATTACAGAGGAGATCATACTAGGTGTTACTGAAAGATATTTAAAGAACAATTCAATCATTAGGCACAGCCAACATGGGTTCAGAAAGTCCTGTTTAGCTAATTTGATGTCCTATGAAAAGGTCAGCCTCCTAATGGAGGAAGGGAAGTTGGTGAATGTAGTTTTTCTGGATTTTAGTAAGGCTTTTTATGCCATCCCTCGTAGTATCGTTAAGTGCTCTTAGTACTCCATACCTTACTTTCACTTTTGCCTGTCGTCCTGCATTCAGCAGGAGGACTGCATATTTCAAGTCCCTTTTGCTTGTATTTTTCTTCATCTTGCAATGAAGATGCTTTCTGTGTGCAACAGCACTCATCATTGTTTGCCTTCTTTGTGGTCATGTTGCTCTCATATGTAAAATTTTTAAGCATTACACCTGGCTATTCCACCACAGTGTTAACAAAATACTTACATACCATTGCCGGTTACACTATTTTAGTATACCTCTAATTGGGTGCAAGGCAAACTAATATGAATTATGTCCTAACTAAAACACCTATGATTTTGAAATGTATTAGGTATCTGCTTTGTTTACACAATTCCTAGGGAGGATGGATGACATCATGCAACTTGTCTGGTATGGTTCTGTTATGGAGGAGCCTTCACGCTGAAGAAAATTTGGCTGCCTTTAGCATCCCTTTCAGAGCCAAAAATCCTCGTTCCCAGTATATAAGCTATATATATAAGCTTCCTGATTTTCTTGGTGCTGAATTAATTTGTAAGTGGAAATGTTTGCCTTCTTGTTCCTGCTGTAGTTTGTCTGAAAAGGGCAAAAACTCTTAGGGGCTCTTAAATGGAGAGTTTTATCTGGAAAAATGTTGAGTGCCAATGCATGAGTGCTTAAATTGGAAAACTGAACTGAGTAGTTTTTGTCATTTTGACAACCAACACCCATACTGTGATTCAGCTGGTCAGCCTTGGACTTTACAATGTATGAATTAATCACCTTAGGCTTCCGTCTTAATGAACAGACAGTAATAAACATTTGATCTTATTCTAAAGAACATGTTCAAAATCAGGCAGGTACATCATTCCTTGGAAGTGTCTATTTCTTAATCTTTACAAAAGAAACAATCCAGAGTGGTTAACTGAGAAGTAGTCATCCACATTACAGACATCTTAAATTAGGTCTACCTTAGTGAACATGTCAGACACTAAGCAATGCCAATCCTACCTATTCTAGCTCTTTGAATGAACAATAAACAGTCTGTAAGGGTGTTCTACTGCAAAACTAGCTTTTAAAGAGGCCTCTTTTGTCAGGGGCCTAATTTATTTCCAGGGCAGATATGTGAACAGAAAAAAACATGTTTCCAGTGAGAGATCATTAAATGTCTAACCTGCTACATCATTCAGGGATTTATTTTTTTATTGTACTTGTGCTACTAACTTAAACAAAGCTAATGAATTATCAGTGATCCTAGAACAGGTGGAACTAATTTTATGGCGTACTAACATATCTATGTTGCATAGCGCTTGGATCTCTTCTGAACCCTGTTCTCTCCCGCAAACCCTGCTTTTGTGTGTTCACAGTGTCTGAAATAATAGAGATATCTTTGTTTCTATCCAATAGAGCGTTATTTTTATAATGTGAAGTTGCACGTTGTGTGCTATTAAGAATAGTGTGGGGGCATGTGGATTACTTCAGGGTACCTTTAAAAAAGTTTTCGCAGGCCCATATAAGGTGGCATTGAGGGTGTGTTTAATGGAGCTTTGTCCCTACTACCTTTTGGACAAGATTTTGGAGTCAGCTGTCTCCTAAACTGTGCCTAAATATTGTTTTTTGAGAGCTACTTTGAAGAGAGAGAAACAGAGACAGGAAGAAAGCTTTGGACTGGTGTAATGTAGATGATCACAATCCAGTGGTATTTCCCCGTCCCTCTTCTTTTTAGTCATGTGCATCCCTTGAGATAAAGTCTATTAGTTTCAAACCTTAATTACCCTTTAGTGTTTTCGTGTTACTTATGACTTTTCTGGCCAATGTGTTCATCACACCAGTTTTTTGACATTTCACTGAAGTGTCTAGATGACTGATATTGTTGCTGTTGGCTCTGGATGTTGTAAGAACTTCAGAGAGTCATTCAGCTCATCTTCAGTGTCTGTTCTTCTCTGATGATTTGTAAGAGAGCCTATGCTGATATTATTTTAACTCAGCTGCTTTCAGTTTAAGTAAGATGAATTTGACAACGCTCAGAGAAAACCTGGCTTGCTATTACACCTACTCTTCTGTTTTGGACATTCTGTATGACTGTTATCCAGTCTCACTCAATTGGTTTAGCCATCTCCAAATTTTAACTGAAGGAGTATATGAAGATGTTAAGTCTCGGTGATGTCTGACCTATAATTCAACAGAAAGCAGAGGTGGATCACAAAGCACCTCTTAGTGGTTTATTAAACTATGTATTATTTGGAGAGAAAATGTCTTGCAAGGGATGACAGCCTGAAGGCCAATGTAGATCTTCACAGGACTATCTGAAGACACAAAATATTTTCAAGAATTCCCTAGTCTGTATCTAATTCTGACACTGCAAACTTGTCCTTTTTGAACTATTTAGTTAAGAGTTTAACAAACCAAATATCAGAAGGTTTTAAAAGTTTACCAATTCAGTTATTCATCTCTCACTACACTGGTAAAGAAATATGCTAATTCACAGAAAGAATCTTAAGTGGTCCCTACAGCTTCTCCAAGTATCTCTCAAAGGTAAATAAGAGCAGGTGCAGCAATTTTATTTCGGTTACTTGGTTTTATTTTCATTCTTTGTAAAACAGATACCATCATTTTGGAAGCGAGCTTAGTCTCTTGTGGTTCCTTCTACTCTTGCTACTGGTGACAGATCATTAAGTGCTTCCCATGCTGCCACCTGCAGAAGAACAAAGTTTAGTAGCAGGAGAAAGTGAGACATAGTAAATACAATATAACTATAATTCATTTCAGTCTAAAATAAGTAAACAAGCAAGCTCGCTAAAACATTCAGCGTTTCAAACTCTATTTAAGACAACTCCATCTCGTGAGGCTCCTACAGAGGTGCCAAACTAACCAGATTACTGGCCAGGTATTTCAATCTTGACATACATTCCCCAATGATCGTGGAAAAATTAATTTAATCAAATACCTAATAAAACCTTGGTCTTTTTCCCGACCTTAAGTTTTTTGGGGGGTTGGTTTTTTTGGTGTTTTTTTGTTTGTTTGTTTGGTTGGTTGGTTGTGTTTTTTTTTTAATTTTTGTATTTGTGGGGGGGGGGTTGTTTGTTTTGGTTTTGTTTTAAACTGGAACAGAAACTGTTTATACTTTGTTCATTGTCTTTCCAGCAAAGCAGTCTCCTTGTGCAGCAAGCCTAAACAAAATCAGTTAAATACAGCAACTCCGTTTTGGCAGAATACACAAGTGTAAGCAGTAAAGTAGCTAATCAAATTTCCATCTGTTTATGCTGTTTTCAGTTTTAAATGAAGGTTTATACGTTGAGATATTATATTAGAAATTAAGTTAGACATTTAATTATAATAACTTATGGATAAAGCTAAACTGAACCATAAAATGTCACTGGCATTCTCGGGGAAAAAAAATCAAAACAGAAAAACCTATTAGCAGTCACTCTAGGCATCAGCTATGTTAGAATATACTCAAAGCCATGAATCATGGAATCACAATTAAGAAACACTGAGATACTGCAACTGTGTGATTACATTTAGGTAGAATTCAACTTTGTAACCTGAGTAGATGGATTTCTGATATGATTAAGTGTGGGGGTTTTTTGTTTGCTTGTTTGTTTTGTTATTGTTTGGGCTTTTGTTTGTTTTTGTTTTGTTGTTGTTTTGTTTTGTTGTTTTGCTGGGTTTCTTTTTTCTGGAAATAATTCTTCCAACATGCTAGTGCTGTATTAATTCTAGAAAAGTAGTCCAATGTTAAAAGTTCATAGTGATGTTCATTAAATGCAGATCATGTCATTATTTAACAACAGTGTTTAACAAGATTGAGAAATATAATGGTGTGAAGCAGTAGAGAGAGACATATGAACATTAAAAATTATGTTTCTCAGAGAGTACCTACAGAAGAGTGATCACAGTGATTCCCTGGGACGGGGTAAAAAGAGGGAGAGGTGCGGAGAGTGGGCAAGGGTGGAGAAGTTTTCTAAAAAGGTACATTATTTGATCACATGGACAATATCACACATTATTTTGGAGATATTCTTAAATATCCAGCCTCAGATGACTTCAATTTAATACATTATCAATTTAATACATTATCAATCAGTTACATTGAAGGTAAATTGGCAAGAAAAAATATTTTGGTAGTGGTGATAGAAATGACAATAAGTTATATCAGTACAATGTCCATCATATTACACAATTTATAATGCACATCTTAGTTCTTAGCTAGTCCATCATTAATTACAGCACATTCATTTACAGTATGGAAACGTTATGTTAAAAAGGTCAAGAACTAGGAAACTGTTTGAAATAATGCCTTATGAATGAAGTATTGTACTTAACAGAATAATGAACTTTTGGTTAGTTGAAGGGAGTGTGCTGAAAAAATATAGTCTGTGGATAAATTATCTATTTATATACATTTGGGGCTAAGTCTTATTGAATTGGAGCTCTGAAACAAACACACCATCAATGTCTAATGTAAGCATTAAATTTTCTTGGAAAACCTGAGAAAAAGAGAGTCACTTCACATAGATCTCTCAGGTGTCTGCTTTGACTAAATGGTTGGATCAAAATAAATACTGTAAATAAAGATCAGAGTCCTACTAATGTGAGTCAAGGAACCACAAAATAGAAATAAATATTTCTTCACTTTTTAAACTGATTTACAAATAAGAATTTTGACTTGTAGCTATTATGGCAGAGTTTGGATTAGTTACAAAACTACATAACTTTTTGTTGTTGATGTTCTTTGGCTAGATGAATTATGCAAAACACCAGAAGAGCACTTCTGATAAATATTTGAGGTGAAATACAGTACTTTCTATGAGTACATGTGCTTGTTATACTTGAACACCCAAATGTACATGGAGGGAAAGTAGAAAAAGGTTTTGAACCTGGCTGGCAGATCATGTCTGATTCATATCTACATATGAAGGTTTGAAGATTTTATTTCTATCTTTTGATTACCTGTCAAAACAATACAGAAATTCCCAATTTAATTTATGAATTATAAAGCTATGGATATCAACAAAGTTGCAGTTAGCAATACCTGTGAACTATGAAAGGGTTTTAAAAGCTATTTACATGGGGTAGATAGAAGGGTATTTTATTCTAAACAACAGCAGAAATTTAGATGAGATATCAAGTTATCATCCTGAAGAACAGTAGTACTTTTGTCATAACTACTTTTATGAAGAAATCCAGTAAGTATCCTTTATTTAATAGCTCTGTGTTATTCATCTTCCCTGCAGTGAGTGAGTGATGACCCCTGCAACTGTAGTAATTAAACTCTTCAGTTGCAAAAAGGGCCTCTGACAGTCTCAAAAGGAGAATTACGAATTAGAACTCTGACAGCCCAGCCCTCTGAAAAGAATCTGTTTCCCCTTGGCTTTTTAACTCCAATTCAATCTTGGCAGATAGAGTAGGTGTGAAGAAAAAAAAAAAAAAAAAAAAAAAAAAAAAAAAAAAAAAAAAAAAAAAAAAAATAACA
>VWYH01006358.1:1629677-1715586 GCA_013399365.1 Pampusana beccarii
GAAAAAAAAAAGAAAAAAAAAGGAAAAAAGGGTCACATAATAGATCATGGATTTTAGGCTGGTAATATATCTGAATGTGCATTTTCTATTACTCTAGTCATGGTGACACAAATATAACATTACATCCTACATGTTCATTAGTGGGAAAAGAAGCAACTCATTCTGGACTAGGCAGTGACAATGATACAATAAAAATTAAGTAGAAAGACATGAAAAAGACCAGTGGGTGGAACACAACCTAATGGGAGATTTTTTTAGCTGTGACCACAATGTACCACACTGGACTCTTCCCTGGCAACCTGTACAGTTCAGTTGACTGCAGAGGCAGAAGTAGTTTGCAAAACAACCTAAATACTAGTATTTACAAGAACTAGTGGAGATGTCTTAACCTTTTATCCAAGGTGTAGTATAGGTGAGATCACAGCTGTACCCATTCACAGTTCAGCCTGCTCCTGAGAGGTTCTCAGCTGACCCTTAATATCTGTTCAAGACTCCGCTTAAGCTGTCTTTTGAATGCCTAACTTAGAACCTCTGTGCTGGGTTACAAAATACAAACTTTTTGAGACATACTTGTGTCAAAGAGATCTACTATAGCACCTTGCTTCCTAAGTACCCCATACTTAGGTCTTGCTTCACCATTTTAGTTACAATATGCTAGTTATTGTTATCATAATTTCTTAAAATAATGTGCATTAAAAGAAACAATTAAATTCAACTTTGCTTAAAGACTCCTAAATTAAGACTACCCTCAACTGCCTTATTAGTTAAGTAACAGTAATACACAATTAAATAATAATTAGATAATTACTTTTGCTGAGGTGAAATTATAATTAATGGAGTTTAAATTAAAGTATTGACCTTGAGGGATAATAAACCATGTTAATTGAAACTAGAAGTTAATATATTATACCATAATTTTAAAAACACTAGAGGCTTTAGGAAGGCATGACTTTCCTCCTTTCCTCAATGACATGGGCTTAGTTCACCATTTTTTTTGCCTTTAAGGGATGGACAAATGTTTTCTCACAGATTCAGATGTAGCAGTTAAAACAGTTATTGCTGAAAGTAAATTAATTTAATCCATTTCCTGGTTTGTATTGAAACAGCCTGGAAATCTTCATGCTGTCTTGCATCTTGTCACCATTTAGAGCAGGTGACAATAAATGAAGTGGCAGGTGTTCTCTATTAACCCCCACCTGCCCCACCATGGAAAAGGAGGAAGAGAAAGAGAGACTTACAAGTTGAAGAATTAAAACAGCTTTAATAATAATAATATTAATGAGAGAATAATGCAAAATGTATAAAACGAATATTGAGTCTCCCGGATGATCACAGAATTGCGTGCTGTAGGGGCTGGCATCATGCCAGTGGCTGCAGGGCTGGCACCAGGAAGTCCTGGATTGGACTCAGCAGTAGATGGAAACTAGATTCAGGAATGCAAGGACTGGAACCGGGATCAGGATCACAGGCAAGGCAACGGGCAAGGTCCTTTTCAGATGCCAACCATGAACAAAGTGAAGCAAGACTCTTTGTGTTCCCTCAGATTTACACTGAATATGACACACATGGAATACCTCTTCGGTCAATTTGGGTCACTTGTTCTGTCCACTTCTCCATTCAAGTACGACCCTTTTATGACCCCTCGTTTGTGGAACATGAGGTCTGTCAGTGACTTTGGCTGCTATAGAAAGAAGGGTAAACATGGGCCTTTTCTGCATTCCGTTCCTACTGTTAGCTCAGTAAAACTACACACATCATGTGTTAACAGCTCTGGAGTGGCTACTGTCTGAAAAACATGCAGCCAGCCTCAGAAAAATGCAGTTTCTTAGATGAACCTATCTGTAAGAAAAATTCACTAAAAGAGGATTGGTCTTGTTTTAACCAAAACCAGGACGTATCTGAACTATGGTTTTGATTTTTGGAAAACGTTATTCATCTTTTTTGCATTTCTGCCTGAGGTTAAGGTAAGTGATAGGTTCAGTGGCTGACTGGTGCCATGAAATCCTGCGAGAATAAACACCAGTGTAAGAGAGGTTTTGGTTTTCCTCTCAGCTATATTTTTTTAAAATTACATCCTCAAGTGACACTACAAAGCTTCCTCTCTTTTAAAATAACATTAATCAACCTACTACAGAAAAGTAGTCATATGGATATTTGGCATGAGAATCCACAGAGTGCTTGTAATACAAGTATACTTCTGTTTATTATTGAAGAACTTTTCAGAAGCATGTAGCAGGTGAAACCACCCCACAGCTCACCTTGAAAAGTAGTTTGTTTTGTGAATAGTCCCACTGATTTCAAATAAAGTGAATAAACAGTGTTCTTTTTGAAGAACAGAACACAGTCCAGGTCCCCTGTTGCTGTACAACAACATACATCTACTGGATTTAGTAGAATTGGACTGATTTAGACCATCTGAAGATCTGGCATATAAATCATGTAAAAATGCTATTCCAGGACATTAGGAAATCAGTAGGGCTGTTTGGAAAGTAAAGATCATCTGGAAATTCTGGAACTGTCCCTGTGAAACCTAAGCATTGTAATTATTATTGATGGTATACTGCTTCTCTGTTTCTGACAGTGAATAAGGATGGCAGAGTAATGTATAAGAATAGATACTATGGGATTAACTTCCTTATGCATAAAACACCTTCCCTCAATTCTGATGAAGGCTTTTTGCCAGTGCTTTACTAACGGTAAGTGCTGATGGAAGAAGACAAAAATAGCCTTCTGCAAGATATACTGAGAGGCCAGTATGACAGAATAAATCTAATTTGTTTGTGTCCAAACCTCACACTTACATTGCTAAGACTTTATATTCTTGGCAGCATGGGTCCTGGGTCCTGAATACAGATCCCCTCTCCACTTGCATTTATAATGCAACCAGAAAGGCATCTTGGTAGAACAGTCACCTTCACTTTGACTTATAAAAAGGAAATTGTTTAGACTGCAAGGATAGTCAGTTGGAACGCGCCTTGAAGCAATATTTCAGTGCTGCATCTTGTGCTTAAGTACTGCCATCTTTCAAATAAAGCATCTACTCCTATTCAGATAAAGAACAAGAGATCATCCTGCTCTTTATATTGTCTTTGTCCTGCTCCAGTTTTAATTCTGACCTTCTCAGAAAGATAGGACACGGAAATTTGTTAGTGAGTCTAGGGAACAATTTTTCAGACTTCGTTGAAATGTATGATAAAAATATAGATAAAAATATAGATAAAAATATAGAAGGGGCTGTGGGGCTTAGCAAACATTTTGTTCCCAGAGACAAAATGAAAGAGAAGGGATTTTATCTAGGAAAAAAATGTATATTTAAGTTAAAACTATTTTAAATTCTGATTTGAAGGCAAACTAGTCCTTGCTTTTACTTCATGAATTCATTTCTGATCATCTCCCAGCTGCTGAAATGCTTGTTGTTAGGTAAATAAAATAAGAGCATGATGATTCTAGTTGCTTTTATTTAGAAAAATAGGTTACATAAGTTATTTATACATTTCAAGGTCTGAATTCAAAATTTTCCAACTGTACTTTTTGATGAAATTATGTGAACATGTATTTATTTCCCATGATTTTACTAAAGCAGTGCTTTAGCACTGTTCTAAGCATCAGCTTTATGAAAGATTATAAATATATACACATACATGCATATGCATATACATATATGTGTGTGTTTGGTTGTTTTGAGGAAGAAAATGTGTTACTTCTCCTTGGAGTGGCATGACAAGCTGCATTTGGACCAAAGCAATTTCAGTGTGAAAACGATGGGGCATAATAATTTTTGGCTCAATTCTAGAGAGCTTTGTGAAGCGCCGAGCATCTACAACATTCACTGCTTTCACTGGCTTTCACTGAGAGAGATCGAGTACCTGCTGGGATTCATTCCTATGCTCAAGGACATTTAGAGGGCTATGTAAGCTCTGAATGAATGACTGAGTCATCAGCTGTAAAGTAATGCATTCAGGTAATCATGTCAAAAAAATCCCAACCTTCTATCATCTGTTACACATGCAAAGCAAGAAAGAATTTTTAGTATCACCTAGTTTTCATGGACTGAAGCTCCTTGTAATTACAAACTCTGTATTAATCTATATTAATGTATTCACACTGGATTACTGTGATTAGTGTTTATATATATATAACACAAATATGGAAACACATCTCATGTGCAAAAATAGACAGTGAAATGAAAAGTGTAGAAGCTGCAGTTCTGCACAAATGACTCTGATCACTTAATGACTCATAATGGCTCACTGAGAATCTGAGGCGTAAAGTAATGAAGTACAGCTTGTTGACAGCCACCCACATTTGACAGCCTCACCAGTAATCCAATGATACAGCAATGATATTCTGTTACAAGATTTTAAAAACTTTTGACTGGGTCAAAGTGAAGTTTGGACATGTGACAGAAAGTCCAACTTGCAAGTGCCTTTTCCTTTATGAGATACATCTTAATTAGCAATTGAAAATCAGCATGCAGTTTCTTCTGGCAATGGGCTTGTGGTTTGGTGCCTGTTGGGCAATTGCCCACATTGGAAAACTTGCACATTATTTGCTACAGCTCAGTACACATTTACATCTCCAGTTTCAGGCAAAACCCTTATGGCAAATTTCCATACAGTGAATGACCTCAAAGCCCTGAGTGAATGGAAACTGTCCTAGAAAAGGATGGTCCCATATATTCCCTATGTTCTCTATTTTTGCCTGTAAACAAGATGCTTAATTTGCAGTCCTGTCTAACTTTGAACAACTGATAAAACAAAGAGAATGTGTTCTCGTGACATACAGTGAGACAAAATGTTTTCCTTTCCTAGCTCAGTAACAGCGAGCAAGTACTATTGAAAAAAAGAACATCATCCTTCAAATTTGTAATTTTTGGGAACTATTTCTGAATATTCTTGTAAGTCAAATGCAAGCAGTATAATTTTTGGGGAGCAATTACAGTTCAAGTATCCTTATATATAAAGCTTTTTATTTAGAAAGAGTCAACTCAGTATTTCAGATTTTTAGGTAACTCCACCCTCCTCCCGATTCCTCAGTATTTACTTAACACTGATAGGCAATTCTGGGTATTCAAAAATGTATGGACAGACAGAAATGGAAGGAGAAAGAAAGAGGAGTATGCTTTCGAAAGCATTCTTTCCTGGAGCTTCCATTAGTTCCCAATATTCTTCCAGCAGTTCTCATCCCAGACTATTAACCTCATTTTCATATCAAGAATGTTCTTAATCTCATACCTATTTTTATGCATGTAACTTTCCTTATTGGATCTAGACCTTTTTTTTTAATTTATTTTTTTATCTTGTTCTTTATAAAAATAGAAAAATTTAGCTAGAATGAAATCCAGAAGTATCTATCAAATAAGTATATTTTGAAGATGTTTGGATCTGGGGTTTAGTTCTGAAGTATTCCTAACATTTTTCTGAAAGCACTTGTCTGTTAGAAAAATGGCAAATGAAAATTGTATATAGAATAACTGTACTTACATGACATCCACATAAGGATTATGACATAATAAACCTGGTGACTTTATAAGAAATTTGTTGTTCCTGCAGGCACTGGGAAAGGTTGTTTTTAGGGTAGAATTATACCACTACTCAGAGCAAGGAATATCATTTGTTAACAGAATGTTCTGTCCTTTGTCCTGTACCTGACTGAATAATAATGCAGAAAGTATAAGTCTGAAATGTTTTGGATTATTACAATGTCCTTTAAACTGAACAAAAAATGTGATTGGTTGTCTAGTGAATTGGACTGTGAAGTACATAATGATGGTTAGAGATTTAAAATCACCCATGCTGACTCTACTCAAGTATTCTCATAACCATTTAAATATAAAATACGAAGTAGAATGAAATACAAGACAGTTCCAACTGACATAGATTTTGGTAGGGACTCTCTGCTAGCAGGCAGATGAAATTTCATCCATAACCAACAGTGCAATATGATAGGCACAAAATCAAATCAGAACAAACACTACCTAGAATTTGAGGTTATATATTCTAGACCTGTAATGAGAAAATCAAAGGATTTTTTTTTTAAATAGGAAATCTTTTGGTGTTAAACAGTATTGCATTAACAGCAATTCTAATTCTGTGTTGCTCTTGACTACACGTTGTTACTCTATTGTGACTTGAAGAAGCTGCAGGCAATATTTTATGAAGTAAATGGAACAAAACAGCACATTTGCACATACACTCAGAACACTGCTCACTAAAAAACTTAATATTATTGCAGAACAACACACAGTATAGTTACTTCTCTATACACATTTTAGTTTATAGATTGATAGTACTTGATTGTTTATTTATTAGAATGTCATTAAATTAAAAAAAAAATGGATTTTTCACAAAACATACTCAGTTGTTTACAGAAGATAGTGACATGCTATGGCTTTTCTGCAATGATACAATATCATCATGCGTTATTCTTTTGCAACAGGCATCACTATAGCTGCATAAATGTTTTTCCTCCTGCTGTACCATTCACAAATATATAGCCCTGTAGGCTTCTGATTTACTCAGAACTATAGACAGATGGATTTGCAGCCTTGCATGACACAAGTGTACTTCTTCCACTGGAGAAGGCTCTACCATTTTCCATACCACTCTCGCAGCACAAGAAGGTAATTATTGCCATACCGATGCATTTGCTACGTCATAAATACCCTGACAACTCTGAGATGACAATGCTGGTTTTGAACCTGTTGTTGTGTCTCCCATCTGAAAAACAATCCCTATGTTCTTTTATCTTAACACTGTTTTCATTCTGTGCTCCATGTTGATAGCAGCAGGATATGCACTAACTGAAAACTTCCACTAAGCTGCATGCATACGGAGGCATGAGGGAGTTAAAATGTTGATGGATCATTACTTTTGTCATCTATCAGTTGCCCATGCAAATACAGCCTCCATATGCAGAGGATTGCTTTAAACTCTCTTAGCCAAATATAAACTGTTTTTCACAGGTCACTAAATGTTCCTGCCAAATTTCAGATTTCTAGCATTTACCACACAGCTCAGATGCTACGACACTTAAAAAGTAGGATGCAAACATTATGTTAATCTGCGGATACTATATTTTATTGACATTCTATGGTTTTATGCATAGTTGAAGCATTTTCAGTTGAACATTTGAAGACATCAATTGTGCGTGGGAAGATGACAAATTCAACACAAATCACTCTGAAAAAACCTTCTGATTTCTCAGAAAGCTGTTGCACTGCTAAATGAGAGTAGAATTCTAGACTGATGACACAAAAGGGTTTTTATTATTACTTCTGACTTGTGCAAATAGGAGCTGCCTGTTCGTGTAGCACAGAGCAGCCAGGCAGCAAACGTGGCTTCTATCAGCTGTAAGAAGCAGTTAATTACCTGTATCAGCACCGCAGCTGTAGCTCCTTGCTAAGGACGAAAAATTATGTACCTCTCGTTATACAGGAGTTCCTTCAGTACTATTTCATGCACAATTACATTCCTCTATGATAATCAGAATGCCTAGGGAAAACAAACAAACAAACAAACAAACCAACAAACCAACAAAACCAAAAACCAAAACAATTATTTTCTGAAATTATCTGAATAAGTACCAAACATTGCCATCTCTGTGTTAGAAACAAATTCAAAGGCCAAAAAATATTCAAGAGCACATAGTGAGCAGCGAGCCATGCAAGTATTTGTCACTTTAGGAAACTGCAATTATTTCTAAATAATAATTCATTTTTTCAGGAAATACATCTTAAACGAATACATCTTTTGTATATTTATTTAAGACCACCCACTTTTGCCAAATATGCCTCAGATATTTTTACTTTTCCACTTATAAGTGCCACATTGGGATTTTACTACTTTTACTCTTCTTGTTTTGTCATCTACTCATTAAAATAAAGATTAAAGTCAGAAACACTCATTTACTGAGAAATCCTTCACCTTCCATAACATTCAGTCCTTAAAGATTTAATCTAACAGAAAGTATCCATTTTATTGAAAAAGAGATGGAATTTTGCTTTACATGTTCCAAACCATGTTTTGCTCTTTTCCGGCTCTTCAGTAACAGGGTCTCTGATTGCTGACTGAAACATATGTGCACTAGTAGAGATGAAGGACTTGATGCAGCATGAAGAGAAAATTCCCTGGACATCTTGCCTGTTCTGTGACATGGAGTACTAAAGAATAATTTTCATTGACATTGCTGGCACTATTTGAGAGTTACGATAAAACTACATTAAATGTTAAAATGTTATGCAAAGCAACCACAGGCGAGAAAAGTAAGCAAAGATAGACAGTGATTGGAGGCTATCCACCCTTGGAAGACAGACCCATAGACATTTTGCTTTATTATTTTTTTTAAAGACAAATAAAATTAATACTGGATGTGTAGCACAGATCTTAGGATGAAGCTGTTTTACTTCTGTCTGGTTTCTTTCTTAAATCATAAGCACAATAAGAATGAGGTATTTATTTGCTAAAACATTTTAGTTGTGCTGAAGACATTTGGTCTGAATATTAGCTGCAAAAAAAAATTGTGAAATTTACATAGAAAGTGGACATATTATTTTATTCAGTGATCTCTGAGAATATATTAGGTACCTCACATATTTTCTTAAAAAATATATTCTGCTTATTATTTTATTTATTTTGTGACTGCTGTTAAATAAGAGCTAAAGAACTGTTCAGTTAATTCTGAAGTAAATATTTGGATTTCTTCTACTGAGTAGTTCTCACTACTAGCAGTTCTCACTGCCAATGACTGCATGAGTCCTCTGCCTAGTTCTCTGTTATCTCTAATGGAGATTCAAATGACTGGCAAGACACCTAGACTGCAGACCTCCAAGTATGTGTTTGGAGTTGACTCCCATTTCTGAATTACACATGCAAAAATTTTAATGTACGTCTGTCTTAGCATCACTTGTCCAGAAAGAGTCATGTTTTCTGTGGTTTATCTTTCTGTTGCTAAAGCTGGTTTATTAATCTCTATATAGGTGAATAATCCCAAAGCTTCAGTATCCACTGCTATTGAATCTGATGGATAGCACACAAAGCGAAGATTATCAGCATGCATAAGATTAGGCTTTATTTGCAAATTTTGATGAATCTGATCTGTAGCAGAAATCAATTAATCCCTTGTGATCCTGAATTCTCCTCTCTTTATATCTTAGTCACCTTCAGGAAGTCCATTGATCTTTCTTCCTGGACTGCAATAGACTCTGATCTTTACTTTATTCTGACATTTTCCCATGTAAACCAAACAGTAAAAACTGATAAAAGCAAGATAAAGACACACAAGATACTGTTAGGATAAAAGTTTTCCTATTATAATGCTCAGAACGCTTATACTATACTTGGTTGGAATAGACTGTCTTCAGATTCATGATGCTAAACATAAGCAATAGATGAAATTATGATGTCATGCAGTACAAACAGACATTGCAACTATTGTAAATAGCTCTTTTTGTACTTTGGTTTCGTGGATGACTGCTATTAGCTTAATTTTGCCCTGTCAGTTAAATTTGTAATTGTTTTACTTTTCTAATGCGAAGCTACAGGAGTGTCAGGATTAATATTTTCTCACTGAATAACATTTTCTTCTTCACTTTCTCATGAAATACAGGGTAAGACAGGCCTGTACAAAGCTCAGTGAATACACCATTAATTTTCAACAGCCCTACATCAAGGTTAGAAACAAAAATTATGATAGTCTTTTGTTAATTGTTTTATCAAGAACTTAGAATCTACGTATTTGAAGAAAAAATCCACAAACGAAAACACCACTATTACTACATAGTTTTATTGTATGCAAAGTATTATTATCATTATTGTATGCAAATTATTGTTTATCGTTATTATGATCTATGACTGAAAAAAGATCATTCTGTAGAACAGTTGAAATACATGTAAGATAAATGGGGACATCATAGTTCTACTTGTTATTTACGCCTTGACCTATGCTGTTAAATAGATATCCAGGGAGCTGCTTGTTGCTGCTGAGTTTAGTCCTGCAGAATACCTCATGCCTGTATTTTTCCAGGGACACACCTGATGGCAGAGTGGCTGCATCTACACTGCATAGAACTTGGCTTTAGGTCCCCTCTTACTTCCATGTGATGTCTTGGTAGCCCCAGGATCTAATTACTGTTTTGCTTACATGGCCATAACGGGAGTTTTTCCACAGTTAAAAGTTTCTCAAACAATGTGAGGAATGTGCTTTAATTAAGTGGAATAGTGCTTTTACATCAATAATTTTGAGGTATGTGTATCAAGTCCCGTGGTATGATGTGAGAGCATTATGGGGGTATTGCAGGATGAACAGTTTGCAGAGATGAGAGAGTGAGACTGTCTACAGCAGGCAGATGTATGTAGTCTTCCAGTTTCCCTTTCGGGAATAGCCTCTGGTGTGAACTATCCAGCAGAATTGCATTCAGATTTGTCTTAAAGAAAGCTGGAAGTTTCCCTAAGAAGAGAGATTGTGAATAAATTAAAAATTAAGCAGTGTGGATAGTCAAGAGACAAAGACCAAGGGGATGTAATTTTTTTCGCAGTCTGTACTACAGTGTTGTCTGTCTTAGAGCTGAAATGTTTGTATTGCAACTCTTAATAGGGCTAACAGTTGGATAAAGCTGGGGTAATAGAGTTTAGGGAAATGAAACCAAAGAAAAAAATATGTTAACAGTTTTCATAGACATTGCAAGTTTTCGACCAAAGGAAATAATGATAAACTGGCTGGTAATAAATACTGGGTTTGGATTAAAAAAAAAATAAAAAAAATAATGAAGTATTGAATGAGATTGGCTACATGTATACTGTTCTAATAACATGATTCAGGGAGTGGTCTCCGTTTCCCTTCTAGTAGACCCACATAGGCCCATATATTTATTTACCTAGTGTTTGTTAGTAGTCTAGATTTGTCCACGTGACACGCACCTTAGAGTACAATCTGTCTCAGTACTACTAAGGTGTTTGTACTTACTCATCCAGAGTTTCATCAGGCAGACGGCACACACCATACTTGTTTGTTACTGCTCGTTTAATGACTATGGAAGATTTCATCATGGGCCTTAATGTTTTGGGGCAGGGAGGGGCTGATTTTACACAGCAATTAAGGAGGCATTGGAATCCCCCAGGTGGGAAGCTGTCCTGCAATGTCCTTTTGGTTGGATAGGAAGAATCACATCATTCTTTCTTCATCCCTTCTCCCTAGGCTCAGTTTGGAGTAACTCAAAGCACATTGCAACAGATACGTTGCTCTCTTAGCCCTCTGGAGCCTTCTTTGAGCTGAAACATTTTGCAATACTTAAAGTATTGGTGTTGATGTTGTTGTTTTAAAGTTATATTCTTCCTAATGTGGCCAGGATAAACATATTATTTTAGTTGTCTCACATGCAGTAATGGTTATGTTTCTAACTCAACACACAGAAGTGCCAGCATGCAAGGAAAAAAAAAAAAGAGGCATATCCTGAGAGTATTTGTGCCGATGGAGGGCTGGCATGGCCTGAAAGATGAAGACTTAGTGTGACCTAGTGTACACTAGTTGTTGGAGAGGTTTCTATAGGGAACTAACTTGTGAACTATAGTCATACAGGCTTTGCTAGGGAGATCTCTGGTTGCCTTTCCTCCTAAAGGAACTGAATTCTGGAAGGGATCTCAGAAATGCTCTGCGATTGCAGAGAAGACAAATTGAGGACCAGTATACTGGAGCAAAAGTGGGACTATTTCCAGATGATGTGTCTCCTACATAGCTGCTGAATTTACATAAGTGGAGGTTTTTAAATATATCTTCAGTAAATACCTGTCAAGAATGGATTTAGTAGAGTTGATCCTGACGTAAAATTGCTGGCCGCCTGTAATCTTACCCTGCCCTGTTCTTATGATCCTATGATTAAATGTATAAAGAACCTCAGGAGCAAGAAGCTTAAATTTGGATAACAGTAGGCTTTTTATACCCAAATAGTCTCAAAAGTAAGGTAGTAGACCACTTTCAAGGCTCTCCCAAGATACCAATATATGTGGCCTTCTGCAATATCAAGCTTTGGGTGCATGATTTAATGTTTTTGAGTAAAACTTAGCTTTGTCAAGTACTTCAGCACTTGCAGGAGGTAGAACTTTGACACTACTTTGGACATCGACTCTTAAATTCTGCTTAATTTGCACTTCAAACATAAAAGCTTGTTAACAACTTCACCCCAGCTGCACAGCAATTTAAGGTTTTGGAATATCCAGAGGCAGAACTTCAGGTACGCTATCCTAATTTGTTTTAAGAAGGAGCTGTGTTAATCAAGCTGAAATATACTCTCATTGCATTAAACATTTCTCTTTTATCAGAGGAAAGCTTGTACAAAGCTTTTTGACGTAATATATGACAAGTAGACTTAAGTAACTAAATTAAATAGCTTACTGAGTGTTCAGTCTGATGCAAATTTGTTTCAGCTGGAAATGAGGTTGGAATACAGAACTTTAAAACCACAAGCAAGTGCTTTTAGGTTTAAGTTAGACCACCTTTAACAAAAAATTTAGCTTGATTCAAACATTTTCCATTACATCTAATGTTTATAAATCTAAAAAAATAATAGACTGTAGATAGTACACTTGAACATGCAAAAATTTTTTAAGCCTGAACATATTATTATGAAATAAAAACTCAAAGATCTTCATGCTAAGTAAGGCAGAAAAAAAAACTGCTATGGAAAGTAGCAGAAAGATAGGCTGATAGGAATCTTCTTCCTTTCTCCTAAAATGAAGAAGGGCCTCGCTGAATAGGGAGCTTCGACTAGAATTTGAGAATAAAAGGAGAATTTATAAGCTTTGCAAGAACGGGCAGGCAACACAGAAGGACTACAAGGATGCTGTGAAGTTATGAAGGGGGAAAATTAGAAGGATCAAAGCCCAGCTGCAGCTGAGTGTAGCTACTGCTGTAAAAGGGAACAAAAAAATGTTTCTATAAATACATTAGCAAGAAAAGCAGGGCTAAGGAGAATATTCTTGCTGTGTATCAAGAATACTGTGGCCAGCAGGACTAGGGAAGTGATCATCCCCCTGTGTTCGGCACTGGTGAGGCCACACCTCGAATACTGTGTTCGGTTTTGGCCCCCACTGCAAGAGAAACATTGAGATGCTGGAGAGAGTTCAGAGAAGGGCAAAGAAACTGGTGAAGGGTCTGGAGGACAATCTTATGAGGAGTGGCTGAGGGAACTGCAGTTGCTTAGCCTGGAGAAAAGGGGGCTGAGGGGAGACCGTATTGATCTCTACAACTACCTGAAAGGAGGTTGTAGAATGGAGGGCGTTGGTCTCTTCTCCTAAGTAATAAGTGATAGGATGAAAGGAAATGGCCTCAAGTTGTGCCATGGGAGGTTCAGATTAGATATTAGGAAAAATTTATTCACAGAAAGAGTTGTCAGGCATTGGAACAGGCTGCCTGGGTGTGCTAGTTTGACTGAAAATGAATTAATTTTCTTGATGCAGTTAGAAACCTTTGTTTTTCATAACTAGCGTGGTCATTGTTTGAATTTAGTTTGAGAACAAGAAGATAACACCCCAGGACAAAGTTAATGTGTTTAATTGCTCTGGTCTGAGAGCCAAAGACATTTTGAGCCCCCTGCCTACAAGTGTGAGGCAGCTAGTAAGGGGGACATAGATGGGGCAGATCTTGACTGACATCCAGGCTGATCAATAAGAGTATTCCATGTCATTAGCATCATGCTTCATATTCAAGGAAAATCTGGATCTTCTGGTCTCTCACTCTCTTTGTCGGAGCTGGGAGAGGTTATATTGCTAACTTGGGTTAAACCATGACACCAAGGAAACGGTTGAGTTGCCATCCCTGGAAATGCTTAAAAGATGTATAGATGAGGTCCTCAGGAACACTGTTTAGTGCCAATGTTCAGTTATGGTTAGACTCAATTATCCTGAGGGTCTCTTCCAACCAAAATAATTCTAAGGTTCTATGATTCTGTGATTCTATGTTTTGATTAAACAGTCAGAAACACCGACTAGGTTTATGGCAAATGGACAAATTTCAACCTAAATCCTGACATAGCTTTAGCATTTACAGTTGTCTGATTTTTCTGAGATGAATGACATGGCTGTTGGAAGAATTTAAAATACTTGATTGTTGGATGAATTCTGTCATTGCAGGGTTTGAATTTTTACAGAGTGCTTCCCTTTTGTTGAAAAGACACCTTTGTGGAGTGTTCTGCTATGCTATGAGGCAATTTATAATCAAGCTACAGAATTAACTGATCTGCTCAGCATTCATATCTGGTGAAGTCATACCAGGATGTAGTATAGAATCATCATCACGATTACCTTGGGTTATCTGAGGAGTCTCAGCTCTCAAGTGTCAATTCACTCAATGCCTTATACTTCCAGCACGTGATTGCCTTGCACAGAAGTTCTGCCTCCTCTTCCTAGATTGTGGCATGCTATCAGTATGTTTAAATTTCAAACTGGAAAAAAGAGCAATCTTGAGCACTGAAAGCCAGTTAAGCCTTGTCCTAGACTGTAGATTCTGTTCTACCTTCTTCTGAACACACTAATACTGAATGTTTTCTTTCTGCAGGAGTCTAATTTCAAAGGTAGAGTGAATTCATTTGTAAACATTCTTGCAGCGAGGATGATTTCCCAGCAGGTGATACCTGAGGGCTAGCATTCAGGTGTACCAGGATACAAGCTTTCTCCCATTTCAGAAGCCCATCTCCAGTGCTGTA
Organism: Pampusana beccarii; assembly: GCA_013399365.1. NCBI lineage: Eukaryota > Metazoa > Chordata > Aves > Columbiformes > Columbidae > Pampusana > Pampusana beccarii. Next base: position 1,644,373 of record VWYH01006358.1, read on the forward strand.
TATTGCTTAGCTTCCCTCAATTTGAGGGGCCCTGAAACATTAGTAACTGATATTCTTTCAGATATTTCACACTTCAAGTATTGTTATTATTTGTTTTCATCAGTGTTTAGTGGCTGCTACAAAAAAATCCACAGGATAAATAGACTTCCAATGATAACTGCAATGACTGGCATGTAGCCAGCATAAATGACAGCTTTTGAATTCCAACATAATTTCATATGCATCTTCACTGCCAAGGCTAAACTACTAATTAAGCAATAATCCCAAAGTACTGTCAGGTGTACAAGAGAGTAAGAACTTCCTGGGCTCAACTTTATGTAAGTAGAAATGCTTATTCCTCAAATACGCAATGTCTCTATTGAGGTTATCACAAATCCATTACAGGTTTTAATAAAGAATGCAGTGAAAAGGCTCCTTTAGGGCCTTGTCCTGAACATCTCACTCTCATTGAACTCCAATTTGAAACCAAAATCCCAGAACTTCTTCCTGAATGTCTCTTTCCACTGTTAGTGTCTATGCATTTTGTTATTCTTTCCCTTATATTCTTACAGAAATTAGACATATTGCAGCACAAATGGGTCAAATGAGAAGATTTTTAAAGGATCTTTTAGCTCCTTTAACCTGGGAAAGTTTTCTTGTCTTGCGGTTTTGCATATTTGTTTTTATGATTCAATTCTAAAGGACTTGAGACTTAATCCTTGTGTTTCATGGTTAGACACAATACTCAGGCTCTTAGGGCTAAACATAAGAATGCACAGACTAACACACTGAAAACTATTCTACTTGAAAATAAAAACAGATATGAAACTTCATGGTATGTTTGCTGGTAAAATATACATACAGTATAGTGAGAGCCAGAATACAATGTAGGATTCTGCAGGTTTGGATCCAGAATCAATAATTTAATCACAAAGGATTGCAGTATAAAATTGGGAAGTTTACAACAACTCTTCATGAATGTTTGAGCTATACATCTTTAATACTTATGAAGAAAACGTAAAAGGAATTAATATACTAAAAGTAAGTACTGAGTGTTTTCTGTCTAAATGTATGTGTGATAGTTCGCCTCTTCACTGTAATTTGATATGCAAAAGAGAGATTTTATGAGACACATCTGAGCCACTGTTCAGCACGAAAGTAACATGTATATGAATATCGGAAGTGGAATGGACTCAAAGCTTCTCAGGAATGTAGATAAAACAGAATTTTGCCATTTCATCATGTAACTGTGTTTGGAATCACAAACTAAAATTTATCATCAAAATACTTTTTAGGTTGTAGTGGAAGGAGAAGGAAAAAGACTAATATTAAAAGGGCTTGGGGCAGTATGACCAGGGGGATGATATTTCACTTACACTTACAAGAGTATTCTTCCCTTCAAGAGTCTACTCTGTCCTGTAGCTTTCCACCTCTTCCACTTCTTCCTCTTTCCACAGTTACACCTTTTTCATAGGATTTTTTTTTCCTAATAAAAGTGTAAAATAATTGCTTTCAATTTTCATCATAATCACTGGGATCTGGAAAATTTCCAGGATCAAAGATTAGATTTCACCTGTCTGAGATTCAAAATAAAAATATGTATTTGTGGTAAGTGCATTACTCATTTCCATGATTGACACATAACCAGTGGAAAAGTCAGTTGTAATTGTCATCTGGAACAGTGAGGATAATTCTGAAATCTGCAGTTTATTTGAAGATTTTACTTCTTTCAGAATAAAAAGAATAAACAGAAGTTTAATGTATTCTAAGAATAATAATACTTTTTCTTATGACATCTAAATAAGGTGATTATGATATTATAATAGATTAAATTATGACAGGGACACATTAGTTTTACTGTCTTTTAAGTTATATTTTTATAATTATTATAATAAAATAACATAAATAAAATAATTACATATTACTTTCATTACACATAGAGAGACGAGTACAAGCATTGTTACTGTAGAGCAGTTAACATATTCCTTTTATATTTCTTTTTTTGTGCCATACAGAATTCGTTGTGCATTAGGTTAAAACGCTCTCGGACTTGAATGTCATTATTGTGATCCTCAAAACTCTGTTCAGTTTCCATGAAACTTTCAACAAAAAAGTTCCACATCAGGGGAATCCCAGATAGTTAGGAGTGTTGACAGGGCCAAACTCAGCATTTGTGTACCAAGTAAGTCATATCAAGATCTCTGGGCTTGACCTTCCTTTATTTTCTCGTCTGTCTTTAATTTTCTTGTCTTGTTTTCTCTCCTGGCAGACACAATTACTGTTCAAGTGATCTATTTGTAGGGAAAATATTAGCAGACCTGTATGAAACTGGTTATTTTTATCACAGACTTTATCAGAATTCATTTTTATCTCTTAAGTTAATGCTCAAGATTCTAGATTCACAAAGTGTCATTTTTAGTTCAAGATTTATAGACATAGAAAACTCCACGAAAATTCAGTTAAAGATAGCATGTTTTGCCTACTATTACAGGGAAAGTCGTTAATCCCTATCCTGAAATTACTATTTGACAGGAATTTAAAGTTACTGTATAACCAAACTTAAGAGATTTGTCCACATCAATGATTTTTTCCAGTGAGACCTGTCTCAAGTTTTAAATTTTTCAATTAAAAAGTATACCAATAACAGTTTTCTCACAATTCTACCACTGATAAGCATAAAATTTTGGATTCAGCTGTGATGCACTTCTGTGTATTTTTCATAACCCTAGTCATTATATCACAGAAGGTTTTAAACCTGAAGTTTTAAAGTCAGCTGAATATCTATAGTCTCTGTGTCAAAACAATGTCAGAATTAAAAATTAGTCACTCCATAGAGGCAGTAAATTTCTTCTTAGTTATTAGAATGCCCAAAGCATGGGGAAATAAATTTGCTTAACCAATTTTCATTAATTTGGCATCCAGGAAGTTTAAAGTGTTTGTTTTACAAATATGCATGAGATTTTAATGAGATGTGGTAGAAGGTGACTCTAGTATAGTATGGCACTGTTGACACACAGGGACTTCTACTAATGAAAAATCTGTTCTGGTTTGATAGTAGTCTCAGTTCTAGCACTTATTACTTGGTGGGGTTCCCCTGACACTACACAGTACTATATTTCCTCTTCTGGTGTACTGATGTTGTAGCATTGGTGCTGCCCTGTGTACCACCACTTTCATTTGTATTTAGCTCAAGAGTAAAATAATTCAGATGTTACTGAAATGAGCCTGGGTAAACCTCAAGTGGAATAGGATCCCACAGGCAGCAGTGTAAGAGCTACTCTTGGTCAACAGCAAATACTGTTATGAAACAAATTTTGCTCATATCTGTTTTAATATTTAACAATACCAATGACTTTAGGTCAAATTCTATCATCCACTTCTGTTTTCTTGCCATCTCTCTCATGTACATTTTAATGTTCATCTACGCATTCCACCTCACAGCTTGAACAACCAATTTACAACAGTTTCTGATGTTTTATCTATAAGGAGAAGCCAAATACAACTAGAATTTGAAATAAACAGCCCAGTAGCTAGTGAACAACTTGCATGTCTAACAACCTCTGATGCATAAGTCCTCCATAGCTTGAAAGAATAAATTATGTTCCAAATAGCTCTTTACGAGTTTACTTTTGTCATTGACTGAAAGGAACACAGCACCTCTGATCCTGCAAATTTATCTTACACAACTGCAAAATATTTTAGTCTGGCTGATAGTTGCAAAGAGGATAAGGGTCAAAAAAATGAAAGAGAAAAGTGATTAAAGAGAATCTTAAAATTGTCATTGATAATACTGCCAGGGAAACTTGAAAAGAAACAAATCAAACCAAACCAGAACCAGGACACAGAGGCAGGGAATAAAACTCAGAAGCACTTTCCTGCTTTGTAAATATGTCTGTGGAAGCAGGTCATGTGGTATTGAGCTAGAAAAGAACAGGTTGCTTTAGCTGTGGTTCTGATTTTGTTTGGTTTGGTTTTGTTTTTAAAATAACTTTGTAAAAGTGCCAAAAATTAGCCTAGCCACCTCCAGAAATAGTGTGAAAGAAATTAGAGGGGGGAAAAAAAAAAAAAAAGGAAGACAAAGCAATGAAATCTGATCAGATCTTTTTTGCACTGGAGCTAGATTAAGCCCATATTTTGGTTTTGTGATGGCGCCAGATTGTGAAAATATCCAGTTAAACAAGATTTCCTGCTGTATTTGGTGTTTGTTTGTAGTGAATATCAGGAAATTAAAGCCTTTTAATAAACTCTCCTAGTAAACATGTCCATTTTGGAAAATTCATACTCTGCTATTGTTCTACTGTTATGCAAGACTGAGATATTTATTTAATTTAAAATTTTGACTTCAGGATATTGTATAGCTCCAGTTCCAGTCACACTATTTTGCAGAATATTTTGAAACAATGTCATATCGTCAAAGAAGATGAGCGTCAGGCATCTCCTCACAACTGCATGCAACATTGTGAAAAGTAAGAATATCCAATAATTTTCTAGCTGTGATCAGACTCTTAATGTTAGCCATAAAAGAAAGAAAAAAAAATAATTGGATGAGAAGTACAAACATAGTTTTAGCTACAGATGATGACTCCAGATATGTTTCATTACTACAGCTATACTGTCAACAAAGAAAGCAAGAGATTTATCTTTAAGCAGAGCACAATACCACTGATTAAAATGAGGGAAAAAATATCAAGTGTGTTTTGAACAGAAGCCAGTGAGTTTTCTCAAAATAAGAAAATGAATAAATAATGACTGTACTTTTTTAGCAAATCCTTTTTTCTGATCACGAGAAAACAAACACTGCGCTCAGGATAGCAACTTGACCCATAATCCATAGCTCCTTATTGTTAAAATACTGGGGTAAATCCACCGGTAAAGAATGTGGTTGCAAATCTAATAACCTTGTCTTTACACTTGCTTATGAGAATTTCACATTTGTTATACCTGCAGATCTTACCATGACCTTTATCTAGGAACAATTATGTTTGTATCTTCTGATGGTAGATAATACAGATAAGTCTGGGTGCTGGAGTCTCTTAAACACTTTTGGACTGCTGAAAGGAGATGACAATGGGGAAAAAAAATAAAACAAAACAAAACAAAACAAATCCCACCAAAAAAAAAAAGCAATGGATTGGCTTGAGCTTGCTCCTACAGTAATGGAAATGTGTAACACTACTGAAGTTCCTGGGATCTCAATTTTGTGATGCCTGTATGGGTACTGTGGTTGAGAGAATCGTTCACTAGCTAGGTTGCAAACCTAAAATAAATTATTTTTCATGTTAAGATATTTTTGAGAAAATATTTATAAATAAGATATTCCCTATTCAGAGATATGTGCATTATCAGTTCTACACTGTTCGCTTGCTGATCCCAAGAAAACGCAGCTGTCTGAAAAGATGTGATGTTGACAGGCAAAATTAGTAAAAGTCAGCTCAGAATACTCTATCTCCTTTCTCCTCTGGCATGTATTCAAAAAGTGTTGTATTAATACAAGCTCTGAGTTCACCATATTGATTTTAACAGATATTTTTTAATCATTCTCAGGGACACTAAGGTTCGATCTCAGACAGTTTTATTTACCTTCCTTTTGATACTGGTAGCCCAGACAATCCTAGGTCTTAGCAACTGAAAGGTACAAACCATAAATCCTCTTTTGTCTCTGGAATAGAAACCCTTAATTTAGAATCATAGGATAATTTTTGTTAGAAGAGACCCTCAAGACCATTGAGTTCAACCATAACCTAACTCTGGCAATAAACCATGTCCCTAAGAACCTCATCTATACATCCTTTAAACACCTCTAGGGATGGTGACTCCTTGGGCAACCTGTTCCAACGCTTGACAACCCTTTCCAGGAAGAATTTGTTCCTAATGACCAATCTGAACCTCTCCTGGCACAACCTGGGGCCATTTCCTCTTGTCCTGTCACTCACTACCTGGAAGAAAAGACCAACACCCTCCATGCTACAGCCTCCTTTCAGGTAGTTGTAGACAGGGATAAGGTCTCCCGGTCTCCCCTGAGCCTCCATTTCCCTAGGCTAACAGCCCAAATTCCTTCAGCCACTCCTCATAAGAGGACTAGAGCCCTCACCAGATTCTTTGCCCTTCTCTGGACTCTCTCCTGCACCTCAGCGTCTTTCTTGTAGTGAGAGGGCCAAACACGGTATTTGCCGTGCGGCCTCACCAGTGCTAAGCACAGGGGGATGATCACTTTCCTAGTCCTGCTGGCCACAGTATTCTTGATACACACCAGGATACTTTTGGCCTTTTTGTCCACCTGGGCACACTGCTGGCTCACGTTCAGTTGGCTGTCAACCAGCATGTGCTGACTGGGCCTGATCACTTAGTTGTCTTATATGTGTTGCATGATGGCACTCAGGATGACCTGTTCCACGACCTTCCCCAGCACCAATATCGGTCTGACAGGCCTGTAGTTCCCTGGATCCTCCTTCCAGCCCTTCTTGTAGATGGGCATCACATCTGCCAAATTCCAGCAACTGGGACCTCCATAGTTAGCCAGGATTTCTGATAAATAATTGAAAGTGGCTTGGTGAGCACCTCTGCCAGCTCCCTCAGTACCCTTGGGTGGACCCCATCTGGCCCCATAGACACATATGTCTAAGTGGTGTAGCAGGTCACTAACCGTTTCCCCTTGGATTCTTTGGGCTTCATTTTGTTCCCTGTTCCTGTCTTCCAGCTCAGGGGCCTGTGTATCTGAAGCATGACTGGTCTTACTATGAAAGACTAAGGCAAATAATTAAGCATTAAGTACCTCAACCTTTCACTTGTCCTCTGGTACTCTGTTTCCCCCGACATCCACCAGAGGGACTTACTCTGATGCATTTATTTGGATCTTACTAATAGTTCAAAGAATTTAGATATTTATAACAACAGTTTTAGTGTCCTGAATATTTTCATTACTCTTTGGTTTGATTACATTTGCATTCTATGCAATTACTATTTTTCCAATGTGTGGGAGTGTGTTTGCTTAGAGCTGCATAAAAGTCTGAGTCATCTGAGCTTTAACCTATGAGTTTATTATCTGCCTTGTTTCTTTTGACACCTCTGTTTTTTATAGCCTAGTGATAAAGTAAAATACTGCTGCAATACAAAACCATTATTTTCAATTGTATTTAAAGCTCATAGTCAAACCATGAGAGAACCAGCATAACTGTTGAAATATAGGCACAATATATGAGGGGTTTTTTCTTTGTCTTCTGGCCATGTTTTTTATTTACTGCTACACAGTGAGCCATTTTCACTAGAACTGAATATCTGCAGCACCTCATTGAGCTTCTGACCTGGTGGCTGAGTCATATTCTTGAGTATTAAAAGCATGTTTGAATCATCTTGGGCCAAGGTATGCCTAAACCTGCTGTCTGTCTGGTAGGATATTATATAAAAAGAAAGCAACTATACACCCTGTGTTTTTAAATGAAAGAGGGCTAAGCTCCTGTGCTTTTTCTTGGTTTTCTTTCAGCATTTCAGTAAAGTTTGTGTATATGGAGTGTTTTTAGAGCATTACTTGTCAACTGTGTCCCTCAGGACATTAAGATCTTGTCAGCCTATTTTCTAATTCCCGTGGGTCTTATTTGGAGAGGAAATAACCTGGCTGCTTATATCAGGGAAGTTGTATCTATTGCTACAAAAGCTCTGGAGGAAAATTTCAGATCAAAAAGGGAAGAACCTACTGAATTTAGGCAGTCATTTAGCAGGTGTCTTTTCAATCAGAAAAGCTGAACTGAAGTGGTTAAGTACAACCAAACTTTTTCTTTCAGTCTGGTCTAAATAGTTTTAGAGTAAAGACACTGTTGGGTTCCATTTTGGTCCATCTGCATGCCTTCTCCAGCATACAGAAAGGAACATCATAAAATATCATCAGCAACCCATTAAGACTGGATTACAATAACATCTAAGAATTATGTACTTTAATTAATGTATCACCCATTTTCAGCACTACTGGAATTTTGAGAATGTACAATATGTAACAGCTTATAAGAGGTGAATACATGATACCTTTATATTGTTTTAATGATAAATTTAAGAAGGACTTGAGTGGCATTTCAGACGTCAAATACAGTTGTAGTAACTAAGCAATTAAAACTTAATGCATAATTATCACAAACAGTTGTCATCTAACTGAACTTCATGGATTTGCCTTGATTGATGTCATCTGAGGTTCTACACTTTGAATGCTGTTTCTTAACTGCTGTTGTGAAGTTGCATAACTGGAAAAATAATTATATTCACTTCGAGTTATAATTCATTTCTTTAAAGGTGCCCTGTAATTAAATAATTGTCACTCTAAAGGCTTCCATGGTTATTTTTAAAGTTACTTAATTTTAGCTTTGACAGTAGAGTTCATTAGCATAATATGAGCACTTCCCTAGCTTTAATTAATTCATCATTATGACATGGTATGAGGTAATGTCTTTGCTTAACATACCATGAATATGAAGCCAAATTTGCAGCACTTATTGTGACAAATACCAAACAACTAGAAAAAATGTTAGGATTGATAAAGTCAATAATTTTGAACAAATAGAAACTTAAATTCGACAAATGTACCAATTTACTGGCATTAATAGTGTCTGGAACTAAAATATCTAAGTTTTTGTTTGGTTGTTCATTTTCACAAATCTTACGTAAACCTTATGTTTTTCAGAAGTCAACCAGTGTAATGTTTTTACATGCACAGGGTAGGAAAAAGACTCATCCTACTTAAGAGACCATTTTTACTATTTTCTTAACATTATAAGACACATTACTTAAAAGATATAAAAAATAGTATAAAGCAAATTATGTTACTTCTTATGCATCCTATGTATCACGTTATGGTTTTGACTTTGGATAAGGACAATTTTGAAAACTCTTGTAAGCCACTGCTATGCAATTTTACAGTCTTTCTTACTGTATTATGCAGTTATGATTCCAGTATGGAGGAATTTTCCATAGAAACATAGTTAAACCCCTCAAAAAATAGCAGAGTGTTTGTTTTCCTGTATGGTAATTTTGGTTTATCACCAGCAGAATTGCTAATGTTCATTAAAACCAATTACAATTGAAAAGTTAACATATTCAGCAAATTTTATACAGTGTTAATCGTTAACTCTACTCACATACTAAGTGTTTACTAATCAAATCACATCTTTCCAAAAGCAATGTGTGAACTTAATCATGAAAATAATTTTAAAGACTTTCAAGATTTTACTTTTAAATTTCACCATTTCACTTTTAAAATGGACATCTGACAAATTTTGCAGTTTGGCTTTGTTAGTGAAATCTGCTTCTCGTCAAAGCTGGAGAGGAGTGGTTGTCAGTACTACGATATCTGAAAATAAAAGCTGAAAGTATCTCTTAGCTAACAATCACCAACAGCAAAACCACACAGCCAAGTTACTATATGGCTCAATTTGTCTTTTGTTTGCTTTTAGAGATCATCTTACTGAAATTGCAGTACAGCACCAATCCTAAAACTTGTTTAAATCTCCTTAGGTTTTATGAAAAAATCTAGAATGGTCTGAGGTTTTTGTCATACAATCATTAAATGTTGTACTAAGTGTTAAATTATCGGTATTTTAGAGAATTTGAAAAAGAATAATTTTCTTTTAAATGTTGCTCTTCTTAGAAAAAAAGGTCAAGAGGTCAAGACAGAATACTGGCAGAAGGTTCCTCTTGACCAAAAACTTCTCTAGTTCATTTTTTGTGTGTACTAAGCAACATATATATAATGAATAATGTGTGTATCGCTATGGCAGTTACACATTCCCCTGAGGTCTGGAGCCTTCAATGGGGCAGTTGTCGGCTCTTTAGAACCTTTTGTGCCCCACTGTGCCTGTCCCTCTGTACACACCTAAGGTAGTACCAAGGTGCTGACAGTCACATCCTCTCCTACACCAGGGCAGGGTGATTTCACCTCCACCAGCTGGTGGGACAGGAGGGTGGGACCCTCAGTCAACTGACAGGTCCTTAACAGAGGAGATGCCCAGAGCAGCTGCAGAGCTTCTGGACTATGTTGTAATGCCCACAGCCAGATCTGAACAGACTATAAAAACAGGTCCCTGCTGAAGGCCCCCTTTGAGTGGTCTCGGTGCAGTGGGTCTGTGAACTGGAGCCCTCCCCTTAGACTGAGATACTGTCTAAGGAGACTTCCCGGGATTGAGAGTCCCTCACCTCCTCATTTGGGTGAGTGGTTGTTTACTGGATATATCCTTAAATGAGTCCTTGCCTAACCAGGCAAGTGTGAGCCCTTGCCTAACCCAGGTGAGTTATTATTTCTTGTGGGTACCCTGGAGTGAGAGGCCTCTGATTTTGTTTCTTGTGAGTGTATGCATGCACGTTGTGGATCCTCATTATTCTTATGTTGTCGTACCCCAATAATCCCCTCAACTGATATCCGAACCGGTGTTTTATTTTCTTGGAGTGCTAAATAATTGTATAAACCTGTTTCTAGTCTGTTTATTGGCTACACTTTTCTGGCTAGAATAAAGTCTGTTTTGGAACTTCTTGTCTGTCTAAAACTGACTTTGGGGTGCGTCCATGAAAATTGCATCTATATATCATAATGTAATGCAGGTTTATTAATTCTTATAAAGTTAGAAATATTCAAGTGCTTAGGGATTAGGCAGAAATGTTGATTATGTCCTTAATTTTAAGTTCTTTCATTTATTTACAAAATATTTTGTGTGGGTGGTTTTTTTTTGTTTTGTTTTTAAGATTCATTTATTATCCAAGACAGCTCCCTGAAGAATCCAATAACATAACAAATAACCTGTATAATTCTGTCACTGTCCACCAGCACTGTTATGTTAGGTCAGGCTGAAATAAATCAGTTGCAAATGGCTTAAAAACTCATTTAAACAAAAAGGGAGGGCAAGAATGTGTCTGTGTTTATAAGACTTCACGTGCATTTACAATTTTATATTAAACTAGCATCAGATAAAATACATAAACTAGTTTGCCAAGATGAATGAATCTTCTATTTAATTACGCATAGTAACGAAGAAAATGACCTGTCCTTCTTTTTATAATTTTCCAACGAGATATAGGTCCTCTAAACTGGGGAGCTTGAAAACTCAACAAAGAATGTCCCAGTTTCTACAGGAGAATGGAAAACGTGCTATCCAAATACTTTCTGTGCTTGGAATTGTTTTCTTGGAGTGTGGCAGACGCAGGTTCAAGGAACTTGTTTCTGAGATAGACCTTGAATACAAGTCTTCTGCTTTCTGACGGATAAGCTATTACACAAAAAAAAATTGACATCACTTTGAGTTGAAGTTAGATTGTTAAGGACCTAGAAGCATAGATGTTAGCTATCCCAGATATCTCAGACAGGAGTTTAAGTGAGGAGTTTCAGAACTCGTTTGCCAACATTCTGCTAAAATGGCACAGTGCATTCATAAATCCTTCCTTGAGTAGCTACATCCTCTTTACATAGAAAAATACTAAAAACTCTAATAGTCATCCTCATCTTGCTTGAGAAAATAAACATCAACTCAGTTTAGTTCTTGACATGACATGACATGACATGACATGACATGACATGACATGACATGACATGACATAACATAGCATAGCATGGTATAAAAATGTACATACTTCTAAGACAGGATCCTATCCTTTCTTGGCTAGATGACTGGTCATCTGCTATGTATCTAGTGTTCATGGTCATGTTGATCTTACACTACTAAAAGTCTTACAGAAGTTACTATAATTTCAGTCCAAGGTTACATCAACATTTCAGCAGTGTATCCCTTGATCTGATGCACCATCTAGGGAGATGTAGTAAACTTTTTTCTCTGTATGCTAGTTATTGTGCCCTAGATCATCTAACACGTTTATGCTTTGTCTCTGAACATCAGATTTCAAAGGCACTTTTGATCTTTGTTGGATGCTAGTTAGCCCACAGGGGCAAAATGCCTGAAAACCCAGTTTGTGAATCAATTATTACTTGATAGAGTATTAGTCAGCATCAAAAGCAATGTTTGAAGTTATGAGATTGACATTCTGTTTTTCATATTTTTAGCCTCTTAAAAATTTCCCTTCTTTATATCAGACACGAATAACTGATGCACAGGTAAATACATAGTGCTCCATAAGTATTTATTACACATTGCTGCTCTACTTCTGCACTTCTAGCACAAATCTTCCTTTAATAAAGAGACAGCTGTAATGCATTTTAAGCTTAGGAGGAACAGATCAACAACAAAAATAATAATGAGTTAAGGATGCCTATTTTGATTGTATGTTCCAGAAGTACATTATTATCTAAGTTCACTCTGCACACTGACTCCTAGGAAAGTGCTTAAGAACAGGGCATACACGTGAACAATCTTTATTAGATGCAGTATTATAATTCATTCATCTCACCACACTATTAGGTTTGAGTCTGAGTTGTTCACACGGTCTGTAGACCTTGCTTTGAGTCTGAGTCTGTCCTGTCCTGCTCATCCACCTTTTCCTTTTGTTTTTAAAGCAGCCAACCTTGAATTTTCAGGTAAGTGTACTTTAGTATAAAAGTAACAGAAAGAAGACTCAGGCTGCAAGCTCCAAAGTCTGCTTTACGTGGCTGCCATAGCTTTGAGAGACTAACCTTTTCTAACTGATTTTTTTTCTAAAAAAACTCAGAAGTAAAAATCAGATCTTGTTAAGACTCAATTTGCAAATTAAAACAGAATTAATGGGAGAGTCATGCCATGTTTATTTGTTCCAGCAACATCAGCTCAGTAAGAACATGTGTTAATTACTGTTTTAGCTAACATTCAAAACTAGTAAAAAACAGTAAGAAAAGGACCGACAAATTGCAAAAGACCAAATTTTCAGAGTTTATACTGTTTGATACTGAGCCATTAACCAGTTCCTACTGAGATAAGCAGGTTTTGGGTCTATTATTAGATTTTTTCAACCAGACCAGGAGGCTTGTCTCAGAAAGTGTATTACAATAAGATGATAACTGAATGGAGGAACCTGGAATAAATTAATACCATTTTCCACACTAAACATGTCAAATATAAAACCTCAGGATTATCTGTAGTTTGTGTTTCTTACTTAATAATCTAAAATATACTTAATTTTTTTACCCTAATTTTTCTCTTTGATTTTGTTATTTTGTTTTTGGGTTTTGCTTTTTAACGAGCTCTCTTTTATGAATATTTTTAGAGACAGGTGAAATTGTCAGGTAGAAATAACAGACACTTGCTTAACAAAATTCCTCAGTTTTGTGATAGATATTTATCTCTGCACCAATATTGCTAGAAGAAGCAAGAAAAAAAATGAATAACACCTTTAATTGCACATATGGCAAGGTAGAATTTTTCTGATGATCAGGGAAACAGATGCAGCTGTGGATTTCTGGTTTAGGTCTCATACATGTGGCGTCTGAAGTTTCAGCATCTTTAATAAGTTGCATTAATAGATAGCACCGGGAATAGGAAGATTTGTCAGTTTCAATTGTTGATTGAATTGCTCACAGCTTATTGTATTTCTATGCAAAAAACTCACTAAATTTCAGTTGGACTTACTCAAATGTATTTCATCTCATCATAGTTATGAAAAAGCCAAATAATCCTGCTTTAGTTAGTAGTCATCTTTCCAGCTCGCACATCTCAGTTCCTGAAATATCATGGCATTCAAGTTATATACTAAGTCCCTGATCATGTCAAAATACACTTTTTTTTGTTTTGTTTTCTTAAAGAAAACAGTAAGTGATGAACAGATTTCAAAATCACTGTACACTGCAAGTTTCACAAGTAAATAACTTACTAAATGCATTACCAATAAGGTCAAAATATAAAGAATAATTATTTTCTATGCCTTCCAGAGCTACCTTTTGGCTCATCACATAATTTTGCCACATTTTATTTCCCTAGACATAAGGACAGCTATATTTGAAAAATACAACTTGGAAAATCTTTTCAGGTAAACTACTGTTCACTGCTTTCATAGCATTATGCCCAATTTACAGTAGTTACTGCAAAGAGAATCAGGTCTCACCCTTTCTACTGCTTTAATCTCAAAGACATTTTCTTTCTGTCCCTCATGTTATATTTTTACACTTTCTCATGCTGCTATCTCTTTCAGTATCTTATTCCATAAGCTGTCTCTCATAGGATGTTGCTGAGCTGGACCAAGGTATTTTAATCAACATGTCTACACCCTATAGTGATAGGAGATTTAAAGGAAAGTTGTGAGATAATTACTCTGACCTATTTACTGCAGCCTTCTGTCACTGCTGTACTCCTGCAGCAGTGTCATCAATGGCCTGAAATAAGGAAACAGAAATGGACGTATTACATTAAGAAGACTCAAAAACATAGAAAAAAAAGTTGCATTCACTGAAATATTGATATAATAAGTGGAGTAGTGAAGCCTATATATTCAATACAGAAACAGGCATCTATGATTTAACTACAGCTTTAAGTTTCTGCCATCTCGTTGGATAAATTATTCTTTAATGTGCATGTGTCACAATGGAGATATAATGAAGCTTAGAATCCTGAATAATGATTCTCTTGTAGGTTAATACTACTTGCAAAGGGTCTAATGTAGTGACTGGGTGATGAAAACTTAAAAGTGATAAGTGGCATTGTGCCGACATTCTCCAATTTTTTTAATGTTGTTATATTGCATAGTAGATTGAATACAACATATAACCATGCTTTCATGACTATTCCCTTTAACTAGGGCTGTCTGCTGCTGTCACTTAACAATGTAGTGTGGTAGTGCCTCCAACACCTTAGTGCCATATAAAGAGAGTAAATGATTGTTCTTACTATGAGAGCTTACAATCAAGGAAGAAACAAGCAAAATCAAAATTCATCTTATTTTCTAGGACGCAATGTAATTTCAGTTATTCTTTATTCCATAGTAGTGTATGTCTTCAGTTACATTTGAGTGGAGAATTAAGAAAAGGGCACAGGCTCTATAGAGAACTTAGCAATGAGCAGAGCTTGCTGTGAGTGAAAATCAATACAAATACAGTATAAGACAAAGCACACATAGGTACATCAGCAGAGGTCAGATGTAGACTGACAAATCAGACAAGCAACAGGATGAACAGTTTCTTTAACGTTTATCTATAAGAAGAATGTCAAAATTGTTTTCTGAGCAGTGAAAATAGTGCAGCTTGATTTCCTATAGCTTTCTGTACTATGCTCTAATGACAGACCAAATTCAGAACCCCTGACATATTGTCCTCTATCTGTATTTCACTTTTCAATTTTTCCCACACTTCTCTACATTTTTTTCCCTGTGACCCTGCACAGTCTGTTCTCAAGACACGTCAGACTTCTTCATTCACCCATTAATTGCCTGTTACATAAGAAGCCATGTATGTTGATCCATTTGTTATTTTTTGTCTGGTAACAGGTGAGACAGAACAGAAAATTAATGAGCTGAAACCTTTATCAGACTGTAAGTATATGGGCCAGCCTTTCCTTTCCAGCCACCTGATTTATGAAACAGAAGATAAATTGTCTTTGAGAATTCCAGTCTTTTGGCAGAAATTGAACAACCATTTTAAAAAACAGTATTGGGAAACAGGTGACAAACAGGTGGACGGATAGGTAACTCATGTAAGCTTCATTTCATTAAAGAATTTGCTAAAAATGAGTTTATCATAGTGGATTTTAAGCGAGCTAATACACACAAGGCAATCTAATATTATGCCTTCTATAATGTCATTATGAATAATGCATAATTATTTAGAAGTTAAAATAAAACAATCAGCTGAACTCATTTAAATTAAGATTGGATACCTACAGTGTAAGTTCAACTAAAACCCAATAATTGCCTAAGTATGCACACATACTATCTTGTTTATTTTCCTTTATGAAGAAATGGTTGTTTTAAACACTGGTGTTTCTATACTTACTAAACAAACAAACAAAAGGAAGTCCTCCAAAAATATAGTTCTGAAATCTCTTATTTGGTTAATAGGAAAGAAAGGAAATGAGGGGAAAAAATTAATAAACAGTAAACTGGAAAAAAACTAGCAACTACAGCTAGATTAAAGTTTCGTTTTAAAGAAGTGCTAGTTCAGAAACCAGACTGGATTAGTGGTCAGACCTCCACCTTTTCGTGGTGAATAGAAAGACTGTAGCAAATTTTTCCTGTCAGCCCTGCATTCCTATCTTGTAGTAACATGAACTGTGCTCTGAATGTGTTTATCCACTGATAGAAGAGAGCACTACTTCCACCACTGCTACCATTTTGGACAGCTAAATGAGGTTGCATAAATTTCATTCTACTTTTAGCAATTAATGAATCAAACATAATCTGAGGGCCATAACGTTAAGAGTACTAGTATCTCAAAATAGTAGGAGTAAGTAATAGTTATTAAATAATGACAGTAATATGTTAGCTGTACACAATTTACACAATGTGGTAAAATGAATTTTAGGGTTTCTCATTTTATTGTATTAATAAACTATGTTATACATCTAGGAGTGTCACTGTGATTTCACTTGCAATACGTAATAAATGGAAAGTACTGAATCCAAGTACAGCTACTGGAATTTTGTCAGATAATAACAGATCACCATGTGATACTGTAAGTAAAACAGCAAAGAAGATCTTTGGATTGCAAATTCAAGTGTGTCAGGTAATTGTAGGGAAAGGATCAGTTATCTATGAATACTCCTACAGAGACTATTACCCCATTATTAATAATATTTCTGGAGTACCTGTGTTTATTCAATGACTCTCTACTTGTTTCTTAAACATGCCAAATATCCCAATACCAACACAACAGATAGAATCAACTAAAAGAACTAATTTTTTTTTTTACTATTGTTTGTAATGACCATAATCACAGAAGACACAAGTGACTCTGATCAGATAAAACAATAATAATGGCCAAAGAGAGTAAAATAGTAATCAGTACTTTAAAAAAAATTTACAATCAGTTCTCTTCAAGCAGATAATTTGATTTACATGCATGTTTTGATAAGGTAAGACAGGACTATAGATGAACAAGTACTAGTGTTGAAGGAGTTTACAATCAAAGGGGATTACAGCCGTGTAATCACCTGTGGACATTTATGCAAAATCTCGTTCTAGTCTTAGAGGACTCTTAAAGGAAGAATGCATTTAAGGATGCACTTACAGATCCTTTTACAGAAGCTTTCAATGAATGTAAAGAACAGGTGAGCCATAGTAGTTCCCTGCCTTATGATCTTCAGGTACTTCAGTCTTGTACCCAATATTAGAAAATTTACTTTAAGCCAGTCTGTGTTATTATCTTCTGTAAAGAAGTTTTTATTTCCTGTGAATGAGGCAGAAGGGCAGAACAGAATGGAAAGACGAGAACAGAAATTTCAGAAAAGCCTGGTTACACAATACACACAGTACTTTGCAGGTGAAGCTTTTGCATGGAGTACATTAGTGTATAAATGTGCTTTTATATTTCTTGATACAATTTAATGGTTATCATAGATATTTTGTCTAAGTATACTAGTGATTCTTCAATTTAAATCAAACAAAACAACAATCAACCCAAACCTTCTTCAAAATTTACAACCAAAAATACCTCTTCACAGCTGAGACGTTGCTTATACAATTCACTGTTTTATTGTTTTCATCAGCTACAGCAAGTCGATAATATTTTCAGTTAATTTCTTTGCTAGATATTGAGGTAGTAGAAAAGTACAACAGTAAGCATTACATACCATAAAAAAGCACAGGCCATAAAGGCACCAGCTATAAAACATGACATTAAACATCTTTTACATTGCTGTCTGCTCAGCAAAAGTCAGTTTGTAGAAAATGTTACTCGAGTTACTATCTTACAGCACAAAAAATTTGGCTCATTGGGTTTAAGACCAAAGAAGACGACACCTCTCTGAATGACAACTAGATGGAAACTGCTAGAAACATTGGTTTTTAAAGCACCAAAAAGAGTGTTCCAAAGAAAAAGCAGTATACAGACTTCTAAAATGAACTCCTTCCACTTAAAGGGGCGAATTTCCAAACAAGGTTTCGTTAAACAAGAGACTGCAACAGCTTGGTTACTATCTGTGCTCATTTGGATGGAAGATAATTTTAATGGCTGTGAAGGTTTATTGGGCTCTACTGATTTAAACATCCTTACAGTAAAGAAAGATTTGCTGAATATAGCTGAGATGCAGACTTACGATGCAGTGCATGCTCAACATCCTGAAGGAAATGAAAGTTTATCAGCTGACCAAATTTGGATGATCTGCTCACCTGAATGGTCTTGGTAGCAGCTATAATAGAACTGAAGGTTTTTGAACAATTTATCAATTAAACACCTTTCCTAAACTCATAAAATATGATGTAGCCAAGTTACAGCCTCACTGCTGCCATGTTACAGCCCCACTACCAGGCACAAATCTATTCTGAGGCATTTCTCAAGCAAGAGGCAAAAGTAATATGGCCTTCAGTAGGATGTAAAAGCACTTTGGTAGTACTAAGGGTTTATCATCAAGCTGCTTCTGAGTGGGTTGGTTTCAACACACACCGAAGATTCTATCCTTCTTGCGGAATAGACACCATACCTATGCTTATAATGCAACAAGGATGACAGTACACAGTGCAAAAGAAGC
Source organism: Pampusana beccarii (assembly GCA_013399365.1). Classification (NCBI taxonomy): domain Eukaryota; kingdom Metazoa; phylum Chordata; class Aves; order Columbiformes; family Columbidae; genus Pampusana; species Pampusana beccarii. Next base: position 1,662,915 of record VWYH01006358.1, read on the forward strand.
TATGCTAGACAATGCAGAGTTATCAGATATCAGATAACAAGTACACAGTACACCAAAACACTGACATATTTAATAAAAAGAAAAAAAAAAAACCACAAACCAGCAAAAAAGGCATTCTGTGCACATTCCTGAAATCAACTTCAGTGTTATTACCTGTAGAATCACAGTCCTGGCTAAGGGCAAGATTTCACGTGAATATTCCACTTAGGGCCAGGATGGAAAGAGCCTCCTGATAGGACAAGAGGGAATGATAGTCTTTGTATATTAGTCTTTGCTTGAAGTTTGGCATTCCTAGATATCACAGAACTATGGAAGGCATCTTGTCCAACCTCACCTAAGCAGAGCCACCTACAGAAAGTTGCCAGGGACTGTGTCTAGAGAGTTTTTCGATATGTCCAAGGAGAGAGACTCCAAAACCTCCCTGGGCAACCTGTACCGGTGCTTAGTTATCCTTACAGTCAAAAAGTGTTTCCTGTTGTTCAGAGGGAACCTCCTGTGTTTCGGTTTGTGTCCATTGCCTCTGGTCCTGTTACTGGACACCACTGAAAAGAGCCTGGCTTAGTTTCCTTTGCAGCTTCACAGAATCACAGTATCACAGAATGTTAGGGATTGGAAGGGACCTCAAAAGATCTAGTCCAATCACCCTGCCAGAGCAAGAACACCTAGATGAGTTTACACAGGAAGGTATCCAGGCAGGTTTTGAATGTCTCCAGAGAAGGAGACTCCACAACCTCCCTGGGCAGCCTGTCCCAGTGTTCTGTTACCCTCACTGAGAAGAAATTTCTTCTCAAATTTAAGTGGAACTTCTTGTGTTCCAGTTTGTATCCATTGCCCCTTGTCCTATCATTGGTTGTCACTGAGAAGAGGCTGGCTCCATCCTTGTGACACTCACCCTTCACACATTTATAAACCTTAATGAGGTCACCCCTCAGTCTCCTCTAAGCTAAAGAGACCCAGCTCCCTCAGCCTTTCCTCATAAAGGAGATGCTTCACTCCCTTAATCATCTTTGTTGCTCTGCACTGGACTCTCTCCAGCAGTTCCCTGTCCTTGAACTGAGGGGCCCAGAACTGGACACAGTATTCCAGATGCCATCTCACCAGGGCAGAGTAGAGGGGAAGGAGAACCTCTCTCGACCTGCTAACCACACTCCTTCTAATACACCCCAGGATGCCATTTGCCTTCTTGGCCACAAGGGCACAGTGCTGGCTCATGGGCATCCTGCTGTCCACCAGGACCCCCAGGTCCCTTTCCCCTATACTGCTCTTTAATATGTTGTTCCCCAACCTATACTGGAACCTGGGGTTGTTCCTGCCCAGATGTAAGACTCTACACTTTCCCTTGTTATATTTCATTAAGTTTTTTCCCTGCCCAACTCTCCAGCCTGTCCAGGTCTTGCTGGATGGCAGCACAGCCTTCTGGCGTGTCAGCCACTCCTCCCAGTTCGGTGTCATCGGCAAACTTGCTGACAGTGCACTCTATTCCCTCATCCAAGTAACTGATGAATATATTGAATAGTACTGGCCCTAGTACAGACCCTTGAGGCATTCCACTAGATACAGGCCTCCAACTAGACTCTGCCCCATTGACCACAACTCTCTGGCTTCTTTCCTTCAACCATTTCACAGTCCACCTCACTACCTGATCGTCCAGACCATACTTCATCAGTTTAGCAGCAACGGTGCTGTGGGAGACTGTGTCAAATGCTTTACTGAAATCAAGGTAGACCACATCCATGGCTTCGCCATCATATATCCGCCTCGTTATGTTCTCATAAAGGCCTATGAGGTTGGTCAAGCATGACTTCCCCTTAGTGAAGCCATGTTGACTGTCCCTAATGATCCTCTTATCTTTGATATGCCTTGAGATGGCACCAAGGATAAGTTGTTGCATCACCTTTCCAGGGATGGAGGTGAGGCTGACTGGTCTATAGTTACCCAGGTCTTCCTTCTTGTCCTCCTTCTTCCCTGTCTGTCTCTCCTATGTTTCATCTTGGCCATAAAAGGACCATAGAAAAGTGGCCTTTCACAACAGTGTGTCACACTGCTATGAGAAATGAGTAATTGACTCAAGAAAGTAAAGATTATAGCACACCTTTAATTTCCTTTTTTAAGGGTAGGGCACATTTCCTCATCATAATTTACAGGAACATTTGTTTATTCTGAAAATAAACCCACAAAATTCAAAGGCAAAACCCAGAAGTCTTCCCATTTTTTTTTTCCTGAGGATAATATAAACAAACAAACAAGCAAACAAAACCCACAACATGACAGATGGATTGTGTTCTAAGAAGGAAAGGTTACTTCAACTACTCTGAAATCAATATTTATAAGAGTGTTGTTCTACGTATCTTCAAAGATCTGTAAATTTCTTCATCTACCTGGAAATGAATGATATAAAAAAAAATCATTTAATTCATTTCTCATTTCTTGAACTGGAATCCAGCCACGAAACCATCCCTGCTCCTCTGACAAGACTTAATCACTTTTAATACTGACCCATATGACCATCAGTGAGAGCAGCACTGAAGCTACATATAATTTTACATAATTTTTCTGTCATGTTCTGTCATAGGAAAATTCACAACCAGAGGCTAGTTCAGAAAAAAAATGTTTTTAAAAATACAAATTACCTATTGCATGATACTCTGTTTATATAATTTTTAACTTTTCTCCACTATACAATTCAGGAAAAAAATACTTCAGAAATCAAAATTCTAGGCAAACTTTTAAACATTAGATGAAGATTAACATATGCATAATGATTGACTCTCAGATCTGCTTGCATTCTAATAAATGTCTTGATTGATAGGTGGTTTTAGGCCAAAATATCAGCTTATTGTTCTCAGACAGGGAAAGTAACAAAACAAAACAATTTAAAAAAGAAACCAAAAAAAAGCCCAAAACACTGAGAGGCATTGACTGTTCCCTGATTTGTAGTCACCAGCTTCTGGGGTTTCTGCATATCGCCTTAAAATGCTCTCATGCAGAAAAAGTAAGAATTTGTATTTACTACTGATAACCAATAGAGCAGGAGGAACACCTCATGGTGCTTGCTGAAATTCTTCTGATCTGTATTGTATGTATCTACTGAAGCAACACAGGTCTCTGATTCCTTATTCATAAAGTGTGATTCACTCCTATTATTGTATCTTTTTGTATTTATGAGCTACAAATAGCAATGTTTTGTCGGACTGTCAATGAATGTGTAATACCAAGAAAGCCTTGTGGCTAAAGAAGGTCATTGTACCAAAGTAGCCTTTTTTAAATTTAATGTACTGATAACTAACTTGTACTTGTTTATTCCAGAGTCTGTAAAGCAAAACTGAATTTTGCAAGAATATGAATAGAAGTAGAAGAGTTTTTCTTCCAAGCTTTTCAAGATTATTCCTTTGTACTCTGGAAAACACAAGCTCTGATATTTGTATTTTTAGTAGAAATTCAGCTTAGTAGACTATAACATTCTTATTAGAATCTTTCCTCCTGTTAAAACATATTTTTAGGCTAAAGACTTCTGGATCTTCTTTAAAGTGAATACAAATTTAAAAGCAATCAGACACACTGTTTTCTTCTCCTTGAAAAAGGAAGAATTCAGTGTCTTTTTATGACTGTATAACTTAAATGGTTTTAGAGATGACAGGTATACCCTGTTTTCCTGAAAATAAAACCTATGCCGAAAATAAGCCCTAGCATGATTTTTCAGAATTTTTGAGGATGCTCGAAATATAAGCCCTACTTCAAAAATCAGCCCTAGTTACAGTTCATAAAAAAAGTCAATTTAAATAGTGTCCAGGCAGCTATACATGTAAGAAAGTAAAATTAATTGACAATAGAATGCAGCAGGACAGATAGACCCTTCATCAAGAAAAGCGGACACCCCCAAAGAATCACACTCAAAAGACCACATGAGACCCAAATATTAGACACTCTAACATAATGGGCTCAGGAGTGGAGTGATGCCAGATAGGTTGCTGTTCAAGGAAAAAAAAAAACATCCCCTGAAAATAAGCCCTAATGCATCTTTTGGAGCAAAAATTTATGTAAGACCCTGTCTTAATTTCAGGGAAACTGGCTATATAGTTACCCAGCACTGTGGCATCTTCCGCCCATCAGGGCAACTCAACCAGTACACTTGGCTGCAGTGGAGTGCGGAAGAAAGCAGCTGGAACGCCAAGGCACCTGACAGCAGGTAACGCAGGTAACGTGCCTGTGACAGGAGTGACGCCAGCAGGACTACCTGATCTGTGTGTGAGAGCCTGGCAATTGCCAACCCTTATTTTTTTGTGTTGTGCCTCTTAACTTCGCATGTATCAGAGGAACATAGAAATTTCCACGAATTTAAGTACTACTATAGGCACCTAGAAATCTTTTGATTTCCACCAAAAATATCATAAGGTCATGGGATAATTTAAATTTTAAGGGACTTCAGGAGGTGTCTAGTCCAACTTCTTGCTACAAGCAGGATCAATTGTGAAGTCAGAGGAGGATGCTCAGGAAGGACTGTATCTAGTCAGGTCTAGGGTTGGAGACAAATTCTGAGAAGAACATGCTCCACTATCTGACCGTCTTCAGGGGAGGAAAAGATTCTTTGTCATATACAGTCAGAAATGCTATTTCTGTTGTATCCTGTCCTCCCATCACGTACTGTAGTAAAGAACATGACTCATCTCTTGGTGACCTTCCTGCAGGAATTGGGAGCTGCTGTTAAGCGCCTCTGCAGTCATCTCTTCTCCAGGCTGCCCAAGTCTTGGTCTCTCAACATCTCCTCACAAGGCAAGTGTGCTAGCCTTGATCATCCTGCTGACTCTTCTCTGGACCTGCACTCCAGTGAATCAATGTCTTTCTTGTTTTGGAGCAGGTGGTTGGCAGGCAGAAAAATGGATGCAATATTTCATATGTGGTCTAATAAGCACTGAGTAGAGGGGATAACAACCTCCCTTGCTCTGCTGGCTGTGCTACTTGTAAAACAGCCCAGGATGCTGTTGGCCTTGTTTGCTGCACTGGTACAGTGCTGACTCATGTTCAACTGGCTGTCTACCAAGATGCATGCATGCACAAAAAACTATTACAATGTTAATATGCTGTATAATATTTTAATTAAATATTTTTTGTAAAAAAAAAAAGTGCTAGAAAGTCACTATCAATAAATATCAATAAAACCATTGAGACTCAGAATTAAGCTTCAAGTGTATGAAATTTACTTGAGACACCAGTTATGTCTCTGTGAGCCATGGCTTTTATTTCTCACTTGTAGTTCTACTGTCTTTCATATTACTATGGAGACAGTTATCATTGGTCTTTATGCTCTTCATCCTAAACTCTGTCATTCTGAATGGTCTTGTTTTCCTTGAAACCAGAAATATATGCCAAGTACTGATATACATATTCTAAGATAGGAAACGTACCTTTAATGCAGTGGAAATTGCATGACTAAAGCACAATAGAAAATAAACATTTTACATAAAGTTTATTTCCTGTACAAGGAATTGAAAAGTTGGATATATTTTAATATTATGAAGATATGCTAAACTTCTGTTTTTCAAGTTAGAAATGTTCCTTGCAAATGAGAACCATACATCTTAATGTAAGTTATATCAACAGTATTGCTGAACTTCAGGGCTTACATTCAAAGGAATTCATATAATATTTATCTTCCTGAGCAAATAGTTCTTGCAGTCCACAGGGCCCTCACATATGCTCATGGCAGTCAGTTGTCTTTCTGTAAATTTTGTAAACTCTGTCTCTTGTTTTACGCAGAACAAATAATTAAAAAAAATACAATTTAGCAGATACCTGTGAGTATTTAATATAATATGGCCTCTAAAGTCATCAATTTTACTAGCATTATTTTTTGGTTAAAATATTAAGTGATGTGGGTGTTGCTACTAGGAATATTCTACTCCAGGTGCTGTGTGCCAAGTGTTAGAAAAATATGTTTATTACTGTGAAAGCTTTGTTGTCCATGCACTGAATATACTATCCATCATCACATCACCTGTTCAACAGGAAAAGGTACATGCTAGATTTATTCTGTGTTTTGTCTCCTATTTTAATTGAAGTCACATTGAAATCTATACTACAAATCAAAGGTCCTCTAGTGTGTATAATATTTTAGTGATACCAGTGCATATTGTTAATAGAAGGAATAAAACATATTGAGCTATTTCTTCATGTAGATGCAAACTGGTCTTCCTCTCTGCATTATTCTTTATATTCATTCTTTTATTAGGCAACTTTTCCCTGCTCAGTGATCTAGATAACATCACTAGAAAGCTAAAACAACAACAACAACAACAACAACAAAAGAAACAAAAAAGAAGAGTTTCTTTTGACCTTGGAAAATGCTCATAGCCTGAAAGATGAGCCAGAGAAAAACACCACAAGCCAGACATCTGGTAGAATATTTATTTCTTGCTTTTTCCTCATCTTTTTTGTATAAATGCCTAGATTATTGGCTAGTTCTCGAACAAAGTTTTGTCCAACTGCTATAGGCCAAAGCTTGTCACAAGTGTATAGAAACCACTCTGGTCAGGCACATAATGAAAAAGAAAACTTTGGCTGAAGCTAAGAGAATACTTTGGCAGGAATACATTATCTCTCTCGGTCCTCGAAAAATACGACATTTTCATTTTTCATTTTCATGTAGTATAATTCAATAAAGTCCACATGCCTAGCAAAATGTGAGATTGGACTAAAAACCTTGTTCCATATTATCAGTACAAATAGCGGCCTTCAGCAGGGAGTGTGCGAAGTTCAGGTGACTGGTTTGAAGGAGACCTTACAGATATTGAATATAACACTCAGTATTTAAAAAATATATATATATCAAACCCAAGGTAACTCACGGAGAAAAAAAAGCTATCTGAGGACTATTTCTCAGTATTTTCTGAATTAAGGCTCCAGCTCACATTTAGCGGGAATTTAAAGCCCTTTTCCCGTGCAATCCTGCATGAAGACGGTGTTCATGACCTCTATCAGTGTAGGTGACCTCTTTTTCGCTACCACCCTGAAGTATGAACTGACTTATTTGTATGAAAGTATTAGTGTGAGGATCCTGTAGTATGCATAAAATATAAATGATGAACTGGCAATCTGTTTTATACATAGCAAATGCAAACCACTAAAGTGGTGCTACATATAGGAGTACCTGATTCTGACAAAGCTTTCAGCAGTGTTAACAAGGAGAAATTCCACTTAATGTGCTCAGTACACAGTGTTTTGGAAAGTGACATGAGACTAATCATGTCTAATCTGCAAGGCAATCAAGACAAAGAAAATTATGAAAGAGAGCTGAAAATCTTAATGTATTTACAGATATACACACATACATCTTATATTGTCTTTTGTTCTTTATTTCAAGGGAGCAGACAAGTAGTTTATAAGAAAAGGTTTGTTTGTTTGTTTTTTTCTTTTCAGTGCCTCAATAATGAGAATTGTTTCTACTTTTGACATTTACATTCAATCTCTTGCATCTAATTTTTGTTATTACAGTTTTACCTTTTGCTGGGTTTGATAGTCATGCATGATTCATATTAGTAGGTTTTCTTCATATGGGGCCTCTTCTGTACACATCTGTGTAGTTTTATTCTCCTTCTATATACCCAGCCATTGGTTTCAATGTCACCTATGCTTTTAAGTCTTACAAGCTACTGAAAGAAACAAATTGTTTTTTCAGGAAAGTAAACTGCAGCTTGGTAATAAAGTTGCTCCATTAGCACTGCTAGTGTGTCACTGATTCTCACATTGTCATCCAGATGCTTGTTCAAATTTTATATATACTATATAACTATATATACTGCAGTTTCTTGTAGAATGAGATCATGATGGAGGTAAAAGGCTTTTGTGGGTAGGTAGAATTTGTTTCAAAAAGCTTTATGCTTTTGTCTTTGATTTACAAATAGATTATCAAAGCTAGTGGATCCACAGTCTTCAAGGTGCAGAAAAGAGATCTGCATGGTGGTCTGACACATCTCAGAAGCTCTCTAAATCAATCCTGTGAAAACAAAGGCTGTTTTTTGCTTTTGGTTTGGTTTGGTTTAGCTTTCGTTTTTCCTGTGTTAATATCTATTCAAAAACCATGCAATATTTCCAGCAGGAAAGAAACTGAAACACTGACTGGTACTTTAGACTAGTGACTTCTCCACTTATCTGCAGAGTAAGAGTTCAAGATTTGAATCCTATGTTTAATCAATGTAGACCTGAGGTCCTTATTATCTTTATTTAACTACAACATTTTCAATAAAATGCCAGCTACGCTGAATGCATGTACTCTACATCTATAGTGAACCTGATACAAAATTCTCTACAGTTACTTATTTACACTAACTCAAAAAATTGCAAAACACTAAATCTCCTTTCAGACAAATCACAATATGATGGTCAGTGAACACAACGTGTCATAATCACTTTCACATTTTGTAAAAAAATGCTTGAAAGATTTTTGAGTACCAATTTATTGCGAAGAAATAAAAAGTAGGTGATGCTGCACCACTACCACACTTCTGTAGACATTCTCACAGGTAAAAGGTGATATGGAATATATTACTGGTTATTCTTTGATCATAGGAACTTTAGCATTTTATTTGAAGGTTAAAATACTCTTGGAAAAGCATCCAGAAAACTGTTAAGAAAAGCATATTTTCAAAGAAAAATGGATTGAAGAAAAGGAATATTTTTTACTGCAATAAAAACACAGAATTTGGCAGATCTACAGCTAGTTATTATTTAGTAAATTGAATTTCTGCAGTTAAAAATGCAGGGTTAGGCCATTTTCACAAGAAAAGATAGCATGTTGACTTACTGTTGCTTATTACAATAACTTTATGTACAACTTAGGAATTTATGGATTCAAGTTTAATTTTATTTGTGAGCACTATGATGTTAGCATTAATTTACTATGTTGTGAGTGATTTGTATACCATTGTTCTTTGTTGCTTTTGACCTGAAGGCATTTCTGCCCGAAGTTGTATAGCTTTCCAGTCATAAATCTTGATTTGACTTCTGTTTTTCATTGTACTCTTTGTTCTTCTTCAGATTATCATTCCTCATGTCAATACTTCTATGTGAAAATGCCGTTTTTGTGGTGAATGGCAATTTACATATGTATATACATACACATGCATACTTTGAGTGTGAGATACAAACAAAAGATGCTCTGAAGATATGATTATCACACTTGGAAAATTACCTGAAGATTTTATTCCGATAATCAGCTTTTGGCTTTACCCCTATATACTTCATTTGCCTGAAGTCACCACAGAGAAAATTTTGTCATGGGATGTTATTATATGTTATTGTTTTGAGCAGTCTTGGCCCATGCAAGTAATAATCTAAGTGTAAAACAAAAGGTGACAGGTAAGTATTGTACATCAGAAGCACACAGAAAAAAGTCAGTATTGATTACTATGATAAACAGTGATAACAGCACATCAGCTACCCAACTATGCAATAAATGAACGCTTTAAAGTTGACTTTAAAATTAACTTTTCCCACCAACTGTATTAGATATAGAATAATAGTTTATTTTCCATGTTTTTAATGTAATTAAAGATAAATTGTTCCAAACTGAAAAATAAAAGAGTAGATTGAACAATTAGTTCAGAGATAGCAGGAAAAAAGTTTAAAAGAAAACTACAAATAGTAAAATTAAGTAAACAAAGGTATTTTTCGCTGTGCTTTACATTTCATTAATTCAATTGCACTCAAATTATTGCCAAATGTGGATTCGTAACTACCATTCTGTTTTGAAGTCATAAAGAAGTGAATAAACTACTCAAGTGGAATGTCACAGTTTGTAACAGGGAAAAATAAATCAGCTTATTAATTTGACTGTGTGCTTTTGTGTTCAATTCATGACCTTTTTCCCTTTAATGAAATTTTTAAATAACCAGGAGATTTTGGAGGAAAATATTTGATTTCTTTTTCATTTAAGGAAAGACAAATTGTTAGTGCTAAATACTCTTTTTCATACAGTCTTAATACAATACTTTGTGGTTCAGGTTGTAAACTTATTTCTTAGGACAATTTTAAGATATTGTAAAGCCTCTCAGGGGCTTTGTGGTTGCATGCTTCCATCAAACATTTTTTCCATGGGTCTCTGAATGGAGCAGGACCCCATTATAAGACACATGAGAAGGCTGATATCTTTCCTGAACCCAGTGCTCTCCTGAACAGTATGACGGGATGTACAAACATTGTACATATTAGGGAGATTTGTATCCCCTTCATCTCTCATCATAAGACTTAGTGTTTGCGCCTCTTTTCTCAGGAATGTGGCTTGTACCAGGGCAATTCAAAAGTTGATATTAATTTGAAGGTAAGATCAGAAATTCGCATCACAGTCCACTGATTTGCCAAGCAAGAGTCACAATTTTAACCAGCTTAGAGCATGCCTAGATAAAACACATAATTTTGAGGAGAGGAATGTGAACATGAAGTTTAGCAGCATGACGGATATGAAATGTAAAACCTGATTTCTGTACTGCTGCACCGTACATAGCTCTTTGCTAGAAGCTTGATGCCAACCTTATGTTATGATTTGCTTCTAGTGGGTGTTTATTTATCTTTTTTGTTTGTTTGTTTTTAGTTTAGATAAGAAGATGACATTTAGATTGTCTACAGCAGAAAATAGGCCTTCTATTGTTACATTTTAAGCACCCAAGGTGCACTTTCCCCTTGCACAGGTCCCCAGTGTCATTTGAAATGGACTAAGCCTTCTGATACAGTTGCCCTCAAGATCTCATGTGTTACTTTCCAGCTCTGTGTAGATAACTTGAGCACTGTAGGCCATCACAAATAATGTCACATGACTACTTGTGGGCAACTGAAAGGATCCTTCAAGGTTCAGTGAAGTGCATCTGGGGAACAACATAGCAGCTCACAGTTCAAATATTTAATTTCCATTTTTCACTGCTGTGCCATTAAACAGCAAGGGCTCAAGCTCTGTGTAGGTGTGTTTTCATAGTTTTCACTGACTTCACAGTGGTTTGTTTGAAAGGGTCTGAGAGTACAGTTTGTGGCCACCTTTCTTTCTTTTTTTTTCGTTCCTGCAAGAATTGAGCACATTGAATCTACAGCTATTCTTAGTCTAGTCATTTTTTAAAAGAGAAAGCCTTATTCCTCTTCCCCACTGGCTGTATCTCCTTCTGCTAAAATAGTCTGGGTTTTTTTTGTAGGCAAAGACATCTGTATTTATATAAAAGAAATCTTAAGCCCTTCCAGTGAGTTTTCATGGAGTCTGCATACCTGCAACAATCATCCGGTCACTTCGCAGTGTTATATTCCCAGGGCTCAGTTGTGGCTGTCTTGTTGTCCCTGGCAGGAGGAGTGGGGTGTTTGTGATGGGTTGAGACTCCTCAGCCTGGGACTTTGCTTGGTGTTCTGGGGGTGTATTTCTGTGCCTGCACTGTCCCCTGACACAAAGAGGCTGTTGGTCTGGCAGGTTGGTGACAGAAATGTGAGCTTGGTAAGGCAGAGGTTGACCAGCTCAAACTGGCTACAACAGCTCCAAATAGCCAAGGCCTCCCTGGGCCCCTGAGAGTGACCTTTTCTGCACCTGCCACAGATGCAGTGCCTGCGCCTCTACTGGTGGTGGCAAAAAGTCAGATTTACTGGGCTGAAATTTCTACTACACACTTTGTATTTAATGGAGTAAACAGGTACTACAGAAACAGAGGACAAGGATGTAGAGTAATGCCGAAAAGAAGCTTCAGAAATGTGCGTGAGAGGTACATCAAGCACCATAAATTGTGCATTGGTGTCGGCACACTTGACTGTCCCATCAAAATACACAGGTGTGTATGACGATAAGAAACACCAAACCTGAACAGTGACAACCAAATAACAGATTTAAGAAGCAAGTTTTCATGCAATTTTGCATGTAGTTCAGATACAAAATCTTGAAAGAGGAAAAATATCACTGAATGTAACAAAACCAGAGTAAGGGACATGTAATCATTAGGAGACAACACCTTCATGTGCACTAACAGTGAAATTACATTGGAGGTAATTCCAGAAATGTTCACTAGATACCTGACTGACTGTGAGATGGGGGCATTTAGAGCAGATATGTATTTTCACTTTATTGAGCTTTATGTCCTTTTAGTGATTTCCCTGATTTACTAAATAATTCATACCCTGATAGTGAGTTGATAGGGACTGAAAAATAATGACAAACTTTTATCAAAATTATTTATGAACTAGGAAAAACTCATTGGACTACTGGGCCTTTTGCTTCTCCAGATTTCAGCTGTATATGAAAAAGAAAAAATTCTTCAAAGACTGGGGTCATCTGAAAAAGATAATATACTCAGTTATACTAGAAAACAGCAAAATCCCCCAAACTTCCCTCCTCTTTTGTACAGAACTTCTTACTGCACAACACACGGACACAACTTTGCACTTCCCCTCTTCTCCACCAGATCACATGTGATGATTCTCAGAGGTCAGCTTTGAGAAACTCATTTAGTTGCTAGGACTAACCTTCGGGTCTTCTTCAAAACATCAAGTTAAATTTAATGACTCTGCTATATTTATTAAACAGCTACACTATGTAGACAAAAAGGAATTCATTTTTTCATTTGAGATCCTCCAGTAAGATGTCTGAATGGAAGGTAGGTATTCTGTCTTGTACAAAGCCACAATGATCAGCTACAGTACCTGGGCCACAGATGTTTCTCCTTTAGCACAGGACGACATAGAATCGTAGAACAGGTTGGGTTGGAGGGGACCTTTAAAGGTCATCTAGTCCAACACCCTTGCAATGAGCAGGGACATCTTCAGCTAGATCAGGTTGCTTAGAGCTCCATCCTGCCTGGCCTTGAATGTTTCCAGGTATGGGGCACTTACCACCTCTTTGGGAAACTTGTGCCAGTGTTTCACCACCCTTAAAACAAAAAATATCTTCCTAATATCTGGTCTGAAGGTAGCGCTACTGTAGATAGAAATTCCAAGTTTTAAGGTCATGCAACAAATCACAGATGCACTGTGGGAAATGTTACCCCTCAGATGACAAAAAAGGCATCAGGAATGGCCTGGACGAAAAATAAAGCAAGCAAGGAACTGTGGAAAAGCTGAGCATGCAGCAAAGAGTGCCTTTACTTGCATTGAATCTACTTCAGTAAGGTAAACTAGACTTCACTAAGGCCCGGCATGCTGGGGAGAGTATGATGTGATAGTCGACTATGTTGGATATGCTCAGGGTGGGCAGAAGAAATCAGAAACACCAAGGAGCTCATAAGCAGTGACTGATGGCTTAGAAGAAAAAAAGAAATAACAGAATAAGCAAACAGAAAATAATTTCTTGGCCTAATATCACCAAAGAATAACACTAGGTCTTGAGAAAGACCACTAAAACCTGGACTTCCCTGAGGATTTGCATGAGATTTGTTTAAACCTTGGTTAACCACAGATTCACTTATTTGTAGCAGATATGGAGCCGATCTTCTGCATCCTGTCTAAAGTCCCGTCTTGGCTATATATGATGTAGTTCATTTGTACTTTCAAGTGATATGGTAAACTGCAATAGCTTCTTGCCCTGGCTACGCAAATTTCTTTTCCCACCACCTTAAAGGATCAGCTGGTGAGTGAGCTGAAAGTACTCCCTCAGTCAGCCAGCCGTGTTGGTCATTGGTCATGGTCTTCATTTGGTGTGTGGTCATACTGTTCCTGCACAGAAGGTGTACTCAGCTGGTGGTGGCTGGAAAAGCAGTTGGAAGAGACTGTGAGAAGCAGGTGAAAAGGCAAAAGCAAATGGAATTCACTGCCAGTAAGTCTTAGTAATAAATTGGGGTGAGGAAAATCAATACATTGAGCTTTGATGGCTTTCATTATTCTCCTGCCTGCACAGTGGCAGAATGAACAGCTCTAGTAAGAATTAGGTTCTCCATCCTAAAGTGGTTGCAGGGATGGATGCTTCTCATGTATCCCTTACAACAGCTCCAATCTCATGTAACGTTCCTCATCCATCAAGTCTATAGTACGGTACTGGAAAATCAGTGTATCAGAAATACACAAAAGAAAATGAAGATACAGCTAAATATAGCAAAGTTCATTTTAAAAAAGAATTGTTCCTCTCTGCTGAATGCTCACAGATAATATTTTAACAAGCAAATACATAACAAAAGATGAGTCAAATAGTGAAAAACGTAACTAGGACTCTTTGAAAAAGCATAATTCATAGACTTACACATATCACAAATAGCTTTTAAAACATAGTAGAATACCTAGGAAGAAGTTTTAACTTAAAAGAATAGACAAGGAACCCTGAAAGAAAATACACAGGAAAAAAAGAAACAATGTTTTTTCAAATTATATCTAAAAGTGTGATTGTTAGTATACGCTAAAGCCTGAAGTCACTGTAAAACTTATGCTTCTTTAACTTTGTTGAAAATGAGTACCAGATAATTAAAATTATTATCCTTTCTATACATATAAAGTTTCAGAAAAAAATAAGTAAAAAAGTCAAAAGTTTTCAGCAAAATCTCAAAAATGCTACTATCAAAACTTGAGAAGTTTAAGTTTTAGTAATAATTTTGCACTGACACAATTCTTATTTTAAATGTCTTTCTAAATTCAAGAGAACTTCTCATATTAAAAAAAAAGTACTTATATAATTCGTAAAGAAGATGTTTGGGACAACAGTGAATATGACATTTTAAAAGAATATGAAGCAAAGTTAATATGAAATGTTCAAAATACATTCAAGAAAAATATTTTTCCCGCAACATCCTTTTTTAAACATTGTAGTTTCTTTTCATACCTCACTGACTGCATAACTTGACAGCACACTCATTATCCTTTAGTTACCGAGAGGCACTGAAAAGATAGACTTCATGTATACTCAGAAATATTAAGGAACAGATGTGTTCATAATAGAGGTTACAGCAGTTACAGTCAAATTTATTTGGCTTTATGCACATGGTTGCTATAGTAAAAGTCTTTCTATTTGGGATATGGACTAATTGTGAAAGCTACTCCAGTGCACAGAAGCATAATAGAAGTGTTGCTCTTTGCAGGTTAAGCTTTGTCCGGAAACCTTAGTTGCTAGATGCCTGAAAAGTGAGAATTCATTTTACTTTCTACTGAGACTGCTCAAGAGAGTAATGTATTCTTATGTCTTGCATATCGTACTTTTTCCATGCACAGATCCAACTGATAAAAAATAATACCCTTAAGGCATTTCTGCCAACTCAGATGCCATTGCTGTGAGAGTGCTAAGAATTTATAAAGTTGAGAAGTAGAAACAGATCAGCTGTAGGTGTGGTAAATAACTAAGCTGTGTCAAAATTCTGCAGTGCTGCACCCTAGACATTTCTGTTGAGGGAGCACATCACAGCTTCTTTCTTGGTTATTTGCCAGGGTTTCTTTCTCAGGAAAATGAGAGCAAAATATCACTTGCATCTCATAATATTTACATGCATGGAATAATATCTTATTTCAACATACAATAGGGCCTCAGCTTGTGTACACAGAAAAAGCAGGAAAATGAGAACTGCTTGTAGGTCCCTCATTTAGAAATTTGTAGCTGGAGAGTGATGAATAGGAATGTCCTAGTAGATGGTGAGCTTGAGGATATGGAAGTGTTAATCATTTGTTCGGTTCTTAAATGGCTGTCCTGTTCTTCAAAGGGCTGGATGCTGAAGAAAATATGGCATCAGAAACTTCAGGAATCAGGCACCTGTACATAAATTAAGATGTATAATTGAATTTAATTGAATTGAATTACAACTTAATTAATAATGTTCATTGGGAATGTGAATTGAATTAAAGTCAACGGCCAAGAACTAGGTTATGCAGTAAGTGTAAAGTGTCTCTCAGATAATTAAAAAAAGTAGAAGCAGATAGATCTGGTGTATAGACAACTGTTATCAGAAGGCTGCTGGAATACTGGCAAGATAAAAGGACTTACTCACAACAGGCAAAAAAAATATGATGCAGAAAATGCAATATTAATAGAGACCTTATGATATGAAGGTTAAGAAACAATCAATTTAGTTTATTGAAGAGAAGATACAGAAGAGATCAAGTAACGGTGTAAAAGAAGTTGCTAATACAATGCTTTTCAACAGTCTTCAAGTGGACAGAGAAAGATGCACAGACTACAACCTTAAGTTAGGTAAATTTGATTTTGAATTAAAATGCAAATTTATGAATATGAAGGTAATTTATTTTCAGAGAAGCTGTTTAAGAAAAGTGGACATTATTTTATTTTATTTTTAATTAAATGAGATTTAGAAAGAGAAAACATTAACTGGGAAA
Source organism: Pampusana beccarii (assembly GCA_013399365.1). Lineage (NCBI taxonomy): Eukaryota > Metazoa > Chordata > Aves > Columbiformes > Columbidae > Pampusana > Pampusana beccarii. The sequence goes on from VWYH01006358.1 coordinate 1,679,169, forward strand.
TCTTTTTAAAACATAATGTTAACTTTTCCATCTGGAAGTTTTTAGTGGTTTGGTGATCACTTTGTAGCCTTGAACTGTATCAAATCTATGGTACATAGATTAAAGACCCAACAAAACACAATTTTAGATGATGAATATTTGGCCTAATTCTATTAAACTATTTCACTCTGAAGCATATTCTTTGTGTAAAAGAGTATCTGGAAGAGTCACTTATCAGATCTGTTGTCCTCAACTTATTAAATAAAAAAAAAGTGTTAAGACTACGGGACTGCAGATGAAATATACCCTGGGAGTGGAGAGGAGAGGGAAGTGAATTGTTCACAATCAACGGAATTCTTAACTAAATTCTAATCAAAAAGACACACTTGTGCTACCCTATTGTCTTCAGTTTCTGACTTCATTTTGCATTGTGTATCCTGCCAGAGATGACAGGATTGTAAAGTTGCTTCTTGGAATGTAATTTGAATAGTGTGATCATAGAATCATAGAACACTATCTTCAAAAGTACATCAAGGATCATATGGTCCAACCTTTCTTGAAAAAAGCACAGTCTAGGCAAGATGGCCCAGCACCCTGTCCAGCTAAATCTTGAAAGTGTCCGAGGTTGAGGAATCCACCACTTCCTTGGTGAGATTATTCCAGTAGCTGATTGCTCCCCACTGTGAAAAAATTGTCGTCTTCTGTCCAGTAGAATCTCCACAGGAATAATATGTACCCATTACCCCTCATCTTTTCCATTTGACTTCTTGTAAAAAAGGAGTCTGTAACATGGTGATAAGGTGTCCCTAAGCTTTCTTTTCTAAAGGCTGAACAAACCCAGTTGTCTCAGCCTTTCCTCATACCACAGGGTATTCAGCTGTAATAACAGCCCATAAGGGAGAACTTGATTTGAAGAATCTTTTACATAGATGATGAAGAAAAAAATCACTTTTCTTGGACCTTATGCTTAGTTTGTACAAATGTTTGTTAGCAAAAAAAACCCCCACAAACAAACAAAAAACCACCAACCTTCATAAACCGAGCAGTATATTTTGGAATAACTTAAGGAGAAAACTGTGTATTCACTCACCAAAAGACTGATTTCTAATTAGTCACCTTCCAAAATCTTACTTAATTTGGATGTCATGAATACCAGATAACTTCAGTTGGCTTAATTATGCACCATATCCAGTGCTGTATTCATCCAGTGATTGCTTCAGGCATGGGAAATGTTAGGAAGTTAGTTAGGGCAGCAGACTTCCAGGGTAACAAAGTGAACACGTATCTGTTGTGTACTTCACCTATATGAAAGCAAAGGAAGTTGTAGTTGATGCTTATGAAAGTGTGGAACTGAATAATAATCACTCATGTTGAAAGAAAACAAAATGAAACACTGAAACAAAACAACAAAAAAAAATCCACAACAAGAAAAAAAATCAGGAGAAAAGAAGGAAAGAGAGCAAAGGACCTTCTGACGTTTTCCATACTGATAACCTTTACACAATCTTGCTCTTCATGGGTCCAGGTATCTGTCTCAACTTTTCATCATATTTTTCTTTTTTTTTTTCTTTTTGTTTTTATCTCAATGCTCTTCAGAAACAACCTGGCTTCTTCTCCTTTTGGTGCAGTAAAATTAACTTTTCCTTACATATCTGAGAAACTTTGAGTCGTGTCTTCATTAGCTGCTTATTCATATGTAGAAATCAGCTTTGTGTGAGTTACTTGATCTGGCCAGCTTTTTCCCTCTATTTATATATTTTATAGAATCATAGAATCAGTTACGTTTGAAGAGGCCCTTAAGATCATCGACTCCAACCATAACCTAACTCTAGCACTAAGCCATGGCCCTAAGAACCCCATCTATACACCTTTTAAACACGTCCAGGGATGGTTACTCCACCACTTCCCTGGGGAGCCTGTTCCAATGCTTCGCAACTCTTTCAGTGAAGAATTTTCCCTTAATATCCAATCTGAACCTACCCTGGAGCAACTTGAGGCCATTTTCTCTTGTTACTTGAGAAAGGAGAACAAGACCCTTCATGCTACAACCTCCTTTCAGGTAGTTGTAGGCAGTGACAAGGTCTCCCTTCAGCCTCCTTTTCTCCAGGCTAAACAGCCCCAGTTACCTCAGCTGCTCCTCACTTGTTCCCCAGACCCGTCACCAACTTCTCTGAACTCTATCCAGCACCTCAATGTCTTTCTTGTAGTGAGGAGCCCAAAACTGAACACAGTATTCAAGGTATGGCTCCACCAGTGCCAAATACGATGGGACAAGTACTGATGGGCTCTGATCTGACCACTGTAACTACACAGAAAGACCTTGAATTTATAACAGATAGTTTTGTGAAAATATTAGCTCATGTTTAATGGAAATCAAAAAGGAAACCAGAAGCTGAGAATTGCTAGTAAGAATATCAACATGCAATTTTATGCTTAAGGTACACCCAGACCTCAATTGCTCTTCTCTCTTTGCATCCCATCATTTTAAAAGATACAGATATGAAAAAGTACCAAAAAAAAAAAAAAAGAGAGAGACAAAAATGCCAGTATTTCTCCTGTTAATGTACAGATACAAAGTCTGCCAGTGACAACAGTGGTATAAACAGGGGGACAGATACCTTTTTTAGAAAGCAGTTGTCCTGGGCAGGCTATGTATTTGCACAGCCTCTGCGCATTAAATAATTGGATTAAATCCATTGATAGCTTGCTAAAATACAGAAGATGGCACTAACTGCAACTCCAGTAAGTGTATTTGTAAATGCTAGTGAGTTTTTTAGTTCCTGGATATAAATTGCTTAGGACCACAGCTAATCTCCTTTTCAAATTCTTGGCATACTGTCACAAAACCTATTACCCGGGTTTGTGATACAAACTGTATAGACTGGCTTCACAGACTACCCTTCCTGTTTTGCCCTTAGGTATGTATTCATCTTTATTCTTACTCTAGATTCCTACTTTTTCCATCATGCTGCTCTCCATCATGAAGTCATATATGTAAAAAAATGTATAATCTTGGCCAACTCATTCACAGAATCACAGAATCACAGAGTCACAGAATGCTTTGGGTTGGAGAGGACCTCTGGAGACCATCTAGTCCAACCCACCTGCTAAAGCAGGTTCACCCAGAGCAAGTCACACAGGAATGTGTCCAGGTGGGTTTTGAATGTCTCCAGAGAAGGAGACTCCACAACCACTCTGGGCAGCCTGTTCCAGTGCTCTGGCACCCTCAAAGTAAACGAGTTTCTCCTCACATACAGATGGAACCTCCTGTGTTTCAGTCTGTGCCTGGTGCTCCTCATTCTATCACTGGGCACCACTAAAGGGTCTGGTCCCGTCCTCTTGACATCCACCCTTCAGATATTTTTAAACATTGATAAGACCGCCTCTCAGCCTTCTCCAGGCTGAACAGACCCAGTGCTCTCAGTCTCTCCTCATAAGAAAGATGCTCCAGACTCCTAATCATCTTTGTAGCTCTCCAGTGGACTCCCTCCAGTACTTCCTTGTCCTTCTTAAACTGGGGAACCCAGAAATGGATGCAGTTTTTCCATTAAATACAATCTGAGCTCTGCATATTTAACCTATAAGTGAATTAAATTTAGTGTATATTTTTATTCTGTCTTGCTTATTCTTTATCTTCCCCCAAAAGAAACATTTCCAACAATGATTTTGCATCTTACTTGCATTATATTTTCCCAGGATAAAACTGCATTCCACAGGAAATTTTAACTTATTTTCCTAATGAACAAACAGCAAAATGTTACTAAACTAGCCGTTAATTCATCTAAACTGATTGTTTCTGAGGGCTGTTCTCCTGCCCAGATGTAAATGTCTCTTGTTGGATGAGCTGGATTACTCTCTAGTCCACACTGTGAGTACTGGGAAGGAGCTCGATGCACTTGCTTAAATGTAGGTTTCTAGTGTTATTTGTGACGTCTTGGGGTGTCTGGGAAATTTGCAGAGGGCTGGGAGTTGTGATCCAGGGAGATCTGCATCCTATGAAACCTCAGCCAGAGGCCAGACGCTCTGAGGCATCTTTTCATGGAGTTGTTTACATTTAGGTAAATGTTTCTTCCCTTAGCTCTTCACTGAATTGTAATAAATTCTTAGGCATCTTTGCACACAAGTATCTTAAACCTTAAACAAAGAATTTTAGTGTGATTTGTGAGGCTTTAAGGTATTTTATATGCCCTCCACCTGGTGCTCCAGATGGCTGTGGTTCTCCTTTAGACTCTGTGACAGATCTGCCAACCTTGTGCAAGTACTATGGATTTCTTACTGTCTCATATTTTACTAGATGCCTAGTTTTAACCACTGGATGAATTAGTTTAGGAAATTAATATCCCCTACAATTTAGAGGGTTTAGTGCTGCACTTGCTTTTTACTGGGCTATCATGGATCCTTTGAATAGAAGATTAAGAAAAAAAAATGCACAGGTATGAAGAAATCTTTTCACTTCTACTTCAGTCTCGAATTTCTAACTTGTAGTGATTGTTTCATAAGCTGATGAGTGAGACTAATATGCCTTCTGAACCATAATGCAAAATGACACAAGCTGCCTTTTTTTTTTAAATTTTATTATTTTCTTCCAGTAATTAGTTTTTTCTTGTATACATTGAACCCTACTTGTACTCACTTCATTTAGATTTGATGCTGGCCTGTTTACTATGCTTACTACAGCTTTATTCAAGTCCATCTGCTCTTGGTATTTTTCTTGTTATTTTACAGAAGAACCAATTTAAGTACACGTAAAATCTTCTGGAACACTTGCCACCCCCAATGCCACCCACACATGACGGAAATGTACTGCAGAAAGATACAGTGTAGATGCTTTAGTCAAATAGAGTAGATATTTATCATGTTCCTTGCTGGCCGTATAAATGGCAAAGGATCCTCTTTTCAGCTTTCTCTCTTTTTATGTGGGTGTGCCACTTCTGCTTCTCTTTTCTAAAACTACTTGGAGCTTCAATACAGAGTGATTAGAAACTTTAAATTCACCTTCATATTTTTAGAGCACACAAGAACAGGGGGCAAGGTGGCTCACATGTGTTGTCCTGGTGAAATATTTCACAGTCCATTTATTCCACTGAGGAGGAGGTTACATCATAGCAGTGCTCCTGTGAGCAATGGAATAATGAAACATCCACATGAATGAATATGTTTTTGGATTTCTCAATGAACCATTTAAAACGAAGGAGGATATGAAGAGGCAAATATTCCAGGATGTGTGTTTCACTCTTATTTTTATAAGGTATGTAATTTACTTAGGCTACTAAAATAGTGATTGTATTTATTATGCTCTGCCAGTAGGGCTCTCTCTTGCATTATATTTGAATTAAATCAGGAAATTTTCTTTTTATGTCTGTAGTCTCCTTTTCTAAGAAATGTTAACCCTCAAATGATAAATCACTAGTCCTATTTATGGAACCTATTAGCCAAAGAATTAGAGCACCTTTCTATTCAGAGTTCCAAGAGGAAGATATTTTTAAGAGAATTCCTTTTTAAGTCATTTGATTCTTGTTTAGCAAAGATGTGCATATCTAGGTAATGGCCAACACTTTTATCTAAAATGTCTCCTAGGAAATTTAAATAGCCAAAGTCGTAAAATTTGACTACTTGCCACTGAAGTCTCAAAATCATAATGAATGATTTCAAGAGGTGGAGGAAATCCTGATGGTGGTCCAAATCCCACATCTGTCCCCGGATAGACAGATATTGAATCTGTGTTGGTTCCAGTATAGGTTGGGGAATTAGAGAACAGTGGAGGGGAAAGGGACCTGGGGATCCTGGTGGACAGCAGGATGACCATGAGCCAGCACTGTGCCCTTGTGGCCAAGAAGGCAAATGGCATCCTGGGGTGTATTAGAAGGGGGGTGGTCAAGAGAGGTTCTCCTCCATACCTACTCTGCTCTGATAAGACCACATCTGGAATATTGTGTCCAGTTCTGGGCCCCTCAGTTCAAGGACAGGGAACTGCTGGAGAGAGTCCAGCACAGGGCAACAAAGATGATGAAGGGAGTGGAGCATCTCCCTTATGAGGAAGGGCTGAGCAAGCTGAGACTGAGAGGTGACCTCATTAATGTTTATAAATATATAAAGGGTGAGTGTCACGAGGATGGAGCCAGGCTCTTCTTTGTGACAACCAATGGTAAGACAAGGGGTAATGCGTTCCAACTGGAACACAAGAGGTTCCACTTAAATTTGAGAAGAAACTTCTTCTCAGTGAAGGTAACAGAACACTGGAACAGGCTGCCCAGGGGGTTTGTGGAGTCTCCTTCTCTGGAGTCATTCAAAACCCACCTTGATGCCTTCCTGTGTGGCCTCATCTAGGTGTTCCTGCTCTGGCAGGGTGATTGGACTAGATGATCTTTTGAGGTCCCTTCCAATCCCTAACATTCTGTGATTCTGCGATTCTGTGAGACTGAGGTACAAGACATTACTCCGTGTCTTATGATTGCTGTTGGAAAGAAATCCAAAGCAGGAAACAGGGCCCCATTCTGAACAATCAGGGATCAGGACTTTACCCATAACAAGTATGAGATCTACCCTCATTTTGTGTCAAACTATCTGGACCAGAGGAGTCAAACTCATTTTCACTGGTGGCCACATCAGCCTCACAGTTGCCTTTAAAGGGCCAAATGCAATTTTAGGACTGTATAAATGTAGTAGTTACCATGGTCCCCGGTGAAAATGAGTTTGACACCCCTGGTATAGACCTTTAAATGGATCAAATGCCTTCCTTTCTTTTGCAGGCTGGATTGCCCCATCTGTTGCCCTTCTCTTGTTATTTTTGAGAGTTATTGCCCTGGAGCTTGGTACTGATGTAAACATTCAGAATTCCCTTCTCAAAGGCTGTCCTTTTTTTTTTTTTTTTTCTTTAAAGGCGTCTGTTTTCTTTTTATGGGCCATGTGCATCCCAATTAACACACAACACCTTTTAGCTGTGATGTTTATTCCAACACCATAAAAGGAGCTTTCAGGCCAGAATTTTATAGCAGGTATTTTCAGATCTTGTTACCTGTTCATATTCTAGTTTGCAATTGTATTCAGACCCCTAGAAAATCTTAGGATGGATTCCAGGAACTTGAACAGCCAAGCTATGCTTTTGAACTCAGCTGCCTAAGTAGGGATTGAAGTGACTAGTTTCATATTCTGAGATTTCAGACTTACATATTGCTAAATATATTAGCTGTATATCACAGCAACCAATGATCTAAGATACAGCTCATCTAATTTACATTAATTATGAATTAAATTAGAAAGTGATTAAAAGGGCAGAATAATGATAATCAATAACTTATGGTAGTTTCTTTTTTCATTTACTGAAGACAGAACCTAGATGGCTGCCTCTGAAGCAATTCAAGACAAAAGAGATTAATCTTTTCCTAAGTGACCGTATTCTGTGTATTTTTAAAAACTGAAAGTACAAACCAAAGTTTCTTTTCAATACTGGATATAATATAGTACAACAGGATAAATGATGATTGAACCAAGACTCAATTCTGAATCAGTGGGCAGTCTGGAGATTCTTATTAATATTTTTTTGCCTTTGCTTTTAATTTCCTGTAAAGGATTATATCTCTAGCTGAGATCCAAAACTGATAAAATACTGATAAAAAGGTTATTATTGCAGAATTTCTAGCTGTGAACGGAAACAGACCAGAAATGCTAGTCTTTTATTATTTTTATTATTATTTTAATAAAGTGAAATGAAAACCAATGTAGTCTCCTCAGGGTTTTTCTAATGGGAAGAAATTTAAGTTCTGATGAACCATAGACTTTTATTTAGTCAAACCAAAAATGAGTACATCTTCCCTCATGTCCCTCTGCCATGGAATACAAGCTGTAGGCTAAATGGCATTGATAAAAATGAGATGCCATGTAAGTCACAAAACTTTATAACATATCAGACAGCTCTAGCAGAAACTAAAAAGGTGGGAGTTAAGACTTTTTATTTAAATTTTTCCCTTCTCCACATCAGTGCTGTGCAATGCCAGGATTCATTTATGAATCTTTTGTTCATATCCTGGTTCCTTCATTTCTGCCAAGGTCGACATGCTGTGCTAAAAACAGTAACAACAAAACCCAACAGAAATCCCACAGAAAATTTTGTTTAAAAAATCAGTCTTTGTTGTAAAATAACAAGATCATTTATAAAGACTATCTCTGTAAAAGTAATATGATCAGTATTTGATGGAATACATGAATAGCTAGTGGTGTACATAGTGAAATCTGTTGTCATTTATTTACATCAGTTATTCCTAGAATATCATGGATGCACTTTTTGTTAGTAGAACGTTTTATTAAAATTGGTGTATGTTTATTTGAGTAAATCCATATTCAGTCAGTAGCAGTTTACACTTGCAAAACTATATGTTTAGAGAATTGCATGTTTGCTGGAAATGGCAGAGAAAGAAGCAGGATAACAGAAAGGGAGAGAATGTCATTGGCAATTTACCACCCTTCTGCTTTCTCCATGCTAAAAAAAAAAAAGTGCCTTGACGTGGTAGAAGGCAATCAGGTGTAGGTTCATAAGTTTCATACGTAAAATCATGACCACCTGCACTTCTGCCAGAAATGTGTACAGAATCATGAGTGATATTCATGTTAGTAGTATTTTCGTGGAAAAGAGGTACATAAGCAATTAGCATGATGAAGCATTCCACTTAATTTGACATCTCCTTACACCTTTAATAAAATGCTTTCTACCATCAGGGATCCATATATTGGTAGACTGTTTATTTGTTTTGCTTTGGGTTTTTAAAAATACTTTAATTACATGTATGAAATTGCAGTTGAAGGACAAAAAAATAACCAACAAAGCAACCAACCAACCAAAAAAAACATAGATGGCATTTAAATAAACATTTTAATAGTTGGAAATGTAAAAATTGTGGTTAATTTGCATTTTTTTCTGCAGAATGGTAAGGTCACTACCATATGCTATTGAGACTCCAGGTCACCTTACAACTGCTTGAGTGTATTTAACTTCATATATATTTGCTTCCAGGCCTATTTCTGTAGCAAGTAGTTTCAGTTTTATCAAGATTGTACAAGTCCCATTTTAGAGATTATATTGCTTTCAACTCTGTCTGTGGCCTTGCTTTGCCTTGTGTTTAGCACTTCAAAGATCAAAGTTAGCACCAACTTAAGACAGACTATCCTTCTCTCATAGTAAAAATCAGCTACAATTTGCTGCTAATTGTCTCTTATTTTGTCACCAGAAGTTGCATTTAGTGTGATGAATTTAAAGAGTCAAGATGTACTGTGATTACCCCAGATGCTGCTCCACGGGGCTTGGGTCTCCTTCAGGTTCTGCCTCACATTCCGTCTCACACCCTGTCTTCTTTAGTTCCTCTCTGCTGCACAAGTCATCTGTGGATGTTTCAGATGGCCTAGGGCAACTTACAACGGTTTTCTGGTAGCAATACTGAAGAAACTGAGTCTTGTCCATGTCACTCACCTATTCTTGTAGATCTTTTGAGTTTTATATAAAATTCATTTTTCAAAACCAAGATCTCCTTAAGGTTGTGACTTTTCTTAGGTGAAGCTCATGAGGAACTCCGTTCCATGCTACTATGGTATCTACAGAAGTGCAACACACACCTCCAGCCTTTCATTTAACCTGTTTCTTTATTAGACTGTTCTCAGTCTTTCATTTAGAGTTTATAATAAACCATCTGTTTTCTTTCCAGTTCCTTTAAATTTCTACTTTTTTGGTCTGTTGAAAAATGCTTGTCAAGTTCTCTAAAATTATTTTTTAAGTTATAATAGTTATTATTGTCATTATTCTTTTTTTGAAGTCAAGGAGTGAAAATTACTTTCAAAAGAAGAGGTTGACAATGCCATGGTAAAAAGCAAAATAAAACAAAACAGAAAACCCCAAAGCAACTCTAGTAATTTTCTAACTGGTTTGATGAGGAATTAATACAATGTCAGGAAAATAGCTTTGAATATATGGTTGTAAAAGTCTCTGTTAGAAGAAGACAATCATTAGGGAGAAAAGGGAACATACAAGCAAAAACAAACGAACAAAGACTAAAAACCCCACAACACCAAAACCCAAACAAGCAAACAAATAAATAAACAAATAAATCCTAGGAATGATATGCATAAAGAGCTAGCCAGAACTGAGAAATAATCAAGCAACAAGATTATAAATAAAAATATAAATGAGGAGAAAATTGGTTTATTGTGCTATCAACCCTTAAATCAAAGAAAAATTTGTTTGCTAGTCTTCAACTAAAATGTGAAATGTGAAACTTTTATCTAAAAACTCCTCTTTGTGAGATAATAATATTTAGACCTTTTCTAAAGAAAAGATATGATCAGTGAATTCTTTGAATAACTGTGGTGGTTGACCTTCACTGGCTGCCAGACCCCTACCCAGTTGCTTTCTCACCCCCTCTCCTCAACAGGACAAAGGGAAAAAATAAAATGGAAAAGCCCAAGGGTCAAGATACAGACAGGGAGATCATTGACCAATTACTGTCATAGGCAGAAGAGTTGACTTGGGAAAAATACATTTAATTTATTGGCAAATAAAATAGAGTTTGCTAGTGAGAAACACATACAAAAATTAAAACATCTTCCCCTGACCCAACCCTTTTTCCCAGTCTCAACTTCACTCCTTCACTGACTCCTCTACCCACCCTTCACTTGAATGGCACAGGGGTGATGGGGAATGGGCTGTTGTGGTCAGTCCACAACACTTCAACTCTATCAGTCCTTCCTCCTCACACTTTTCCCCGGCTCCAGCATGAGTCCTCTCTGTAGGCTACAGTTCCTTTAGGAAGAATCCACCTGCTCTGGCGTGGGAACCTCCACAGGCTGCAGTGTAGATAACCATGATGACGTAGTCTTCTCCGAAGACTACAGACTACAGGAGCACCTCCTCTCTTTCTTTCATCTTTCAGCTTGGTATTTGCACGGCTTTTTCTTACACGTGCAGTTTGGTGTGGGTTTGTTTTTTTTTTTTATTTTGCCCTCACTCCTTCCTCCTGGGCAATATTTAGCCTTTCTTGAGTATGTTTTCCCAGAAGCACCACCATCTTGATTGCGGGGCTCAGCTGTGTCTTATGGTGGGTCCATTGGAGCCAATTAGAATCGATTATTTTCAGAATGGGAGATTCTCTGTTCTCTTATTATAGAGGACACTCCTGATGCTTCCCACTGCTGAAGCCCTGACACCTACACCCAATACAGTGACCTTCTCTGTAGTTTTGCACTTTCCTTCTTTTCATTGCACCTATAGTATGTATATTGCTTTGTCAAGTATGTGCACATCTTCTGACAGTAAATACTTTGGGCTGTGTGGACTTCCTAATCCACACATGAAAATATATCACAGACTGTAAACAATGTGTATCACATGACAATGATAAAGTAATTTGGGTTCATTCTTTTTCCTCCTTTCATTGCATCAGATGTTCTGTTTAGGATATAAGCAATATACCGAGTGGTATCTGTGTTTGAAGAGTATTTCTGGCACCTCTGAGCCACACAATACACTCTAACTTTTCACACACTGTTTTTTAAGTCTCATGGTAGATAACTCTTTTCAAACAATAGGTTACTGATATCTTAGACAGACTCCTAATGAGACGGGATATCGGCAAAATCCTTAGGGAAGGTACAAAAATTCTTTCCCTTAGATTCCTCTTTTTTCATGATATATTGAGAAAATCACGATCTTTCAGATTTTTTTTATAGACATCGGGTGGTTTTGATTTTCTTTTCCTTTTGTTCATTTACTGGTGGGGAAAAAAGGAAGTATTTCAATGTGTGTAGGAAAACTGTTGTGTTCTGAGATTTCAAAAGTCTGAAAGAGACTTTAAAGTAGGTAAATGCCTTCTGAATTTTAACATAAGGAACTGTTCAGTACATTACACTATCACCTCTTAAGTTTGCAAAACAAAACATCCAGTTATTGACTTAGATGTTTAATTATATCATCACCTTTGAAATACCAAGGAAATTTGTTTGTTTTGCTTTGGTGGTGTGGGTTTTTATTTGTTGGTTTGTTTGTTTGTTTGTTTGTTTGCCTTTTGACTGTTATAAGACATACCAGAAGTCTATCATGGCTGATCTTACTTTTATACACCTACCTTTAGGAAGTGGTTCCAGATTTTAGATTCTGAGTAAACAGAGGCATCACATGCAGTCAAAATTCAGGGACCACAGTTCTGAAGAACAAAAAGATTTAAAACACATGCTTGCTATTACCTATGATGGGAATCTGCTCATCTAAGTTTAGCTATCTAAAAGTCAGGTGTCTAGTTTAAGTTATTGATGGCAACTGCTTCCACTGGTAGCTGAGACAGAGGTGTCTCCAAGTTGTTAATAGTTGTAACATATATGGGTGGAAGAAGTAATTCACCAAAGTGTTATTATGTTTCTCTGTTAAATGTAGAAGAAATTTAAATAACTAGAAGAGCAATTTCTGGAGACCTGAAGTTAAGTGAAATAAATCCTATTCTTTTTCAATTGTCTCTAGACAGCTTTTTTACTGTATACGCTTTTGGCTTTCTCAAGGTAACATATGAATCAGGCAGTACTATACAAGCAAACTGATTAAAGGAAAGAAGAAAAATAAACCTTCAAAGAATATTAATAAGCAATATGCAATTAGTGGCTATATTCTAAAAGCTGGTTCTGTTATTGAAATGCAAAAAGCAACTAAAAGATGTTCAAATTGACTGTTGTTTTATTCCATGCTCCTCTGAGAGCATGATTGAGAGTGGCTCTGTTAAAGGATAAGAAACCTATAATTATTTTTTTCCTCAGTTCATTATATCACACAATTTGCCATCTTATACAGAAACTTGTTTTCTTTCAAAGACTGAACGTGATCATTAACCTCATTCATGGCCTTTTTTCAAGTGAATCTGAAATTAATCAGAAACTTTCAGTTCAACCCAAGGGAAATAAGTGTTTGTTGCTTTTTTGTTGTTGTTGTTTTCATGTGAACTAAAGGTTCTTCTTAACCTTTATAGAAAACAACATAAAATTTTGTGAGCAAGGTATAAGTAAGTGGATGTATGGAAAACTACATTTCTGTTTCTGTGAGGGATACAGTGTTTTGAGTGAAATTCTTCACGTGTGAGCAGAAAAGTAGTGAACAAATCACCTGTATGACAAGTGCACTGCAGTTCTGTCATCTGTCTGCAAGTGGCACTTGTAGGAGACAGAAAGACAAAATGTACACAGAAAATCAGTTTTAGGTCAATTTTCCATTGATCTGGACCAGATTTAACTTTCCTTTATATCTAAGTCCTCTATGTATTTTGTGTGAGTTCCACTACTGAGTCTAATCCATGAGTCAACATTTTCAAAACACATATTATTTCAATGATACTGAAAGATCTTTAACATACCCACGTACAAAGCTTTAATGAAAAACTGTAGAGATCTTCACAGAAGGCAAGAGGACTTACTGAAGTTTATGACAGTTATGAAGAAATCACTCTGGAAAACTGTCAAACTTAATAGGCAGTGCTATTGTTTTTCTATAAGCTTTATAAATCATTAAAAAAAAGAAATACAATTTTCTATTATATTTGTAAGATGGTCAAATATTTATTAAAAATGTCTTTTCTATGTTTTGTTTTTGCTCAAATTATTTTTGAAAATAATGGATAACTCAATTCTTAATGAAGGTTGATTCTTAGCATGTTTTCTTTTTTTTTTTTCTTTTTTTTTTTTTTTTTTTTGTGTGTGTGATATATTTTCTCTCAGTATTTTTATATTTCCATGGAAACATAATTACTTGATAGTTCCATCTGTTTTTGTTGTTTTTGTTGTTTGTTTTATTGTTTTGTTTTTTCTTGGCACTTTACTATTTCTCTTTGCAACATCATTTTCTCAAAGTACATCTCGTTGATTCATACAGAAATAGTATCTCTTTCTTGCCACTGTCCCATCCTTTTCAGATGGAGGGAACCAGCTCTACTGCAATGTGCCTCAATAAGTTTTCCATCATCTATGAGGATACAGGAGGTCTTTTATTTACTTCTGGTCATTTATTTTAAAAAAACATTCAAACCCCAGAAGAATTCAGGTCCTTTTTACATGTACAAAGTAGATGTTAAAAAAAAAAAAAAAGTGGACATTTTTCCAGTACTGGTTCTTATGGCAAGTTCTTGCAATATTTTTATATTTAGATGTTTTGCTTTGTTAGCAGGCTGTTAAAAGCCTTAGTATCATTATGGTGTAATGCAACCATAATTTGTTGTGATTGAACAATACAAATAGAAAACAATAGTTAATAATGTGATGTGATGGACAGTCATAGTTGTTCACATGTTATTTTGGTGGGCTAGTCGAAATAGCTAGTGTTTCAAAGGACATTGTATTGGACCACATAGATGGCATAGCTTCTGCTGAAACCCTAAGACATGATTATAATAATGAGCTTACTGCTTTGCACTTGCTGGAAGCTGTTTGCTATTTCTACTGATTCAAACTAGTGCTGCTATGTCATTTCAAAGAATCTTAGAAGAGATTGCATCAGAATACTATTATGCACCAATACAGAATGTACAAAAAAGAAGCTTCTGAAAATATGTATTGCTTCAGAATTATAATGAAAGAATTCTTATGAGAGGGAAATATTCCAGAACTTCTCAATGCACAGCAGTCACCTAAATACACTATTTTCCCTGAAATGTTAGTAGTTTTTACGTCAGCTTTCGGAAACTTCTTTTTTAACTTACTAGGATTGAAGAATTATTTCATAATTCCAAGGAAAGTTTCCCCCAAATGAGTTTGGAATAGCATTTGATAGGAATTTAGATTAATCTTGATAGTCTACAAGTCATTTTCGAAATAAATATATTAGAGTGGAGATAAACACAGGGTTATCACTTTCATTATACTGTACGTGATGGTTTTAAACAGAATATCAAATCTTATCACATTATGTCACAGATTTACTACTACTATGTCCGGGTTTTACTCCAATGCCTGAATATTTTATGCTGTGATTACGTTTGCAATTTTCTACATCGTTTGGCAATCTTCTGCCAATAATGGTTTTCTAAGATGTTCTAAATATATACATTTAATATCAGTCCGTATTGCAGTATGCTAGGTGGCATTCCCTAGTTCAAAATACTCCATACACTCAACATAAACTTTATAGATTATAGATTTACAAGGCCAGGTGGAATGATTTTGTGTTCTTAGCCTCATCCTCTATATGACACTAGATTAGTGCTTCCCTGTATTGATAAATTTTGGACTAGAAGATATCTTTCAGGAAAGCAAGGAAACAAACCAAACACATATAACAACTTTGTTTTATAGTAAAATTCAGTAATGATAGTCCACTACAGCTTTACTAAAATTTTTGCTTGTCGTTGAGCAGTTGTGTGGGCTTTAGTTGCTGGCTGGGATTAAATGACAACAAAGCCCTATAATTATATTTTCATGATATATTGTGAATATATCTGACATATTCTCAATGTGTTCTATTTTGTGATATGTTCCAAAATAAGTTTGCTTTGCCAGTGTATATGAACTTGCTTTCTTTAAGTTCTGAGATGACCAAAGACTATGGGACAGCTACAAGACAAAAACCAGATGAGCTTAATGAACCGTTTCCCCTAGTATGGTTTATAAAATTCAGCTCTGCATCTCATTAACACTGTCACTGAGTTTTTGGTATGTGTAGAGCTCAGGCACAGGAAACCACATCTACCCAGCACATACAATGTAAGCAGTATGACTTCTATACATGAAAACAACCTTGTGTCCATTAGGAGGTGAAATATAAGTTTTCTGTGTCTCCCAAATGGCTACGTTATTCATCATGGTGTATTAGAGGACCTCCAAAAGCACCAAACACACCTCTGCATCTTCAAGGACAATCTTTTCACCATGCTCATCCAAAGAATGTAATTATATTTCCAAAGTGCATCCCTCCTGGTTTTCATTCTGACAGGCTAAAAAAGCAAAACTTTTAAAATTTCTTCCTGTAAAACTGTCCATTTGCTCAATGTTTACAGTAACCGTCCTCAGTCCAGTTCAAGTTCATCTTTCATAAACATGGACAAACTCTTTCAAGTTCCTCGTACAATGTAAATACAGCTCTCCTTTTACTGGAATATCTTTAACGATGTAGACTCAGATTGCTTTTACAGACTTAAGACCCTGTATGAATCTGTAAAGACACCTGGATGCCAAGGTACATAAAATGACACAAACATTGGAGCTTTCAGACCTAACTTTTATGTAGGCACCTTCTTGTAGAGCCTTATGTTTAGGCGTTTAAACTTTGAGTACCTTAACACCCTTATTTTGAAAAAAAAAAAAAAAAGAAAGACTACCATGTTTGCTGCTGAACACTATTGTTACTGTTAAGCACTGATGCAAGCAGCTGAATAAAAAACAAAACCATAGGCAACGACATATATGAAAACTTTTAAAGATTCTAGTTAACCTACAAATCAGACTCTGCACTTATGACACAATCTGCTATTTACATTTGAACATTGTTTGTAACATTTTCTCTTGTAAGTGTTCCATACTGTGAAAAGTTAAAGATTACACTTCAATTTTTGTAGTATTAGTGAAATATGCTTCTTAACTCTGATCTTGTATTTTCCTTATAAAGCAAACTATTTGAAGATGGGCATTCAGATTTTTCATTATTGCACCTCTCAATTTTTTTAGATGTTCCTTCTTTCACAGAAAATATTTCTTCATTTTTTTTTAAACCCCTACTAAATTTCAGCTCTGACTTATTATTATATTGAAAGAGGATAATTTGGGGGTTTTGTACATATTTTCTGTATTTTTAATTTTTCCTCCAAATTATTTCAAATTTAAATGAAAATGAAAATGAAAATGAAAATAATAATAATAATAGTAAGTAAATAATGCTATCAAGAAACAAATCCTCAAAGTAACAACAGAAAAAGAAGCAAGGATGCAGTCTTCTGGAAATCCATTAGTCAGCCTGTTACTGAGACCATTAACAAATTCAAAACTGGACTCCCAAGTCAGTGAAAGGGAAACATATGAGTCATTATTCTCAGTATCCATTCTTAATCAATCTATAGAACCTCTGAATATAAAAAATACTATGTGTATCTTTAGAAAGCACTGAGCTTATTCTATGTCTAAAAGAACTTAACGGAAGATACATGAAGCTGCTGACAAGAATACTGAAAGTTCGTGGGCAAAAGGTCTTCTCTCAGTTACAGCAGTGTAAATCCAGAATAGCAGCAGAGTTCTAAGTTTTTCTCCGAAGTCAAGTTTAACTCAGTTACAGCAGTGTAATGAGTAGAATGAGTGTCACCTTAAATATTCAACAGAATTCCATCAAAACTTAAAGGGGATTCCCTTGGTAGTATAAAATACACATATATATAATTTTTTGTCTTGAGAAAGTGGAAAAACCAAGGCTTCAGCTGAGACTAAAACAAGCAGTCATGAGTATATCTTGTATTTTTTCCATCGCTAATATACCTCATTGATCCCTTGTCTTTTCCTCATCTTTTATTTCTCCATCTATATAACACTTAATTACTGCCAATCAATTCATCGCTAAGTTTAGACAGAAGAGATGATTTAATCTTTAATATTTGTAAGAGCAATATAGTTAGAAATATTGCATTAATTAAAAATAAGCATTTTTTTAATGCTAAATGAAAGTTCCATATGGAAGTTCTATAAAATGGAAAAAAACAGCAGATTCAAAAATCTTCTTGTATGTACTAATTTTTATGAGATTTTCAGCTCTGTTTAGGTCAAGGAATTCAGCTATGTATTTCTATTTGTATAAAGAGACCTATTTTCACTTCTACAGGTTACTTCTATCTGAATGTTTTCCTATATAGATCAAGAGAAAAATAGATTAAATTTAATTAAGTAGGCCTAATAAGAAATGGAGGTGTTCTGGTTTTGCTTTGTTTTTACTGTAGACAAGAAACTACCTTTGAAACATGTTTTAATTTTTAAGGTCTAAAATAGTGAAAAGCCATAGAAGTTACCTTTAGAAATTTGGAAATACTCTTATTTTCTACTTTAATATTTATTAAAACGCTATCAAAAGATGTAGACATAAGTCACGTATTATACTCTACTTCCATGTAGAATTTTTATCTTTTTAAAAATACTATTATCGAGTGACTTTATTGCAACTTTTTTCTTTTTTTTCCCCAGGGTATTCAGTCCGCTAGGGTGGATGTCATAATATCTCTAGAGTTCAATATTTTTTCTGCTTTATATGTTGCATGCAGCAACCAGGAGATGAAGATAAAAGCTCCAGAAGCTGGTTTAAGTTATAATAAACATTTGCTATCTATTTATTGATACAGTTAAAAAAAATATATAAAGTTAATTGTCTAAACTAGTAATGCCAAAAAGGATTTTTTTTTTTTTTTAAATCTGTATCTTCCTTGATTAAATAACCATGCAGGCTTTTGTTTTAATACAGCTGTCAACACCTATTTGGGAAAGAAAAAATAGGCTGAAACATAGAATAGTCTTCATGAAAATGTTGTTTTTAAGTCAATAATTTTGTTCCAAAAAGCTAAAGGAGCAAGAGCCTAGCACAATGTAAATATAAGAATATTTGACTGACAAATTCTGAAGCTGGGGCTAGTATATATTCCTGCGTTTTAGTCAAAGACTATTTAATACAAAATAAATAAGATCGCTGAGAGGATAGGACTAAGAACCGAATAAGCTGCTTCCTTTGGATGCCCTAGAGAATGCATTCATTCTCTCCTGCACAGCCTTCTCTTTAGCCTTCTCTTTAGAGTATTAAGTACAGCCCCTTCCTCATTTCCCTGTGATGTCAGGGAAAAAAATCCTGAAAAATGGGAGCTGTGGTTACATATTTCTACAGGCTTGTGGGGAAACTGCCACACTATTATCTATGCCTTATATTGCTCTAGATATGAAGCTGTTTTGCAAAGGCTGAAGAGCAGCTCTTACTTTCCAGAAGTCCTTCTTTATGGTATTTCCTATCAGGCTATTTAATCCTTAATACATTCAAAAGGTAGGGTTTAAAATACTATTCTTATGCATCTGACTTCACTTTATGTAGCATTAATTCACTAACGTGTTCTGAGGAAACTCTGTGCAGTTGGAAGCTCACAACATAAAAGGATGTTTAGACATTGTTCATAATATCTAAAGCACTATATTCTGGACATGGCTTTGGTGGGGTAAGAAAGCCTATAGATTTACTGGTTTTCATGTTAGTAAAGAAGCAAACAAAAGACATAGGGAAATAAGATTAAATAAATATAAGAGTATGAGGTTTTTTGCTTTCATCAACTGTTTTTTATTTGGTGAATGTCAGATTAGTTTTTTATGTGCATATCTAAATCTTTAGGCTCAGATTTTTCCCTAGATCATAATACTCCCACACCTGCTTTTATGTCCTATCTCTTTCTGAACAATTTTCAAGGAAGAAACTAAAAATAATAATAATAATTAAAAAAAAAAAAAAGAGAAAGAAAAATTGAAACTCTATCTAGTATGGAAAATGGCAGGAACTCATCTGATAAACTTAAAGGACAGAGGACTGTAATGTTTTGAAATATATAGGATATATAGAATAAGGCATGAGTTTGTAATTGAATTTAGTCCCTTGCAACCACACACCCAAACACTTAAAATTTTATCTGAAGTGTTTGTAAAGTATCCACTGTAAGTTCTGCTACAGCTCACAAAGCACTTTCTAGTTCTACAAACTAAGGAAATCTATATATATTCTTGAAGAAAGACTAAATGTCACAGCTGTGAAGTTCTGTGAAAAGGGAGTAAGAAACATCAAAGTCTTGCAAGTATTCTATTTTCAGCAGTATGAAATTTGATGGTCTCCCTGCCAAAGGGGAAAGGACAACAGTCCCAAACTGTTTCTCAAAAATTAATGTGTTGAGAATTTCTTCCTGTGCCAAAATCTGGTGATCAGCTAAACACTGAGTACTTGAGCAAGACATCAGTAATGAAAATTCAAGATTTTAACAGCAGTAAAAACCCCTATACCTTCTGCTATGCACACTATCTTTTTATTTGATCAGTATCTAATGTTTGATAGGAAAGTGAAAAAACCTTAAACATGAATCTTCCCAGGCTGCTGCAAGTGATAAGCGGAGCCATGAAATATATATTTGATATAATAAAATATTTTGAAAAGTAGAAGTACAGCTAAATCTAGTGCTAAGGCTATTAGCAATGGAATGAAAGTAGAACTACAACTGGAAAAAAAGCTCTTACATATAGACACTGCATTTTTGATGGAAAAATGTCATAAAATTCAAAGTTTCGAAGTTTGTTTGACATTTTTAATCTACCCTTTTCACTGAAGAAGCTGGAACAAGTATTTTTCTGAAATATTGAATATTTTCAAGTATTAGTGTAAATTACAACTTAGTATTCGGTGGTTACAATTTACTGTTGTACCTACAATGGATAATAGCCTAGGGTATGCTAACCCTAGTAGCTGGTGGCCTGAATTGCTTGGGCTTTTTGATGTTAGAAACGACGTTAGTGACCGGTCACAGTTGTAACTGCAATATTTTTTGAACTCTCCATATCTGTAGACACAGTAAAAGTAATTGAAATACTCACCTTATTGGTCTTTCTCCTTGCCAAAGCAGTATGCTCTACAATACTTTTTTTTGTCTTTTTTTATTTGCAGTGTGTAAGGCGCTGAAATTTCCACTAATTCCCTCACAAAGCCATTTTATACCTCACTGTGGGAACTCTTCTATATAACAACTTCTTAAAAAATTTATCTATTAATTTGGTTTTATTTTCCTTGCACCTGATTAAGATACCTTCTCACTTTTCAGTACCAATACTGTCATTTTTCTTTTTAATCTTCCAGTCAAACATCGTATACTTTATTTAAGACTTGCTTATGTGTCAGTTCTTTAGATTCCTTCTTCTGAAGTCTTTCCAAGTATTGATTATCTTTCTGGTAAAGAGGTACCTATAAGAGGAAGGAATACATCGAGTACAACGGACTGGTCTCCAGGAACGTGTATATAACGTGTATGTCCCTGATCCATGGTATCGATTTCTATTCAGATTATAAGAGGACTTTTTTCTACTAATAGACAGTAAACTGGTTTCTAGTGTTCCACTTAATATACCCTTTAGCTATGTTTTATTGTCACAGTTTAGTGGTCCCTCAGAGTCATTATATTTCTATGAGACATGAGGGATAAGATGAGGATTTCTACAGAAAGCATGACTAAGGTGGAAATGCTACCTCTTGTTCTTAAGAGAAGTGATACGATGGCATTTAAACATTTCAGATATGCTGAGGCTGATAAGTGGAAATGGGTAGCAGGTGCAGAGTACCATATGAAGATGTAAACCCAGGAATAATTCTTTAATGAGCTGTTAAGCAGATTATTGCACAATAAACACATCCTTTAACAAAATACAAGAAGCACAGTAGGTATATTTCTTTATACATCCTTAAAAGTTCTGGTTTATTTGCTATTACCCTTGTTTTTCTGGCTTCTCTTAAGTGCAGTTCTAGGTCATTAGAATTTATCTTTCCTCCAAAAAAGGGGCTTGATCTTGTGGGTTTGACATTTTACTTTCTGCTGCTTTTAGTAATGATAGATCAATTTGATAGATGGTAACACTGAAATACACAAACAGCTGAGAATACCTTACACAGTTTAGTAATGTAATGTTCTACACTTTTTTTAGTTTATCAACATTTATCAGCATTGAGGGAGGTGGTTCGACTAACTTGTACATGCTGCAGAGGATAAGTCACCGTGCACCCTCCATCAAAACAGCTCCCACAAAGCAAAAAAAAGCAGGTTGTGGTTGTAAGAGACTTTCTTTTAAAGGGAACAGAAGGCCCTATATGCAGGCCAGACCCACTTCTTAGAGAAGTCTGCTGCCTCCCTGAGGCCAGGGTTAAAGATGTAAAAAGAAAACTTCCTGCCCTTGTTAGGCCCTCAGACTATTGTCTCCCAATAATTTTTCAAGTAGACAGTGATGAAACTGAAAAGGGAAAACTGAAGGCAATTAAGAGAGACTTCAAGGCCTTGGGACATATGGTCAAGTGACCAGGAGCACAAATAGTGTTCTCCTCTATCCCCACAGTTACACGTATGGGGGGATGTGTATGATGAGGAAAGATGCACGAAGACCCATCAGATCAATACCTGTCTGCAGGACTGGTGTCACCAGCAGAATTTTGTGGTTTTTTTTTTCATGGGTTGGCCTACATGGCACCTGGACTGCTAGCAACAAATACAACACACCTGTCTCAAAAGGGGGAAAGGATCCTAGGGCAGGAGTTAGCATGGCTCTTTGAGAGGGCTTTAAACTAGATTTGAAGGGGGAAGTGGAGGAAACCAGTTGTGGCAGAGACATAAACAAGGGCGACATGCTAGCATTTGAGGATAGTGCTAGCAAGGCTCTTCGGTCTGCCACCCCAGTGGAGGTAGAGAATGGAGAGACATACGGTAGGAGAAACAGAAGGGTTATTGAAGTGTTAGAAACAACTGAAGCACTTGAGAATGGCCACAAAGGAACCAGGACTTCTCACTAGAAAAGGATAGTGGGATCAATAGCCCAGCTGCAGTGCATCTATATGAAAGCAGACAGCACGTGCAACAAACAGGAGGAGCTGGAAGCCATTGTGAGGCAGAAAACCTATGAAGTAGTTGTCATCACAAAAACATAGTGGGATGACTCTCGTAAATGGAGTGCTGCATTAGATGGCTATAAACTCTTCAGAAGGGATAGGCAAGGAAGGAGAGGAGGTTGGGTAGCCCTGTGTGTTAGGGAGTGTTTTGATTGTCTGGAGCTTGATAAGTGTGATGATGATGTGTGTGTGTGATGATGAATCAAGTGGAAGGACAACTAGGTGGACATTCTGGTAGGGGTTTCTCTGAATAGCAACTCAAATTAAATGCTACTCCAATTTGTCCAAGCCATTAAGAAGTTAAACAGTATTGGCACTGACTTTGACCTCTGAGGGATGCTGCCTCTAACGAGCTGCCACTTGAACTTTGTACCACTGATGATAATCATTTGAGACAGAACATCCAGGCAATTTCCCAGCCATCCTGTAATCCCCTTATTCAGTCTTGAACCCACTAATCTGCCTGTAGAGGAACCCACACCTAGGATGCCACTCCCAGAGATGAGCACCTACCTATCTTTAAAATGCTGCAGTGGTGAATGTTGCGTGATCTAGATTATAATTCTAGATAAGTTTGGGGTTTTTTTTGCTTTTTCTTTTCTTTCCTTTTTTTTTTTTTTTTTTTTTTTTTTTTTTTTTTTNTACACTCTTTTATCTTGATTTAGTAAAACTTCAGAGAAAATATGCACTACTGACCAATAAAACCTGAAATCCACCCCTCTTCATAAAAGATGCATTTTAATAGGTTTGAACTTGAAATTCTGGCTTTAAAATCTCAACTTAAATTGTTTTACTATTTATATTTCTAAGTCTCACTCTTGATTTTTCATTCTATCCCATACAATTTTTTTTTCCTTAGCTCTGTTCACCTACCACAGATAATTTAGTCAACCTATTCTAATTGGCCTATTTTCCATGTAAGGCAAGTAACAGAAGAATTTGTTTTTCTTAGGCGACAGTATAATGTTTTGTTGTGCAACATCTAGCCACACCAATACCTTTCAAAATGTCAATTTATTGGCTGCCAGTTCTGTTTTTTATCTCATAGCTTAAAATACAAGTGTACATGCAATATAATTGCCATTTTTGTAGCTACCGAGTTATTTTCACTTGCTTTCTACCTGGCATGATTACCTTATCATAACATTCTCAAAAATATCAAATTAATCATTGTCCACAAAATTTATGCATTCTGATACTGTGCACATCTATGGAGGTAAATAAGTACCACATAACTTCTCAAGAATACATGAGTTTGTAAACAAGAAAGAAAACACTCTTCCAACAGTAAACATCATTACAGAAAAGTTTACAGACATTCCAATGAAGAAAAGTCTTCACTTACACTTCCATTACAGGAGAATCTCTTGATAAATGTTTGAGAAAGAAAGAAAGAAAGAAAGAAAGAAAGAAAGAAAGAAAGAAAGAAAGAAAGAAAGAAAGAAAGAAAGAGAAAGAGAGAAAGAAAGAAAAAAAAAAAAAAAGAAAAAGAAGGGAATCACAACACAAAAATGCATCCTGAAAGTGAAAAAGGACTATTTTCTCTTTCAGGATAAATGGAGCTGTGGTACTGATGAATTTCCATATACAGGCTATAAATAGTTATAAAACACTGTAATTTGTTGGGTTTTCCACTTTTACCTCCATGTTACACCAATCAATAAATTCACAGAACAGAAGTATTTTTGGGACATGAAATAATGTTGCAGTTGCTTGACTTGGATAATCTCTTAAGAAATCTGTACTTTTAATAATATCAGTAGGGCTTGAGCCAACTAAGCATAAAATATTTTCACGAGTATGCCAAGCTTTTGATTGTGCTTAAACTTACATCAGCAATAAAAAGCTCACATTACCAAAAAATTAATTCGTAAAGAGAAAAAGATTAATCTTTGTTTTGCGAATCCTAGCAGGATAAGATGCGGAACTAAGTTAGGTGATTACTCAGCTGGTACTTGGAAAAATGTGATTTAGACATCTCTATAAGGAATTTAAATAATCAAATAGGAGTATAATAGAAATGAATACCATGGAATTGTTGATTTCAATACAGAAGAATGAAGTTCTGTTGATGCAAAGTATATTTATCTAATATATTGGAATGATAACATTTGCTCTGTGGACTAAATGAAAGAAATGATGTAACATTGTCATACAAAGACTAAAAGACTAAAAGGCTTTATTTAGATATAAAAATAGTTGAAGAAAACAATAAATATTAAAGGACGTAAATTAATAACTAACAAAAAAGACAGATTTTATAACGATTTTAACAGAAGTGTCTAGTCAATGATATGTGTCATTATCATTTTAAAACCTATTTTGCTAGTTACCAAAGCCTAGAATTTTTCTCATTGTTAACATCATTAATTAATCTTTCCCTTGTAGTTCATACCTGCACTTGGATTGCTTCACTTTCCGTTTTGCACTTTTTAGTGTTAGTCTAAGATTAAAGCCTTCACGTCTCTTTGAAGTTAGGAAATACTTTTATGGCTTAGCTGCAAATTTTCTCCCTTAATTAACAGGTTATTGGAAAAGTGTTTAAGTATCTAAGATCATAGAAAAGGAAAAAAATAACACCTCTCCTCTCCTTGCTGCTTTGTAGTATAGGCTCTTTTATTATTTATACCGTGGTAACACCCAAAGGCCCCAGCCATGAAGTTGTGTGTGCTACAAAGCTACGTGTGCTGAACATAGTAAAAAACACCAAAGGAAGACAATTTCTGCCCCCAAGAGGTTTTGGCTAGAACAAAGGTCACCAGACATTTTCATTTCACTAGAATTTGAATACTTGTCTCAGAGGTATTTCTGAATATAGACAACAACTTTAGTCTAATATACTTGAAAATTGGGTTACTAAATTCTACAATGGTTTCTTGGAATGCATTATGATTACTAAGAATGTACAAATTATGGTATGTTAAACTGTACTTCTACCAAAGAGGTAGGCTTTCCTCAACTCATGAACATCCTAAAGGAAAACTGGCTTTACAACTCCGAAAAGAAAAAAAATAAGTGCACCTCTGAGATACAAATACATCTAAATTTTGAAGTGTATTTACATGGGTTTCCATGTGAGCAAGGCAGCTTGGTATACTAGCACTTACAGGACCAGATTACATTTGGGAAATCTTTATTGGAATTTGTTAATATTTTCTTGGCTTCCTGATGGATTTCTGGAAAGCATAAGCCTCACATATCTCAAATGTCACTGAATGTGCTACATATGGGTTGCTAGTCAATGCAGAATCTGAAAAATTCAGCTGCCTGAGTCTGGGTAACTAGTGTCATATGAGGAATCTTTTGGTATCTTGCCAGGTCTGTAGCTGCTGCCCCATAACACAGTTCCTTGTAACTTCTGTGTCATACCTGCCAACTTCCTGTGGATGTTTAAGGTAAGCATGGTGTTAAAACAACAATAGACACTAAGTTGAGGTGTCTGAACCAGTCTTGAAGAAAAGTAATTGTATATGCTTTCCTGGAAGAACTGTACAACGGAACTCACCCCAGTAAACAGCAAAATGAGTAAAAAATATACTTTCTCAAGCACTAAAATAGTCTCAGAGTAGATTACTTTTCTGATTTTATATATATATATATATATATACATGTATATATATTTAATATAAAGCATGGGGAACTTTCAGAAAGCACCAGGCCATCAAGGAATTTGAGACAAGGTACATAATTCAACCAATTTATATTTTTCTGCTAAAGCAGTATTGCTACAATTTTTTTCAAATGAAAATCTAGTAACACAATTACCTCCTAGTTTGAATGAGGTATTGAAGGACACATGTTCATCTACATATCTATTCATAAAAACATTGTATTTGAAGATACAAGGCACAGCAACATATTTCAAGGTGAATGAATTCAAGACTTCTATTGCTGGTTCTTTTTAATCTCTCCCTGGCATCATTTTTCCATGTCTAGTCAACAAATATTAGAGAAGAATAGTTGACAAATGGTGCTACTTCCATTTTCTAAATCTAAATCTTCCCTGTGCTGTCAGATATTGCTTAGGGTTTGACCAATAGCCTAGGATTCCTGGACTGGTGTTTTCAGGTAATCTGTATCATTGTCTTGGAAGATTTTTCTTCTACAGATTATTTTACCATATGAATTCTGTTGATTACAATTTTTCTGTGCTCTTTTAGGTGTCTACTTGTCATGTAAAAGCCATTTTCTTGATTTACAACGCACAAATCCTTTACTCTCTGTACAATCTGTCTATCAGGCCATGTTAAAATAAATATTTATATACAAGTTACATAAGTGCTGTAGTTTCATTAGGTAAAATAACACATTGACTTTTGCACACAACATACCTGAATGCCTGAATTTCCTTGGGCTCTGTATTATTTTCAAGATGGTGTTCTTTTGTTTGTTTGTTTTCTTTTTTTTTCTTTTTAAAATTCTTTACCATCATAGAAGAACACATACTATTACAGGCAGTGAATTGTAGGTGGACATGACTACACCATTTTGTTTCTTTTTATTCCTATGGGAAACAGCTGTAGTGATTTCTACCAGGTCAGACTCAGCATCTCTAGGAGGTCGACTTCTAAACAAAACAGGACTGCTTTCTCCACTATGTAAGATTTACTGCATATATCTTTTGTTGCATATATTCTACTTAGTATTTTAGAAAAATAACAGACCTAGAAAACTAAAAAGCACAAACAGAGAACAGAAGAGTATTCTTGGTGGAACTGCCTAGTTGTACAGATTTGTGAGTCTGGATCACATAGGAAGCCATCAGAACAGAAAATTCCACAACTTTAAAAAATCTGACTAGTTTCTCAGAGTACAAAACAGTTACAGAACATGACTTCTTAAAACTAACAAAATACTAGGTAACCAAGAAGAGAAGGTGTCTGTCACAGCATGTGGGTATATTTGTATGGTAATAAGGCAGATTTGTAAGACTTCTGTGCATGATTGTCTTGATGCTTTCTGTAATGCTCATCACTACTCAGTATTTAAGTGTAAGAATCAAACCAGCCCTCACATTCCTAAAGTTATATTCATCTCACTTTACTTTTCTGAATGTTTTACCGTCAGTCGTTGCCATCAAATGTAGTTACGTATAGTCCTCCTATGTGGATAAATGGCTTTACAAATTTGTTTAATCATAGCCTTGGATAAGTTAGTTTTTTGAGATTTCTTTCTCCTTATTGACTGTAGAACAGGGATGTAAAACTCATTTTCACTAGGGACCACATCAGCTTCACGGTTGCCTTCAAAGAGCCAAATGTAATTTTAGGACTGTATAAATGTAACTATTCCTACACCCAACAGTCAAATCCATACTTCTCCAATTTAGAGAGAAGGATATTGTGGGGGACTGTGTCAAAGGCTTTACTGAAGTCCCCATAGATGACTTCTGTAGCCCTTTGTCCACCAATGTATTTATCGTAGAAGGCCACTAGGTTGGCCAGGGAGGACTTGCCCTGGGTGAAGCCATGCTGGCTTTCTCGAGTCACCTCCCTGTCTCCCCTGTGCCTTAGCAGAGCTTCTAGGTGGATCTGTTCCATGATCTTCCCTGACAGAGAGGTGAGGCTGACAGGTCAGCCGTTCCCAGGGCCCTCCTTTCTACCCTTTTTAAAAATGAGTGTGATGTTTCCCTTTTTCCAGTCACCAGGGACTTCACCTGACCACCATGACTTCTTAAATATCATGGAAGGTGTCTCGGCAACTACATCAGCCAGTTCCTTCAGGACTCTGGGGTGCATCTCATCAGGTCCCAATTGAAACTGAAATAAGTGGCACAATTATCATGCATGCAGAAAGCAATGAGACTATGTAATGAGACTATGCAATGAGACTATGTAATGATTAATAAGCAAATTAATGTTAAAGTTCTAAGTAAACCACAACATTCATGATTATCAATGAAGCAGTCTTTACTTTCTATGAGCCAGTATTCACTGAAAGGAACACACAGTGGTCCCAAAGTAGATGCTGAAATTCGAAATTTCAAACAGAAGTTTTAATATAAAAAGCTTTTCATTTCAATTGCTTTTCATCACGGAAGTGTATAAAAATCTTCCGACATTTTGGAGTTGATATTTTAGCAAAAGAAATTAAAAGGCTGAAAGATTTTACATAAGTTTTGAAAATCTGACTTCCTCTATTATGAAATCAGTTCTGTACTTTGAGAAACATGCAGTGTGGAATACACAGTTGACCATTATTTATGCAGAAGAGACTTACTTGTCTGGAAAGTATAAATGCTGTTATTAAGTATTGTGAAATACTTAAAAAGCATTGTAGAAGTCTCAAACATCTGTGTGCATCTTCATTTAAGAAATCAAAAAACGTGTTCCGTGTCTAAACTACACTGCAAGATGGCCAAGTACTGCTGTCTCCTGGTGGGCAAGCCCAGGCAACCTGCTGGAAAGCACCACAGGCTTTTCCCTTCTCATAGACTGTGTTTCTTCTCAGTAACAATGTGAGCAAGAAGAGAGAAAAACGTGCTTCCTGGTCTTATATGTGCTGAAACTTTTCAGTGGTGTATCAATGAACATGGAAATATCCTTGAGTCTCTTGGTTTTGACACATATCATCTGAGAAATTAGGACAGTATTTCCTAGGGTCCACCCTGGCTTATTACTTCTTAGTAAGGAACTGAGACAAGGATATAGCATCACAAGGTATCTAAAGACAGTAGAATCAGGCAAGCCTTAAGTTATTATGACAATGGGCCACTCTAAAAACCTCTGAGGCAGACAGAAATGAACAATTTTTGCTGTGGACAGGTAGTTCCCCCTATTTGTTCTCAGTCTTTGTGTGAATCTTCCATGGGTACCAGCTGACACTCCATTCAGTGGCTAAAAGAAAAACTCAGTCCAAAGCTTCTGTTAGAGTATTCTGACTAAATTTTCTTTTTTCATGTGAACAGGACAGATTCTTGGGGCTATTCTGATCTTCCTGCATATGTAGAAACACCAGTGACAGCAATGAGAGTTCTTTGCAAGGAAGAAGAGCAGAATTGATAATAAGTGCTTCATAGTGCAGATAGGAGAGAAGAATTTAGTTTTAATGATCACATTACTTTCTGCTAGACTGCTAAAAATTGCTACACTGGATAAACTAATTCAAGAGATGCTGCTCTTTTTTTGAATAACTGGAATGACTTTTATGAAACTTATTTTTTTTACAGAGACTCTGTAGGGCAATTAGGACGGCTTAGTAAATTCTTTATTTCCCACTGGATATTGTAATTCGTAATAAACTAATTAATATTTTATCTGAAAATGCTACATACTTTCATTGTTGTTTATTTTTAATTAGAACTAAGGTGGTGAAACAGTCAATGACAATTACAAATACATGAAAGGCATTAAATATGATAATTTGAATTGTTAATTATGCATCACCACATTGACATGCTAATCATTTCTTGGAAAAACACACGATACTTTTCTTACATACTAATATAACCGTACTGACCATTTCAGTTACTGAGAAAACTTACGTAGTGCCTGTGCAGAATTGTAAAACTTAGAGAGAAGAATAATATATGGAATTTATTTGTCTTTTGAAAGATCAAAACATTCACCATGAGGACATTTTCAATCTTATATTTAAGCCAAGAACGACAGTAGTGTGCTTACACCGTAACAATGCAAAAACAGTAGACAAACTTTAAAAGCTTTTTCAGGAGCCAATCCAACTATATATTTAAATATTGCAAAACAAAACATTGCATCAAATTGTACAAACAAGGCAGGCATATAGAAGGAAGAGGTATGCTAGAACTCTCTAATAATCTGTTGCATTGTGTAGGTGCCTCAAAACCATCAGAAACCTTGTTGGAAAGCCAAGGTTGGGGTTTTGTTGTTGTTGTGGTTGTTGTTTTAATTAAGACACTAAAATGAACGTCACTGCTTTTTGCCCCATGTTTTATCAGAACAACAGAAGCTGAATTCTAATTACCATTTTGGTCTTCTTACTTTAGGATCATGAAAGAAGCAAAAAATGTGAGAGCTATTGTGGAATCTAATTCCTTCCATGTTACAGCTGTTTTCCTTATAGAATGTAAAGAAATAGCTACTTGGGAAAAGAAAAATCAGAAAGCTGGTTCTGACAGATGAGTCACACAAATATCTAATTGAAAATAATGCAATAGAATACAATTCCTTTCTATCCCTTCAGGGCATGAGACAGTGCATCCTAGAAGAGATATGTCCTGTGTAACAAAAGCAACAGAAAAGTTGGATGGCAACATGTGGTAAATCTCATTTATAACTTTTTCTCAGCATCCCTTATATCTTTCAAGCTGTCCTAGGCATGGTACCATTACATGGGACTGGTAGCAATGGTGTTTTAAAATATACTTTTCACAAACAAATTTTATGATCTGTTCTATCAGAGTATATCAGATATTTTTGGCAAATACTCTCTTGGAATCAGCTATGAAAAAGATCAGCTCGATGATATCTATGTCCCAGCATAGATGCCAAACCCTTTCATAGTGGTAGTCCTTGTACCTGTCTTTTTTCATATGTTCATGACTACTTATTGTTTTATTTTCCCCTGTGTTGCTAAAAACAGAGAATTTCTGTTCACATGTACATGAACACACGCTCAGATTTTATAATGTTGACTTATTAACTAATACAACTAATAAAATAAAATAATGACTTTGGTGATAAAATTATTACACTGGAAGTTTCTGCATTCTTTATAGGAAGCATTGCTTTCTCTGTGAACTCCATTGTTTTAGCAGGTCACTAAACCCTGGACATAAAATCTGCTGGTGAATGTCAATAGAGTAAAATTTATGCTCTGTGCTTTGTGTAAATTCTGCTGTTGGAGCAGCCAAGGGGGAGAAAACTGAATAGTGGATAAGCTTGCTGATAGTGGATTAAATACTGAAATACATTGCAAAAGAGTCTAGCTTGATTTATTGAGCTTTACTATTTTCCAAGCAAATTCTATTCCTTGGCTGAGCTCAAACAGAAAAGGATATAAAAATGCACCAACTGCAGATTGGCTTGATAAATGTCCTTAAGGTTTCTAACATTCTGCTTTCCCTGAGCTGAAAAAGGGAGGGAATATGGTGATTAGACTTTTGTACAATCTGTATTATTTTTTTACACAACATTATGATTATTCCTAATAATGTCAGTTGATTAGGGTCTGTAGAAAAGATGCAAGTGTGGGCTGGAGGGATGTACAGACAAAGGAAGGGTTAGAGGGAGGCAGGGAGGGATGGAGGGAGAGAGGGACAGAAGTAGGCAAAAAAAAATAGAATTCGGACTGTCTGCTGTCAAAAGACATATAAAAGAAAGGTCCAGTGCAAATATAATTTAGGTTAGGGATAGGTCCTTAGATCTTTTGAACTGTATTTTGTAGAAAACAAATAATATTGTTCTTTCATCCTTTGAGCATTGAAACTAGTCCCAGGAACTTCAGAAAGGAGAACCACGTCCTGTAAGATTTTGTGTAAGACACAGAATCAAACCAAACTTTCCCAGTATGGGAAAAGAAATAGAACAATAATGCAGAATAATAAGAATTTGCAAACCTTGAAGATGTGCAATGTATTCCAATCTAAACAGTGTTTTTGCAGCTATGAGGCATTTTCAGGGAAAGAGAAACATACTTCTTAATTCAAATTTTCAGAAAATGTTAAACAGAGCTTTCTGGATTAAAAAAAACATAGAATCAAAGAATGTCCTGAGTCAGAAGGGACCCACAAGGATCATTGAATCCAACTCCTGTGCCTGCATAGGATAATCCCACAGTTCACACCATGTGTCTGAGGGGACTGTCAAGTCTTTTCTTGAATACTGCCAGGCCTGGGGCTATGACACCTCCCTGGGGAGCCTGTTCCAGTGCTCCACCACCCTCTGGGTGAAGAACCTTTTCCTAGTGTCCAAACTAAACCTCCCCCTGCACATCTTCCTGCCATTCTCTCGGTTCTGTTATCGGTCACCAGGGAGAAGAGATCAGCACCTGCCCTTCCTCCTCCCATCTGAAGCTCTGAAGAAGTCTTCAGATCATATTAATGCCCAGGATATTTCCAGCTCCTGACCTGTACATTTTTTCTTGAACATAAAAACATGAGGTAAAAAGTACTGGATTAGACCAACATGTTGTCTCTGACAGCAGCCGAATGTCAATCTGCTGGAAAGAGCATAAGGAAAAGGGAAAGCACATATAATGCTTCCCTCTACTAATTTTCAGTTTCCAAACCCTTATAATTCAGCTAATTAAGTGCCTGTGTAAATCATAATAGTTTTATTTTCTATGAGCTTACACAGCATTCCTTTGAATTACGTAAACTTCTGCAAAAGAGTTCCCTAGCCTAACTACATTGTTAACTACATTGTATGAGTGCAAGAAAAGTAAAACCATAGTATTTTTCCATCATGTCACCTTCTGATATTCCCTGACTATTGTGTTTAAACAACAGTGAACAATTCCCATGTATGAGTGATTTCTGTCCAGCTTGTTCATTCTGCTGATATGGCCATAAATTATTTTCTCTGGTGGACCATCTCAAAAAAAGAGCAAGTGTGTTCGTTTCGTGTGGTTTGGTATTCAGAATATGTTAAGGTTAGGCCCTCAAAAATCTGTTTGGTGTTTAAATTCTATCTGAATTGATAAACCTTATATATGCAAAGAGGTTTTAGACCACTGAATGTTGTCTACAGATTAGTCACAGGATGGATGATCAGTTAGACTAAAATACTTCTATAGAAGCAGAAGAAAATTATGGGGGCTAAAAGAGTTCACGTCTCAGAGATCGTCTGGCAGGCAAATTTGAAGAAATACTGCTAAAACGGGAATAATACTATAACCCTTTATATGCTAGCCTTTTTAAGGTTGCAGAATTTATGGTATATTTTACAGATTCCACACCCATATTATATGATGTGCATTACCAAAAGAGAAAAAGAAAAATATTCAATAAGGGCATATGTAAGTGTGTCACATAACTGTATATGAATTAGGTACCCCTTTTGCTGAGACATGTCTATGAGATTTGATTTAATCTAATGACAATGGAAAGGCAATGACAATAAATTTGGAGAGTACTAAGATAACTTCTTTTTATCAAACCTATTTTTGTATTGTGCTGGTTATTAACTGGTGTTTAGCTGTGTGTGAAATATGGTTAGTATTCTAAAATCTAGTATTTTAGAACATAAGTTGTCAAATTAAAAAATTAAATGTATTTTCTTCCACTTTTATTTGATAGTGTACATGAATGGGATTGAAACCTTTTCTTAGTCATTTAATAAATCTCTTTTTAAGGAAGAACCTTTTTTAGCGGAAAAATTAACTGCCTTTAATTCTGTGGTGGTTTTGTTATCACAACTTTTCTAAAAGCAAGCATTTTGGAATGTCAGGGTATAACATCAGAAAAATTCAAAAGTGTTCTGCCACATGAATGTAGTTTTTGTTATTAAAGTCTAGTATCATACATATATTTATAGAGAATTATCTGTTTTTTAAGAAGGGTTTAAATGCAATTTTGGGAAGACTATATTCTCAACTGGTAAGTTAGACAACATAGGAGATTAAGGGTTGTTTCGCAGCTTCAGGTCTGTCCTTTTACAGTACCACAGCTGTCAAGAGGGAACCCTACACTGCAACGAAGTCAGGGATCTGACGATCTGTAATGCTTCTTCAAATTTCTGCATGTCTTCAGTTCTTCCCGCTTTTACATACCTTAAATGAGTAATCCTTATGAAGATAATTTATATGGATATAAACAGAGTATCATTTTTCTGCCTAATGAAGCCATTAGAGATAAAATTTATCTCAGCTAACTTGTTAACTGCATAAAGCTAAATTATGTATGTTCTCCCTTAAACTGTAGAAACAAAATAGATACTAGAAAAATTGATCTAACTCATCTTTAGGAAGAGTTAAACAGTACATTCTAATGCTCTATTATTTTCATGAAATACAAAGTGAGATGGAGGTGACCAGTTGAAACAGAAAAAAATATATACTGTTGATATTAAAATCATGTGAGAAGAATTCTCACCCTAAGAGCCTCTAAATTGCTATAAAAAGGTATTGGGGGAAGGTATCCTCCATTTCACCTTAAATAGGCTCAACTTTAGTAGTCCAAATCCCTGGCTAAGATTAAACACAATACAGCCCAAACCAACACGTCATTTTGAGTATGTCAGACATCAGACTGACATATTTGACTGCTCCCTTCCTTTTCCTCTCCCTCTCAATACCTGCATCTTAAACAATTATAATACACTGCACCATGTCCTCTTGTTTTTTGGTCCTCTGTATTTGATGTAGCAGTTTGGGATGACCTATTTTTCTGCTAATCAGCTGTGCCTGGAGATATGAATTCTGCATAAGAGGCTGAAAATGCCATGCTTCTGGCTTGTGGCATCTCTCACAATAAGGGATCTTAGAACCAAAGAAGTCTCTTCTCTTTCTTGAAATCTTATTTAGCAATGAGCTGAGTACTCACTGTCTGAAGAGTCAAATACCAGAACCACAGAAAAACTGACTTCTAGAAAGTATATTTAAGATTCCAGTTCCTTGTCTTCAATGGGTATTCAAAGCATGCATATGCTAAACAGCTCAAATGCTTTCTTTTAGAATTTGCTGATGATGATGTCTTTACATTCTCTGAATACTTATTGATTCTATGCCAGTTTTCCATTCCTTAGTAGCAGATAATTTTGATGAGTTTTCAAAGCCCAAGCTAAGCAAATGCAGTATACTCATTTGAACATTCACCCAAAAATGTTATATTGTATTTTGTCATTATTGCAGCGAGCTGCTTACATAGCTCACTTTTCATGCATTTAACATTCTTGAACATAATGCATAATTGTTCATAAAATTATCTGGCTATAACGTTCTATAAATGTTAGGCGTAGCATGCTACTGGATTAACATTTCCTATTCAAATGAATGAGATTTGTGCTCTACAATTCATTTTGATAGAAACAGAAGTACCAATGCTGGACATTCGAAGATTCAGAAATCTATAAACCGTTACATTTGTCTGTCAGTATATAGTTGCAACACATTGTGAGTACCTATTGAACTGCTATTCTGATGTAGCATTGAAGTTGGATATAGACAACTTATATATTATTTAAGCCTGTGTCTAGTTATACAGATATAACCGTATAGATTTGCATGTACATATATATATATATTAACAGAGTGTCTTAAAGTTGTCTTCAGTAAGGATCAATTAATCTTTGTGTTAAAATTTCAGGTGAAATAATCAACAGATATCAAGTCATTTGTTAAATAAAGTCTTACATATTGATTTAAAATGAGATAAAACAACTTTTGTATTTTTTGCTATTAAAAATACTGACTTTAAATGAAAAACATTTTAAGAAGGAAGTTTTTTTTTCCCAAGGTATGAGAGAACAACAAAGAGAACAAAAGTCCTTCTTTCACCTCAGACTGATGATAATATATCAAACTTATATAACATTTAAAAAGATACTGCAAGACATTTTGATAAAGAAACTGGAATAATGTTGAAGTGAATTAAAGACTGATGAAAAGACAGAAGGTATTGCTAATAGAGGAAAAAAAAATCAGCAACAACAACAAAACAAAAAAACCCATACAAACAAATAAACAAACAAAAACACCAAACCAAACAAAAATCCCATAACCAAACAAAACCTCTACCGAACAGGTGTATTTCTAATTTGCTCACTAGTCAGTTTTTCTCCTTGTGTTAGCATTTGGAGGAAAGGGAGAGGGAGAGGGAGCGGGAGCGGGAGCGGGAGAGGGAGAGGGAGAGGGAGAGGGAGAGGGAGAGGAGAGGAGAGGAGA